>KZ308313.1:160242-444986 GCA_000376725.2 Ladona fulva
TTTTTACGGAGGTTCATACACCAATATATTCGCGAGAATTTCTTATGGTGAAGTAAATGTGTTAACAACGTGGTGTAGAGACATCAATAAAAGCATAACTTCGTTCAGGTGCATAGTCTAATCTCAGGGATTTTATTTAAGCTATTCCATACCGTCTTCGATTGCGGATTGGTTGCCCGAACGTCGCAGTTTTAACAAAAGATCTTTTTAAAAAGGTTTGGTTAAATTTTTTCATTCTGATTGCAACGTTCCTTGCTTGTTAATTTAATGTCCCTCAGTTTCAAAATTGGAAGCATTTGCTCCGCATACGACATTCCTTCGCGAATGAGCAGTTGTTTAATGGAACATACATTCGACCAGCTGATCCTTATCGGGATATGAGATTTTTAGATTTCACGTATTTTCGCCAAACCGCGAACTTATTACGTTCAAATTTCAATATTTTTTTTCTCGGATGTTCTTTGATGCATTGACATTCGAAAATTAACAACCGAGTTTGATTTCGGCATTAGCGGTACGTTTCATCCTATTATCAGCTTTACTGTAGATGAGTTGGAATTTAATAAAGAATTGAATGTAGAGTTCGCATGAGACTTTCGGGATAGTTAACAATTAGACTTAACTTGCATTAACTCTTCTTCATCCTGGTCCTAAATTCTCTTCGGTTTAATATTTTGCTTAGAGCAAGTTAGTTGCGTGAGCCTACCCCGAAAAAAGCCTACCCGCAACCAAACGTGACCCAACCCCATAAGAACGAGTAGCGGAGAGCAATGGACGGGCATTAGACCCTGTTTCGCGGATTGCAGTAACCAAAAGCAAAGCAATAGATGAATTTATTTCCTAGACTCTCTCGCTCTTTATTTTCTGATAGCGCGTATAATCAATCGCCGTTGCAATGAAAAGGTGGGAGTGATTTCCGTAATCAGAGCTTACTTGGGATATTCTCTGATGTAAGGGTGGGACACCAGAGAGGGGTAATTTGTTTCTTTTAGTGCCATCAGGCTTTTCAGCGACGCAATGACTGTTACGTAGCCTTAAGATTGTGGAACTTGATTTATGATAATTCTTTGCACAATTTATAATAGACATTTCACTTTGAAAATACTAAAAATAAACTTCATTCAATCTTAGATATTTTTGGGTAAATTTTCAACGTTGAATTGGTTCGTAATTCGATATTGAAACGCTAAAGCCTACGTTGAATGTTGCGACGCTCAGCGGTTCCTTCGCGTACGTTGTCTGAACAGATTCAATTGATTGTAACGTCTGTTTATCCATGGAGATAGACCATATATTCATACCTACACAGCGCAAGTTATTGGGTTTCTTGTGATGTTTTGGTGCTGAAATTCTTAATGCAATTTTTTTCAATTCTCGGGATGATTTACTGCTTTTTGATGAATAATTTTCTGACAATGAGCCTAGTTGCACAGGAATTTGTTGAATCTTTATCGCAATGTGTCCTGTCAGTAAATTCAAAATTTGAGACAAGCAAATAATACCAAAAGTGTCTCTTAGGCTAATGGGCAGTTCGATATTTTGTAATAGGTATTATTTTCTTTGACTGTATTAGATTAACTCCAAAAATGTATTTAACTGTTTAAATTGTCACTGACAAATTTGCTTTATTCAATGCGTGAATGTTATTTTTTGTGAAAAGTTAGTTACTTCTAGAAACTCTAGCTTATTTTCCATTGTTATAGATAACAGCAATCAAATTCAAGATTTTCATGACCTGTAAAAGCTTCTAATATAATGTTTAAGTTTCCCCTTTTTTTCTGGCAGAATTCAGTTAGCCTTTAATTGACATCAATTTTGCAATTCAAAGTGAAAATTTAATGTTCACATTATGCTTTTTTGCAGAATTTTATGTAGAATCTCCAAATTCTAATGAGCATTTCTACTGCAGGTTTAATTCAGTAAAAGAATGTACTTGGCTGGATTTCTTACATATGGAGGAATTGCAGCAAAGAAGACACCAGGAGCAGATTTTTTGCGCTTTATTATAAATATATTTTGAAGTGTACATTTTATTACAGAGAGCAATAAAGAAATGTCAGAAAGCACATTTTCATTTTGAATATGTCCAACTCCTCACCCAGCAAAATTTTTGGTACAGGAGGGGACGTCAAACCTGGGCCTATCTCGGAGCTCAAAAATTCAATTGTTTTTCCTGCTGCTGCAGCTGCCATTTTTGTTTTCTGTACTTGTATTCCCAGTGATCTGAGTCTTTTCAATGGCTATGTTTAGAATAAAGTGAAAATTATTCTGAACATAGCCATTGAAAAGACAATTCACTGAGAATACAAGTACAGAAAACAAGAATTGACCTGAAAAAATAAAAATTATGAAACATGAGAAATGTCTTTATTTTTTAACCAATTGAGTGACCTTGGGGACTTAGTATAATTTTTTTGAACTGATCTGGCTTCAAAGGGTTGAAACGATGGTAAAGGGTTAAAATGGAATCAAAGGGTTAAAACAAAATTTCTGGAAATTCTAGAACGTTCTGGAAACTTCACAATTCTTTCCAGTAAATTCAGTATTCAAATTTGATCAAAATTTAACTGAAAATTATGAAGAATCAAGAAAATAGTCTTTGAAAATTAAAGAATTACAGGAAACAATTGCAAAATAATGAAAACAAGAATTAAACTACCAAGCAACTGTGCAGAATAACAATTAACTTCAAAGAATATAACAAGCAATTCATAATATGCGAATGTGAACATATGAAACAAAAATTATATGAAAAAATAATGAAAAATGAATATAAAAATTTAGTCATTTAAAGAGGAATGATAAATATCAGTTATGATACTGTAAACAATATCTATAAAATAAACAGCGATAGTTTTTCATTCAATCTAAATATTTCATCTTAAAAATTTACACCGAACATGGGATTTCGTAATTCCGGCAATAATTATAATTATTTAAGAGTTATTATAATCGCAGTAGTAGTTTCCAACCTTCCCCTCCCCCTACTGCGCCTCTCCTATCCGTACTCTGAGCATAAAAAGGTTTGCAGAGCTTTGTCTCGTCCTATCTTCCGTTGACTACTGAAGGCTACGGTTCTACCCTGCTCGAAGACTTTCTTACGAAGGACGTCGTCTGGCGTGAAAGACTATCGCAGAGTTGGTCGCCTAATTTCGTGAGTTTCGTTTAAGATCTTAGTACTATATGTTTTACAAGCTCCTCGTTAATTTCTGTCAGATTGTGCTTCAATATATTTTTACGGAGGTTCATACACCAATATATTCGCGAGAATTTCTTATGGTGAAGTAAATGTGTTAACAACGTGGTGTAGAGACATCAATAAAAGCATAACTTCGTTCAGGTGCATAGTCTAATCTCAGGGATTTTATTTAAGCTATTCCATACCGTCTTCGATTGCGGATTGGTTGCCCGAACGTCGCAGTTTTAACAAAAGATCTTTTTAAAAAGGTTTGGTTAAATTTTTTCATTCTGATTGCAACGTTCCTTGCTTGTTAATTTAATGTCCCTCAGTTTCAAAATTGGAAGCATTTGATCCGCATACGACATTCCTTCGCGAATGAGCAGTTGTTTAATGGAACATACATTCGACCAGCTGATCCTTATCGGGATATGAGATTTTTAGATTTCACGTATTTTCGCCAAACCGCGAACTTATTACGTTCAAATTTCAATATTTTTTTTCTCGGATGTTCTTTGATGCATTGACATTCGAAAATTAACAACCGAGTTTGATTTCGGCATTAGCGGTACGTTTCATCCTATTATCAGCTTTACTGTAGATGAGTTGGAATTTAATAAAGAATTGAATGTAGAGTTCGCATGAGACTTTCGGGATAGTTAACAATTAGACTTAACTTGCATTAACTCTTCTTCATCCTGGTCCTAAATTCTCTTCGGTTTAATATTTTGCTTAGAGCAAGTTAGTTGCGTGAGCCTACCCCGAAAAAAGCCTACCCGCAACCAAACGTGACCCAACCCCATAAGAACGAGTAGCGGAGAGCAATGGACGGGCATTAGACCCTGTTTCGCGGATTGCAGTAACCAAAAGCAAAGCAATAGATGAATTTATTTCCTAGACTCTCTCGCTCTTTATTTTCTGATAGCGCGTATAATCAATCGCCGTTGCAATGAAAAGGTGGGAGTGATTTCCGTAATCAGAGCTTACTTGGGATATTCTCTGATGTAAGGGTGGGACACCAGAGAGGGGTAATTTGTTTCTTTTAGTGCCATCAGGCTTTTCAGCGACGCAATGACTGTTACGTAGCCTTAAGATTGTGGAACTTGATTTATGATAATTCTTTGCACAATTTATAATAGACATTTCACTTTGAAAATACTAAAAATAAACTTCATTCAATCTTAGATATTTTTGGGTAAATTTTCAACGTTGAATTGGTTCGTAATTCGATATTGAAACGCTAAAGCCTACGTTGAATGTTGCGACGCTCAGCGGTTCCTTCGCGTACGTTGTCTGAACAGATTCAATTGATTGTAACGTCTGTTTATCCATGGAGATAGACCATATATTCATACCTACACAGCGCAAGTTATTGGGTTTCTTGTGATGTTTTGGTGCTGAAATTCTTAATGCAATTTTTTTCAATTCTCGGGATGATTTACTGCTTTTTGATGAATAATTTTCTGACAATGAGCCTAGTTGCACAGGAATTTGTTGAATCTTTATCGCAATGTGTCCTGTCAGTAAATTCAAAATTTGAGACAAGCAAATAATACCAAAAGTGTCTCTTAGGCTAATGGGCAGTTCGATATTTTGTAATAGGTATTATTTTCTTTGACTGTATTAGATTAACTCCAAAAATGTATTTAACTGTTTAAATTGTCACTGACAAATTTGCTTTATTCAATGCGTGAATGTTATTTTTTGTGAAAAGTTAGTTACTTCTAGAAACTCTAGCTTATTTTCCATTGTTATAGATAACAGCAATCAAATTCAAGATTTTCATGACCTGTAAAAGCTTCTAATATAATGTTTAAGTTTCCCCTTTTTTTCTGGCAGAATTCAGTTAGCCTTTAATTGACATCAATTTTGCAATTCAAAGTGAAAATTTAATGTTCACATTATGCTTTTTTGCAGAATTTTATGTAGAATCTCCAAATTCTAATGAGCATTTCTACTGCAGGTTTAATTCAGTAAAAGAATGTACTTGGCTGGATTTCTTACATATGGAGGAATTGCAGCAAAGAAGACACCAGGAGCAGATTTTTTGCGCTTTATTATAAATATATTTTGAAGTGTACATTTTATTACAGAGAGCAATAAAGAAATGTCAGAAAGCACATTTTCATTTTGAATATGTCCAACTCCTCACCCAGCAAAATTTTTGGTACAGGAGGGGACGTCAAACCTGGGCCTATCTCGGAGCTCAAAAATTCAATTGTTTTTCCTGCTGCTGCAGCTGCCATTTTTGTTTTCTGTACTTGTATTCCCAGTGATCTGAGTCTTTTCAATGGCTATGTTCAGAATAACCTAAAGTAAAATTATTCTGAACATAGCCATTGAAATGACAGATCACTGAAAATACAAGTACAGAAAACAAAAATTGACCTGAAAAAAACAAAATTATGAAACATGAGATGTCTTATTTTTTTAACCAATTGAATGACCTTGGGGACTTAGTATAATTTTTCAACTGCTTTGGCTTCAAAGGGTTAAAATGGAATCAAAGGGTTAAAGCAAAATTTCTGGAAATTCTAGAATGTTCTGGAAACTTCANTAGCGAGTATGGAAACAGAGGATTGGAAGAAAGAAACAAAGGTAATTCTAAATATTTCCATTGCAAAAGAAACCTTCCAGGGGGAAAGAAGTATATTATACAGCAACTTGGCACTAGATTTGAGAAAAAAACTAGTAAAAAATTTGGTATGGAAGCCATTATGTATAGCTGCAGAATATGGGCCTTGGGGAAGATAGATAAGAGTAGAATGGTCTGGAAACTTCACAATTCATACTTGATCAGAAAATTGTGAAATATATGAATAATAGACTGAAAATTAGAATTCAAGAATGATTAGATGAAATTATTGAAAAATAAGAACTGAACTACCAGGCAACAGAAGAATTGCAATAAACATCAAAGAATATCACATGCAATGTATAAGGTGAACAAATGAAAATTATCAAAATGAAAGTTAGTTTGCCACAGTACAGAGTACTTGAAAATGACACGGCCTATTTAAGGTAAGGTTAAGCATGAGGTAAATCAAACTAAGCTTAAATATCACCATGCATGCATAAAAGAAAAATGTAATGAATAATTCATCACAAATTTTAACTAGACAAACTTAGAGAAAAAAATTTGAAATATTAACATCAAAGGATTGTTTTGGAACTGCAGTATTCCTATGGCAAAGAGTACTTGATTTAATTACAATTTGGAATGTAAACCGAAATTCGAAATATAAAGGGCTTGAAAACTTTGCAACCTGTAATACCATATATCCAAAGAAAAGTCCATCCAAAGCTGTAAAACCTCTCACAGAATTGAAGGTAGTAACTATTTTAAAGAATATACTACATAGATGCTCCTGGGAAACTGCACTCTACCAGTACTTAAAAATTTAGTCTTCAAAATACTTTTTACTATTATGATGGTTTGAAATATTTCTTGCAGGATTTGAAAAATCAGAATCCAAAAAATGTGTCCTAAGAATTTGTTTTATCAAAAAATGAGAACTCTGAAAAGCCTACACATGTAGCTACAAAGAACTGGAGTCAAAACAGATTGCCAATCCCTCTGAATTCCTAAAAATTTGAACAAAAACTATTATTGATTGTGATTCCAAATACTTCAAAGTTGGAAATTTGCCACTAATGTTTGGTTTTGAAAATAAATAACATTCTCAGTCAATGATTGCAAATTCAGTCTCCATGATACTTTTAAATATTCCTCATTAGTCCTTATTTACATTTATTTCGTTTTAAGTAGATCAGAGTTTGGATACTTTTTGACATATTTAAATAATAATAACTTATGCACTAAGTGTACTCTCTTCATATTTTGGAGTTAACTCTTCATATTTTTATCCCCAAGTCAAACAATCTACATAAGGTGTATTCTAATTGTTGCAGCTCTAAATGGAAGAATCAAGAAATGGCAAATGAATTTGCCTGAGTTAGCAATGTCTGAAATTTTTCATTTTGAAGGAGTTCATGAATTGAGATTTTACTGGATTAATAAAACATTATCAAAGAAGAATGTACTTAAATTTGGAAGGGATTCCTTCTCTCCAGTAAAAATAAATTAAATATCATAACCAGTTGCACATAGGAATACTGCAGTTTCCATAGCATATACCACATTATGACAAGATTTTCTAAAGCCTTGATAAAGCAAAAAGGTACCTGTATAATATAATATGTATCTCAATTTTACTAGCTATATTAATTGAGGAATCAAAATAACAATGGAAGAGCACTGTTTCATGGCTATTAACCCAATTGTCATTGTAAAAAAAGTAATTTTACTTTGGTACAAAAAGTTTTAGGGCTTGAAAATTCTTGCATCATCATATTAAAGTCCCTAAAAAAATGGAAAGAAACTGATGGACAAGCAAAGATAAGTATTCCAAAATTCAAACCCAGAAATGTCTCAAACAACAATTAATAGGAAGCAAAATTTGTAATTGAAAAAATAACTTTTAGGACAACAAGAATAGACACATTTTTCTGACAAATAAGAATGTGCTTCTGATTTGATCCATAATTTCAAATTTTATACATGTTATTTTATTTTCCTAATATCTGTTCTCTAATCAGAATCANAAAGAACACCTAACTTATTCCAGCTAGTCCAACAGTTCCTCAATGGAAATTTCAAATTTAAATAATAACTGTGGAAATCATTCACAAGTGGAATGATAATTGAAAATGTTGGGGATTAATCACCAGTTTTGGTCACATTCTTTTACTTATAGTTAAACTAAAAATGATTTTAGGATGAGCACAAATTTACAGTTTGTTAACTCTCGCAATTTTGAGTTGGCCTTTTGATCAGGGGAAATTATGATAATTCTTAGAATTTCTCAGCATCAGTTATTACTAATGGCAAATTCATGAAGACTTAAGTGCATAAATACACAATGAGAGTAATGTGGAAATGTCCTATTATTTGTGTAATTAAGGTCTCCGGTTACTAATATCATTTCTGCACCAGAGTGGCTGAAAAATCACAGCTATTTAGCACATAACAGATTGTAATTCTATAATTCAGAATGAAGATAAGTCAATAAGTGATAACATAATTTATGGTTGTATTGTATTTAACATACATTTCCAACTACTACTGAGGGCCACCATAAATGATTTCCTCTGTGTTTTAAAATTAATGATCAATTTTTTAATCCTTTTCAAAGAAATGGATTCACTCATTTTCTAAACAGAATAAAGGTAGGAAAATTGAAATCAATTTGATAACAAAAATAGAAAGGAATAAAAATGCTAACTCATAAAAGTAAAAGCTTACTTCTGAAGACCAATTTCCTTCCTTGAAGGTGCAGTCAGGGTTGAGGCCAAAATCAATCGCAGAAACTTCTATTTCTTCTAATCTGTACGCCAGATGAGAACAGGTGAGATGTTAAACAATGTCAACTCACAATATTTCTCTAAGCCCTAGGATTTAAAAAGGGTTCACTGATTAATGGCTAAACTAATCTATATAATAAACATAGGAGGTTTAACCTTATGTGGACAAATAATTCCAAGTTGTTGTCAAATTGCACCTCTTCTAAAACTACCCAAGCTTATTCCATATTCCAGCTAAAGATCTCCATATCAACCTTGAGAAGCATTTTTCCAACAGTCATATTTAATAAGTGACATTTCGGAAGAAGAAGAAGGGATAAGTATAGAAGAGACATGAATGTTAGGATAAAAGATGGAAGAATAGAACAAATAAAAAGATTCAATTATCTAGCGAGTATGGAAACAGAGGATTGGAAGAAAGAAACAAAGGTAAATCTAAATATTTCCATTGCAAAAGAAACCTTCCAGGGGGAAAGAAGTATATTATACAGCAACTTGGCACTAGATTTGAGAAAAAAAACTAGTAAAATATTTGGTATGGAAGCCATTATGTATAGCTGCAGAATATGGGCCTTGGGGAAGATAGATAAGAGTAGAATTGAGGCATTCAAAATATGGACATGGAGGAGGTTGGAGAAGATACATTGGACAGACAAAGTAAGAAATGAAGATGCACTGAACAAGGTTAGAGTGTAGAGAAAACTTCCAAAAATAATTAGAAAGATAAAAGAAAAAAATGTCACATATTAAGTGGGAATGGGATAACTACAACAGCTTTAGAAGAATCAGTAGAAGAGTAAAAGAGAAGAGGAAGAAGAAGACATAAAATGATAGACCACATAAAAAATTAAGAATATAAGGAAACTAAGAAACAGGCCTGGGACGGAGACAACGTCTATTGATGGAACCAGATACTAGGAAGTATCATATGATGATGATGACACAAAATCTGAACATTGATTAATATGACCTTTCAGAGATTTAGACCGATCTTAGTTATATGCTTAATTACTGAAATTAAGTTTTCCACAACATTCACAGGAACATCTTCATAAGGAAGATGCCAATATTATTGTGTTATAGAATGATTTATCTAGTTTATAAAAATGTAGCTAAATAACTTACTGTTAATATTTTTCGACAAATTTGTGCTATCTGTCTCGTCCGCGTTTAAGCACCTGTCAAATGATCAAAGTAAGTGACGCATTTCGATTTCTATCGATATCAAGGAATAGTCGAATATAAAATCTACATGATATTATGAGGGATATTTAAAATTAAAAATAATCGTGCATGTATTTTAATCAGTGGTTTGCTACAAATATTCTCACGCGGGACTCACTTTCTTAGAGTTATTTTGAAAAACAGCCAAGAAAATTCATTCAATTCGAGTTTTATTTATCTTTAGTCACAAATTTCATAGAGGTTATTTATTATTTTAACCATCAACTCCATGCTAAATTTACATGAAATTGTTTTATGAAATGGATATTGAATGATATTAAATTCATATAGTACTGAAAATAATGTGAATCCGCTTACTTTCGAATTAACTGATTATTTACTTAACATAAACGGAATTATTAAATATAAATAGTTTCAAATGATTTACGTCGCGGACCTCCGGAAAGCAATTCAGGTAACGCGTTCGAACTCGGTAAAGCAGTTCCGGGTTCGATTCCCGGTGGGGCATCACGTGCGAATTGACCTTAGCTGTTGAAGCACTACTTTTACTACTATCGCAATAATTTATGCAAACTTGTCCCACGTAATGCACAATAAGATTTCTTGGTAACGCTTCCTGGAATATGTTCCAGACAATCCTACCAATATTTGCAGGGTTCTGCAAGCCTGGATTTGGAGCAAAAATCTCTAACAGTTACGAAATGTATCGCTTGAGTTAATTAAATATGAAGTAAAATAAATTACATGAGTACGTTTTGTTATGCTGTTATATTTTATCTAATTTTTGTTGATGAAATTTTGGCATAGACACTGTGTTGGCAAACAACAAGAATGATCTGTGATATGAAACAACTTATTATAATAAATATTATTCAAGAAATTCCCATTTAACGAAGCACAAAAGCAATCAGGTTAACCAGTAGTATAGCGTCTTATCTAAAATTCTTGATCCGCAACTTTTTTGTATATGATGGGAAATCAATCAAGAACGATGATTATTTTTTCAGATTCCCGTCAGCAAAAATCACGTCTGGAAGCTAGATGATTGAGGTTATCAACTCTACTTAATCTAATATTTTCACACAGCCATTAGGAGTTGAAAACGGTTATGCGGAGTATTAGCTCTATGAAGAAAACTTTTCATAGCATTCTAAAGGGAGGGACCATGTTTAATGTCATTACTTAACATCACTCACATCTCAGCTATCGTATTACCACAGACACGAACTGAGTAAGTAACAAAGTTAATTGAAGGTTCCTTTTTTTTTTTTCTTTTGCGGAACCAATTTTAAATTATTTCTTTCTTCCAAATTATTTTCGGCTTTTTTTCAGTTCCTTTTTTCTTTGGTTTTTTCCTGGGTGCGCACCATCTTGCGCAAAGTCACCCTTACCCATTTTCCTGTGTTTATCACGAAGGCTTCGAAGAGTTTTAAAACTGGTATCATTCTTGAAAACAGCATTCCTTGACGACCAGGCTAATTTAATAACTTTTCTACCATTTCGGAAACCTCTCTATCACTAATCAGAGATTGAAGAGTTAAAAAGTACAATGAATACTAAGGTTATTCACGATTTAAAATAATTAAAGGAATGAAAGACGTTGAAATTATCCGGAAAGTGATTAATATCTCACGAATGCTATATTACGCCGCAAAACATAGCGCAGTCTGATAAATAATTGATTATCTTCTCCTTTATAAAAAATGAAAAAGTTAGGAAAATTAAAAAAATTCATAAAATACAATATGCCGGTTGTCCTCTCCTTGAAATGTGAATATATTCCGTATTAAATTTGTTCTGTATTTTACATTAATCTCTACAGAAAGAGGGGTGTATACAGAGATCGGATACCTCTAATATTGCTCACTTGATTTATTACAGCACATCTAACTGGAATATAGTCACCGAAATTCATAAACATAATCTGATTGTTAAGTATAAAGGAGGAGGCTTTCTGGAATGAAATATTGCATTTAAGTAGATTTGGCCGTATACAAAACAATTCTACCACACGGAGTTCCATTTTACACACATTTAAAGACAAACATCAAAATTTTTCATAGGGAAACAAATATGAACGCTAAATAAACGAAAGAAGAAAATTTTCACATTACCCAAACGTAATAAACAAGACTATTAAACAAATAGATTAAAATTTTTGAGTTTGTTTTGAGAAATGAAGAAAAGTGAATACCACAAAAGGCCGCATGTGACAAAAATTCAGCAGTTCCACTACCTCCGGTATACTGTAAGGATACCAAAACTTGTTGGAAGAGGGGCCATTGAAGTATTACATATAAAAAGAATTGCGTCGCGCAATCAGAATTGATTTCCATCAATTCCAAGGCTTCATTTCGCGTGATTTTATTCCTTGAAATTTTTTTATTCGTCGATGCGTCAAATCGACAGGATCCGCTGTAGTTTAACGATTGTTTTAGAATGTCAATTGACAAGCTGTCATAATTCTCCCAGTATTTTAACCTTCTAAATTCCACGCACTAATCTGCGGAGAATATTTTCTATATATTGAGGAAAGGTGTATTTACTCACATTACATATTACACGGTAAAGCTGAACTCAGGTCTCCCACTTTCCGGGATGGTATTCTATACACTTTGCTCAGAAGAGAGGGACTGATGTGGTAAGCTGGAAAGAAGAACTTGAGCGTCTAGGTTAGGATATTTAAATTTTAAAATAATTCATTCGAAGAACTGGTTTTCGAAGAATTTGCTTGTGACTAGAAAATATGACATGCAAAAATATCACACGCGACAATATATGAACACAAATAGCAACTTCTCATGAGAGACTCGTGGAGATCATGGGATTGTGCTCGAGGGCTGTGGGAAACCTTACGACAGATTGATTCGACTCTAATGCAATAGTTTAGAGTTGAGATGCATCTACGATTTCGCTGACAGTTGACATGCACTGAGTAGTTGGTTTTAGGAATGTTGTTTTAGCCTTCCTTTGCATCGTCTCACCGTTGAGGAAAAGAATTGCCCGTAAATTGAGGTAAAATGAAAACGAGGTTCGTTAGAATAAATTGATTCTCCAAACTATGGCAAGAGAGTCCGCGGGCCAGATCCGGCTTACATAAGGTTTGTATGTGGCCCGCGAGTAAATTGGATGAACAACCTCTTGGTGAGACGTTTAATATTCATATTTACAATGAGTTATTTTGGATCATTTATGTTGCATTTAAATTGTATGTTTTCTTTCATATAAATCTACTTGAGACGTTCTTTTAAGAACTTCAATTATACGTTTCAAATCAGATAAAATGAAGATTCATTCGATCAAGCCCACCCCTCTCTATGAACATATGCCTTTCAAAAAGTTTGGAAACGCCTGCTTTACGTTATTAAGTAGAAAGCAGCTGTAATTTGTTACGCATGTAATTCCATATATCTGATTCGATGGGAGGCTTTTCAATGGATCGAATCCCAACCTTACACATTGGAAATTGAGGTTTGATGTCGGAATTCGGAGGAAAGCTCATTCTTACGGAATAATTAATTCTGTTGCAATTTAATTAAACTTGATCAGCCAATGGAACCGATTTAAAGAAAGTGAGCATAGACACTAAGACGTTACAAAATTGAAGTTTCACTTTTATGAAGATTCTTTACATTAATAAAATAAGGATTCGGTAAAGTATTAAGAACACATCTTTAAGTGTCGAAACCTTATCGTCTTGCGGCTACTCACCTGCTTTGATTTGCCATAATTAGGACTTTACTTTTTATTTAGGTCATAATTAAAACTTTAATTTCTACAGTAGAACAAGAATAGTTATGCAGGAACGTTGAGGAAAGTGAAGGTTGATTGTTCCAAGGTTGTCTCATTATCTATATCACGGAATGTTTCTTCATGGTCATTACGTATCCTTAGAATGTTCATATTAAAAAGGTATGACGTTCTTAGATTTATTTTCGGATTGATCTCCTTTCTCTCAGACGTGATTTCTGCCCATTTTCTAGTTAAACATAATTCGTACAATTGCTCTAATTAGTAATTTCATATAAATGCTCCAATCAGATGTCTCATTGAAATCAAGAAAATACCACATAGAATTGGCATAATAGATTATTCCAATTTTCATTGTTACGAAAGGATGGATTTGGTATTTTAGACAATCTGTTAGTGAAATAGTAGCCTAAGTAATCAAAAAGAGAGTGGAAATTTCATTCATGAAAAACCCTTGCGTGCGTAATTATACATTTAAGATAATTATGATGACTGATAATTATCAAATATACAACTGCTAAGAGCGTAGATGGTGTGAGTTTTGTGGGAAAGGTTGAAGAAAGATCGGCTCGTCCGCAATTTACTGAAAGTAATTTGATGTTTTGTTCATGGAGAAATCTGCTAGACTTGTGGGAACTAAGTTTGTAATTCTACCTTCTGAAAAAAAATTTCAATGCGATTAAACCTTACAATTTTCCTCCCACTTTATATGCCACAATCTTTTTTTATTATACGAATATTCTCTTGCGTTATTAGTATCTTTAAGGTAGCAAACGCAGTAGGTCTTTATAAGTCTAACTTAGCTTTACTGAAAGTTGTTTGGCATTAACTTGCTTTGGGATATCATGAGTTATTTACGTAAAAGAGTGCCAAAATATATAAATCGCAGCTGTTAATCGTGGATAGAGCAATTAATCTCAAAATTAAAGCAATTATCTTTTTTGTTTGCTCGCTTGCAGGAAGCGGAAATTGTACCTAGCACTTGGACTTATCGAGCAACTTCCTCCGAAGTGGATATTATTCGTGGGTATTATAAAGTATTACGACAATATTAGGAGCAATTACTTCAGCATTTAAAATCCCATAAATTATCCAATCACTAAGAGAAGTGGCGTAGTTGAATCTTTCTGACCCGCCCCACAAGAGCTTGCCATTTCCCCGATTTTTAACAATCCCCGGATTTCGGGATGAAAAAATCGTTGATCGCGGGAATTTCCCGGGATTAAAATTTTGTCAAGTCAAATTGACGGAATATTATTCTCATTTCCAGATTTAAAAAATCGATTTCTAACCAGAAAATTTCAGTTTTTTCTTTGAATCTCTCATGTCACAAAATAAACTAATTTATTCTAATAATTTATCAATTTTTTAATATTACGTATAAAATTGAGTAAAAATATTAGAGGTAGGAAATTAAACAGTTTTACGCATTTTATCTCAAAATCAGAAACCATACAAGACTTCACTGTTAAAATTACTACATTGTGTTAGTTAATTTATAATAACTCTTCAAAAATTATAGTGTGTTGATACTTTGACCGCTTATGGATGAGTGCATCTCGGTAATGGGCAATGAAATGGTTAGCAGAGAAGAATACACTTTCTGTTTGTACGGATGTGGGTGGGATGCTCAGAAGGGAATTACACTTACGAGAAGGAAAAACCGGGCTTTCCCGGTTTATACCGGGATTTCCCCAGATATACTTTGACTTTCCCGGTATACGGGAAATTAACTTTAACTATGGAATCCCGGAAAAGAGGGTCCCCACACCTTGCAGAGGTTATTCAATGGTATTCGATATGCCTGTGATTACTGGCGGAACTAATCGACACCTTTTTGGCATTTTCAAATGCGTTTATTAAGACCTTCTGAAACACGTAATTAAGAGTAATGAGGAAAAAAACTAGTTGAGGCTTAATGGATTTGGAAATCCTTATGAAGCCCAGTTGAATAAATGTTGTTTCATATCCATATATTACATAATGACTGCCACGGAATACCGAACTTATTCGATTTTTCAAATATATTTTCATTAATTCCCATAACACATATCCTCTTTAAGGAAAATTATGAAAAACATTTATTGAAGTTTACTCAAGGATATTCATTGACTCCTGATTGCATTCATCATCATCTTCTGCGTAAATAATACAATGACCTTAATCACCGGCAATCGAGTTCAGGACAGCGGGTTACGATGAGCAAACTGTTTCAAAAAGTAATTCTTAGAAGGAGACGCATAATACCTTACTTCCTTGAAAGTGATTTAAAATAAACAACGGCTTCTTCAGGTTCTCCCTCCTAACACGAAGGCATATCTATGACAACCCTCAACATGTTATATAAATGATGAATATGGGAAGTTGTTATTATTACCATGGCCTAAAGTGCCAGGGTCAGATAAGGAAGACGGGCAACAATCGGACATAAACAATTAAGTAAGGAGGTTCATAAAAAGTCCGCGAAAAGAAATATATCTAAACATACTTCCATAGTATGACAGACTCTAAATCCCACTTAAGAATTTCAGGACCTTGAAATCTTTTGCTGAACAAACAAAAGTAACTTCTGTTTTGCTTACTGTTTATCTCTTCGAAAATGCAGAGCTCAGGAGAAGCTTCGGCCTTCCCACTTGCCTTAGGTTCCGCCAAAAGGCACTGTTTTGATAAATCGCTCTAACACTTCATTCAGAATAGGGTTATTACTCGCCTAATAATGACCTATATTAAGAATAAATTATGTTTCCCACTAAAACCACGCGGAGATTCTTTTTGTACCAGCATTGCTGATTTCTGCGTAAACTCAAAATACAGTTCAATTACCCGCTAAGTTTGTTTTATTTCATAGTTGTATGCGCCTTGGCATTTCAAAGACCTTTGAAAACTCAGCTGGTGATTTGTAACGATTGTTGTTTGTCGATAAAGTTTGTTGTTCGTACAGAGGAAATAGATGTTTGCCTAAAAGCAAGCAGGGGTTCATTAACCCATATGACGAAGATGTTGAGAGTTATATTGTATTGTCATTGTATTTCAACTCTGTAATTGTGCAAGGATAGCATTCTTGGAGACGAAACAATAGTAAGCCTTCAACCAACACGGATGACATTTTCCTGTCTGTAAAATCATTAGCCAGGGCGAAGACAGGTTAGATCGTTATCCCCTCCACGGTGGTCTACATTTACATCTACATCAGTACCCTACAAGCCGCCTTTCGGCGTGTGGCGGGGGGTGTAAATGCCAAGCGTTCGAGTTACCTCTTTAGCTTATTGTTATCCCGTGTCGTTCGCGGAAAGAATTAGTCCTTAAAATGACCTGTCTTCGCATCTATTTCTCTTATTGTATGCTCTTTGTCGGAACGGAAGAAGTAGCAGAAGGGAATCTCATAATACCGATTAGTTCTTCCGCAAAAGTACTTTCTCTGAATTTTTCAAGCAATCGCAGCTTAGCTTCTAATCTCCTTTCTTTCAAGGATTCCCAACCTGAGCATTTTAGCAGCGCTTGCTTTTCTATCGTAGCACTTTTTAACAAATCGTATCTCCTCTCGCTGCACTTTAGCGAGTATACGTTTCATCGGCTGGATTCCATATACCGTACTCGACGCATAATCCAGAAGGGGCCTGACAAAGGGTAAAAGTCTATCGAAAGCTTTGTAGAGTTGCATGCTATAGTCTGATCGAATAATGAAGGAAATGATTAAGATGAAATAATATATTTGAAATGAATATGTAGAAATATGAAGGAATATGAAACTATGAAGAAGAAAGGGCCAGAGGGCCAAATTGCAACTTAATTACAAATATATAAATAAATAGCGCACTGGTTCCATTATTAGCCTCTTAAAATTATTGAAGAAGAGAATAAGAAAATAAAATTATTGGCAGATACAGAGGGGGTGCGCAAATTGTCCTCCTCTTAGTTACTTTATAGAAGTACCAGTTTTCATAGGATCTGACAAAGAGCTTGGCTTTAAAGTAGATTGTGAAGTTTTTCCACGGTCACCATACATCTGTTTCATTTACCAAGAGAAAAAGGAATTTTAAAAGTAACTGGAGATGCGTTCATAAGGATGTTGTCTTTAATCCACTCCCCTCCCCTCACCGTGGAAAGTACAGCCCCTTCTTGGCAAGTTTCTAAATTCGCCTCTGCTTCAAATTAATTTTTAGGTACCCTGAGCGTTTCAAGTTCAATCCCTGCGAAGGAAAGTACAAAAATGAAGATAATATCATGCTAATCACTCTCTATAGTCAAAGAGTAATTTAAGTAGTGCTAATAATGTTATAAACAAGGGAAATTTATATCGATTATAAGACAAATAATAATATAAATGATCGATAGTGTTTATAAAAATACATTTTAGTAATTAAGTAACGGAAAATAATTAATATTACCACATGTATAATCTGTTGACAAAATAACGGAAAATCTTTTTGAATGGTTGTCATGTTTATCGCAACAACATCACGAAATATTTTTTTCGAGAGTATCTTTATTCTTTAGAATCGTGTCAAAAAATGTATTGCGTTGTATTAATTTTCCAGAACGGTATGAAACCATTTTCGTGATAAAATATCTAACGAAATCGCTTTTGATATTTGATCATTTCAAAATATTCTTCTGAATTGATACTTGAAACCACTGCAGAGAAATGAATTATCGTATCATAATTATCTGACATTGAAATCACTCAGAATTCGTTGAAAATTTACTACATGTCTTTGAGCGAACCAAGCGCTATCGTAAGAAGCTGCAATACCCTCAATGCCTTACAGCAGCGGTGCCCAAACTTTCTGCTCGGAGGGCCAGAAAAAAAATTTCTCGAGGATTGGATGTTCACACTTGGTATATCAAATGTATTTAGAGTGCATTTCTTACAAAAAATCTTAATTTCTCGAATTAGTTACGGTCATTCTATCTTTTTTATTTTCAATCGAATAGAGAGAGTGATAGTAAGGTATCATTGGCAATAGCACACTTAAATATCCTGATCATTTAATGATCATTAGTAATTTTCGCTACGAATATTTTCGCGAGCCGAATGAAAGCATAGGATGGGCACAAGGGCAGGTCTAGAAAGTTTCCAATTTCGATTTCACTCTTTACTTTTATAATCATCCAAAAGTAACAATTACCTTGGATAATCTCCAATTAGCTGCTGAAAATGCCATTTTTGTGAAGAATCCAATAGATGTTAATATAATTGCAGGAAAACTTAGCTTTTAATATTAACTTTGAGTTTTGTGTATACTTGGCAAATTCTCCTTTTGCAACTTCATCAAGGGGGAAATTGATCACCTCAGCGCCTACCTCTGGTGGATCCACGAATCGGCGGTCCGTAGTTTGAGCACCACAGCCTCGGAGTTTAATAAAATATTTTCGTAGAATACTATGTAGAACTGATTTTTAAAGATTTTCAATCCAGAGATTAACTTTATACACTGGTAAGGAACTAACTGGTTTTTAAAGATAATATACTAATAAACACTAATCACAAAGACCTACTAAACGCAATGTTTAGGGCCTCGTCATGTCGCTCTATGTTCCTTGAGGTTTCCATCTTAACCGAAACATTTCAGTACATTAGACATTCCTAGTATATACACAATGGGTCTTTTATTCATTCCCTAAAAATTTGTGGAAAAGTATACAGTATTCATACAAATTTTGATTTTAATAATTTAATTAAATCGAAGTCGGAACACGCAACTGAGGAAAAAGGGGCGATTACAGGATCAATTGTATGCTTCTTTGCTTTGTAATAAAACAGTCAGTAAATTAATTCATTTTTATCCAAAGGTTTATACGTACCTTATACGATATTACTGTACTATCGTATTGAAATTTGAGTTCTAATTTCAAAGCGAATTAATGTAAATATATAAGCGATGGGTATAAGATATTTAAATTGAATTAGATTCGGAGAAAATTGCCTCTCGTAACGACTTTTGGGACTGTTTCTAAGAAATAACCTTCATCCTGAATACTGCAACCTTGATTAACCTCGTTTGAATGATTGCCCCGTCTTCAATTGAATATCAAAACCTAAGTTGATTGTAAAGACAAAGAAACTTGATCATTTAACTAAACAGCAACCCTTTCTATCGGCTCAATAATTCACTTTAGTAATGTAACTAATGTTAGGTTAGGAAAATTAGACTCAATGAATAACATTTAAGAGCTACTACCTGGAGCAATAAATATTAGCATGATTTTTTAAGTTATTTCACAAAAAACACCAAAATAGGATAATATCAACAATAAGACATAAATAGACGTTAAGAAAACAGCGTCAAACTAGTTTACCTTTACTTTTTGGTGGATAATTTTATCAGGTTCAATAACTTTCAATTTTTTTGTTCTATTAATTTGGTTTTTATGACTATCAATAAAAAATTGAGCAAAACTCCGTTAGCTTAATATTGTAAGACTTAAGCATGTTAATAAATATATTTGGATTCTTTCTCGATTTCTCTTTTCTTTCTTAAATCGGGATATTTTTACGACCTTCAAGATTAAAATCTCAACTTTAAGATAACTTGGAGATTGATTCTTATGTCAAAATCGTGGTCAAGAAACTATGTAAAATTTAACTTCTCGTGTGGCGGATATGTGAAAAGATTATTAACAAGAAAATTTCAGGCGAGATTCTCCCGTTGAAGTCTCCAGAACAAGTCAGCCATTTCTAAAAACGTATTGGCTGTAATTCACCTAAAGCTTTTTCTGTTATCTGAATAATTGGGTGATCTTAGGTATTTGGTATTCTCCTATAGACACGGACTGCAAAAAATTTACTACATTTGGCATGAATGAAATTACCTAAGAGATTGGCACGAGAATCACACTAAATTTAACTCGGAGATTTTTATTTTTTGTTTCGATACACTACTTGCTCACTTACCTTCGTGAAATAATGTATTATGTTGTTTCTGTGGAAGAAGACGACCTTCAGGTAGAGGTCTTTTAAAGTGGATCTGGCACGGAATGATGGAAATTGGCTGAATCGATACGTGGAGGGATAAAAAATATGGAAGGAAGAGAATATATTCTTAAGATCTGGCACGCAGAGAAAAAGAGATATACCTTGCGATACTATTCTAACATAAGGAAGGAAGTTTGGGAAAAGGAGAAAGAGAAGAAAACAATAGTAAGTGGATGTAATTAAGGAAACTGATGGTTATCAGGACACCATAGAAATCGCTCTACATATCAAATACAAACTTTAAAAAAGTAGAGCAGCCAAGGAGAAAAATCATCTGGAAGTTAACCTACCTATTGGTATTAATTTAATCCTTCCCCAAGAACCGAGCTCATCATTTTTTTCGTACTTCTATGGGTGTTTAAAACATCATGTTATGAACGAATCATTTCAGAGGACCATTACCATATGGCTTAAATTCTTCTGAAGTTTGAGCGTGTGTCCGGAGTTACACCTCCCCATAAAGTCCTCAATGGATTACGAGGCGCTCCTTATGGAATGAGCTATCTGAGGTCTCTTTGAAGGCTTTCACCGCCTCAGAGGGATTGAAGTCCTCCGATTGTACTCCCTCTGTTGGTAGCCCTGCGATTGCCAGTGATACCCCTCCTTCAATCTAACTCTCTCTTCCCCCTGTCCCCTTTAACTCCTTCCTCTCCTTCCCCTCGCACCTTCACTTGTTCCCAACCAAACGAAGGGCGCGCCGTCTTTACGGCTGCGACTCCAGTAGCGGGAGAGAGTGGATAGAGAGAGGTCTGCTCTGCTCTTCAAAGAGATACGTCCACACACACGCAGTAGTGTTGATACAGTCACAATAATCATCATATGTTCGCAAAGGAGAGGGAGTTTTGTGTTCCTCGCTCGCTTCGGTGGTTGGTTTTACCAAGAGGAGGATTTTTGCGGTGGTTCTCGAGCTGACTAGTGGTGTCATCTGAGAAGACGGTGTTTCTTTTGTGGGACTCGCAGCGCGAGATGAGCTCTCTTTGTTCCGTGGGATATAGATAGCATTGCTATGGCAACTCTTCACCAAACATCGTTATTCTTCCTCATCCTGGTCTGCGCGCTGCCATCTTTGCAGCAACAGGGTGAGTGGTCCGGGGTTCGTCCCCCATCTCTCCCCTCCTTCCCCCCCTTCTGCGTCTCACCCCACTGCATCCTTTCGCTCGCTCTGCTCCAGAAAGCGATGGTGAAAGGTTGTTACAGTTGTTCGCAGCAGGTGCCCTATGTTTCTCGTTCTTAAAGAGTATGTTTTATCCAAATGCGATCGCGGCTAAATAACACTCCTACGTTGAATTCCTATGCAATGAAACGCAACCAACAATAAGACACGCAGGCGTTGAAGTCTCCGGAGACGTTTTAGGTATTATGGATTATTTCTCGGTGGTTACTCTGAACATTTTCTATGTAACGTTTGAAATAAATCTAGATATCAAATTCTACATTCGTGCTTTCCCAAGATAGTGAAATGTACTGCTGCGTATCTTTTTTCTTTTTCGTGAGAAAATTCTCTTTAAAAGCCAGCGCTTTTCCATATAAGCTGATTCAACCGCTGATTTGTTCAGCGTGAAATCTTGCGTTTCTTAAACTGGTATTTTAGATATCGAAGACCGGTATTTTAGAATCTTCCACTCCTTTTTAGCGCTGGAACTTTCTCTCCAAAATTTTATAGGATTAGTCGCAGCTGATTTGGGTTTATAGGTGAAACGATGGCAAAATCCTGTCTGTTTGTAATGTTTATGGAGAAAAAATTAATATAAGTTATAGATAAAATACCTCACCAATATTTTTTTCAGAAGTACCGCAGCGAGGAAATTTGCGAATCTAATTAGAAATTTGAAAATGAATCTGTAGACTTGTTGGACGATATCAGAGGTCGAATCAGCCATCATCGTTCCAGATATTTAACTTAAAAATCTTGAGGTCGATCTCTTAAAATGAGGGATTGTGGCGCTCAAAGTCATTGCTTTCATCTTTTAATTACTTAAAAAAATTTTAATTACTAGTTATTTATACATTTACGATGAAGTAATTCTTATGCTTCTACAAGTACTTTATAGTTATCAAAGTTAGTAAACAGGTACCATAAAAGTTAGTCTATTTCAGCAGTAACGTGTGTGAGAATAGTGTGAAAATAGTAAATAAATTGCGCTAATGAAAATATCAGATAAAAAATTTAGACTCTGCCATCATATCGCCGTTAACGTAAAGATTGTAGAATTGAATATTACCTTTTATTCTATATCATTTCTAATAAACTCTATTATTACGTCTGAAGCCTAATCCCAATACATCATCGATTGAAAACAATAGAAAGAAACTTATGGTACGATGGAGAATAGTTATGTCATCTTATGATACTTGAATAAGCACGGGCATCGCATTATTAAGTTGTGGAATTTCCTGACACTGACGTAGAAATGAATCCAAAGCTATGAGTCACAGTTCTGGGCGCGATCTTTGGAGGACATGACATTTACGACAGCATGCCTATCTAACACCGCCCTGGTTTTTCTACATTCTTTGAATCGGAAAATATGTGTTCATTTCTTATTAAAATATACGAGATAAAACCAGAAAATAAAAAATTTCCTTTATCTATTTCAATCTTTCAATCTGCTCCCGCACGTCAACGAGTAAGTTTCCTTAGGATGTGTAAAGCCTTATTGAGGAACGGAATTTGCGGCACGTAGTCTTACATTCATAAATGGATGTTAGAGGTTATGTAATGGGAAACAATCACTTTCATCAATTCAATCACTAAATTCAAACAATCACTTTCATTTAGGATAAAAATCATTTTCATTTAGCTATTCAGCTTACTTTCGGTTTAACACAGAGCGTTGTAGCACTAAGTGCAAAGCAGTGGTATGATATTTGAAACTCATTTAAAATTAAAGTTTACCGATAAGTTCTTTTCTGTTAGGCCGTAATACGCAAAGAAAATATTCTAGAGAGTTATGGAAATGAGCAACGTAATCTAACCTCGGAATTACATTCATTGTAAACTTAGACCGAACGAAGTTTTGAGATTATAGTAACTACATTTCTCACTTTGTAGTTGAAAAATTACACGAAGTTTTTCCTATAAACGATTTTAAACAAGTTGCAGATTTTTGACAGATGTTGTTATTTAATTTTCAGTTGATCATATTTTTACTAACACATACTGCAATATAGTCGTAAGCGTCAAATTTAGATGTTTGGAATAAGTTTAGACTTTAAATTCCAAGGTATTTTCGTTTCGTTTCGTATTCAAAAAGACTTGAAGTGTTTCTTTCGGTGTATTTGATCCCAACAGATTCATGCCTCTGATAAATGAAAAAGCTTCCATTGGAAGAATTTATCGAAAAACTACATTTCCATATAAGTAAAGGCGCATACTAAGCAGAAGTCTGAAATATTGCGGCTTTCAAACGAGAAAAGAGTACGTTTCATGGTATCTTGGTGCCTTACCAAATACCTTTCTCGTATCTTTGATGACTTAAATCCCTGGATGACGTTCGCGTTTTCGAGTAAAACGATCAGCTCAATGCATCAAATTTTGAATGTCGATAATCAACGCAAACTCTGACATCTGTTATCGTGTTAATGTCTCTACTTCCAGTAACTAGATCCTTTGAAATCTCATAGTAAGCACTATAGTCTTCGTTCTAGTAGTACTAGATTGTAGTTTCCAATGAATTCGCAAATAAAGCATATGCAACGTCTTTTATCTCCAGTTAACGTAACATCACGGAACGTTTACCACTTCAGGAATAAGTTTTTATTTCTCGACCCCCAAAGGAGACTTATAGTGGAAGTTACTGTGCTTTATATGATTATTGATGGCACATCAATTCATTTCTTTACTTATAAATATCACGCCTTTTAGAAGCCCACCGTCCTCATTGTCCAGACCTATTGTCGAGAGCTGTAAGCCAAGGAAATGCGTTATGCATTTTAAATGTCCTATTCAGTGTAAACAGTCGGTAGATTAGTTCAGTATCTTCTGGGAACGCTCGCTAAGCACCTTTATATCGCATGCGTTTTTTTTGCAAGCTCAGCTGCGAGTGTGCTGAAAATCGACTCAGCCTTCCTCTGAATATTGAAGAGGTTGCCAGACGAAAAATATTCGGCATAAATGACTCTCCAGCCTTGGTAGTTTCGGCCGAGAAAGTTGCGCGATGGAGCCGCGCTGGAATGTGGGACGCTGAGGGGAGCGGCTCCCGCTGACATCGGCTGAATGCAGATAGATTCCTGCGGAACGAGAGAAAGAGAGAGGCGCGCTTATGGATTTCCTTCTTTCCGCGCAAATTATAATGGTGCGCGGCATTTTGCGTAAGATTTTAACGGTGATTGTGTCAGATTCGTGACTCGCCATGCGTTTCCTTGAGCCATCTTCACCTCCGTGATGAGGAGCCCTATTGAAACGTCTTTCTCTTTCATTTGGTCGGATTCCATTGTTTTTATAGCACAGTTATTAGCAATAGCCATTGCATTTTCCGGCGGTTTCGATCGCTGTTATTCCACCGATCTCACAATTTTCTTCGAACCAGCGAAATTACTTGGTTTGCCTTGAAATTTTCTATAAAAAGCTCTAATAGGAATTGGAGTCGGTGTTCCAGTGACTTTCAATTTCTTACCGTGGACTCAGCGTTTAGTTACGGTTGACTGGAAAAGTGATTAACTGTACTATTACGATTGAAAATTGCTGCCTTATGTGATTATTTATAAGATTCGCATGCCTCAGCATTTAGAATCGAAATAATCGTACATTTAGAAAGTGATTGTGGAAATACTCATTGAAGAATAAAGATATCTTAACGTTATTAGGTCATTTACATGCTATACTCGCTTATGAAATATCTGTAACGAGAGCATTTTTATGTCTTTCTTGAATCAAAAGCTACTTTGAAAAGTGTGGTAAGCACCTAATTCGACTGAATTGATATCGGGCTTTGAATAGATTTTTTTTCGATTTCGTAGCACATTACCGTGAACCACTGAGAATTGCCAAGACATTTTGCGGCTTTTAAAAGAATTGAAGGGGGAAATTTGCCCATCCATATTCTGCTTAGTATGTTTTAGTTTCTCAGTGGAGTTTCATTTGCCGAACTTGGGGTTCGGCAAATGAGAAGAGAAAGAGAAGTAATGCATTCACTACTTTTTCTCAGCTCCGACTGTAAGATTGTTTATAAACTTTTCAACGATAATAATGTTTAAGTAGGGGAGAGATGTCAGTTTCATTGAATGGGTCGTTTGTGTGTCATTTTTGGACGTGGAAAATTCCGCTTCAATTCAAAAAGGAAGAGCACACTCATACATTCTGTATCAAACTACTGAATTTTGTTCCGTATTGTCTATTGTCTATGTTTATACCCAGCAAGCCGCCTTTCGCCGTGTGGCAGGGGGAAGGGGGCAGGGTGCAGGGGTTCCGTAGGTAGTTTAAGGCCATTTAATCGAGTATACATAAATATTTGAAGTGTTTACCGATTCAAAAATTGTAAATTGGCAGTTTGTAGTTGCCTAGAATATTGATTTATTCTTAATGTTAAAACGAATTTGAAAACTTCGCAAATTATCTAAATTTCGCTACTGGTCAATAATTACAATTAAGTAGATATATGGCTGAGCAACGAAATTAACGACTTCGGACTGTAAATTACGGCATTCACGGCACGGAGTCCGAATTCTCATAGCTACTGGTCATATTTGTTTGATCAGATTTATGGAGAGCAATAATATATTCGTAAAGAAAACTCCATTCACGAAACATTCAGATATTAATCTATTCAGAAATCCATTTGTGAAACACCGTAAGTGGTTGACTGGGATAACCCATTTATTTCGTAAGTATCATGATCACAATTGGTAGTCTGGATGTCACTTTGGTATAAACGCAAAGCGATTACATTTGAATCAACTGCTTGGGCCATGACTTTGTGGTAGGACTCCATGATGGAACTAGAAAAAGTCAAAACTTTTACCAAACGCAATATTGATTGGAAATGTCATGCAGTCATCATGAGGAATTTACCTGATGATGACTCCATGGTATGAAACCATTGTCGTTTCCAATAAATACAGCGGTTGGTAAAAGTTTTCACTTCTTCTTGTTCCTTGGTTATTACATTTTTAGTAATTTTAGTATTTGTTTAGTATATTCCAAAAGAGAAACTGACGTGAAAAAAGTCTGACGGGACCGAGTCTCCAAAGTGCCGGTTGGTTGCTCTGTCCATTGAGTTATCCCACCAGAACCACCAGAACTTGTCCTTATCGTGCCAAGTCTCCTAAACCCTTTTCCTGGACTGTTTAGTAAATTTCTCGAACTAAAAATGACATAGCATGACGTAAATATCTTAGACGAAGTATCATGTCAGCAAGCCTGAATTCATTTCAACATTAGGCTATAAAATTGTAATGAGAAAAAAATTCGCAGCACTAAATATTTAAATTTAAAGCTTTCTTCTTTTCTTATTTCCGTGATATTGGAACTTTTTTCAAAGTCTAGATGAGAATCGTCTATTTTCCTTAAGAAATGATTGTTGGTAATTTTTGTACAATTTTCCTGTCCTGTCGGCTTTTTGAACTAGAACTAGAATGAGTCGAGGAGAGAGGGAAGGTAATGAGGTGGGCGGTCTTCCGTTGCTCGGAGATGTGCTCGGACCGAAAAAGTTCGAGAATCACTCGAGAGCTGCAGAGGACCTTTTAAGGGTGCAGGACTGTTATTTCCTGAGCAACGCCGTTAAAACCGCTATCGGAGAAGTAGGTGCTCATCTAACACAGGTCAACGGACGAAATTATTATGGTATCCTCGACTTCCGAGACAGACTATCCGATCTACGCCGGAAATTGGTTCTTCGATTTGTAATCGGAATGGCAACCTCTTGTATCATTCATGGTGCACACGCTGGTGGTGCATCCTTAGAAATGAAACATTCAGATATGCGGCAGGTAACCTTTTAGGTTGTGAGTGCAAAACTCTTGTGCTAGGGTTCATGTATATATGAAATTAATTTTACAATTTCATTATCTCCTGAAGTGCTGAAGACAATGCTAAAGGTTGAAGGTAGTTAGACACGGTAGGTAGCTGAATTGAATGGAAGAGAATTTATGGTTACATTTGACTTTTGAGGTGAGAGTTGTGCCAATAAGAAAGACATTCACGACTGGTCAATTAAGTTTTTAAGGGAAGTGGAAAAATGGCAGAGACGTAGCCAAGGGGGTGATTTTGGGGGTCCGTACCTCCAGAAAAACAGAGCTAGCAATAAACGGAAGCTTGCGAGAGGAAGGCCCAGTTTATACAAGTTAAAATAAATCAGTCTCTATTTTCATTAAATTTTTGGAGGAAGTATTTCTACCGCTGGATTGTATGCAAGGCAGGTTTTCCTTCGTGGGTCTATTCCTGGTAGGCAGAAGTCATGCATATGATAAACAAATTGTATTGGATGTTGGATGCATGATAGTGTGGTTCATCCCGCTGGACTAATAATAGGTTGAAGACATCAACAAATACAGTAAAAAAATATCCTCCGGTTCATTCCTTTCTTCTAACAGGAATTCGGTTATTCGTGCTCATAAAATATATAAGCGCTCCCTCATTCACGCATAATTACGTTACTACACACGTATACACCGTTACAAGGTAAAAA
This sequence comes from Ladona fulva, assembly GCA_000376725.2. Classification (NCBI taxonomy): domain Eukaryota; kingdom Metazoa; phylum Arthropoda; class Insecta; order Odonata; family Libellulidae; genus Ladona; species Ladona fulva. The sequence goes on from KZ308313.1 coordinate 188,321, forward strand.
CGGGCTAGCATGGAGTGATATAAAAACCCCAACTTCGAATTTAAATGGATTCCGCACTAATCACTCTTCTTCTGGCTACCTTAGAACATTAGGGCTCTAAAATTTCTTACGATTTCAAAGCATGCACCTGTTTACAATGTCATTTCGCCTTTTATTTTTCAGCATTCAGTGACTTCGCTCTCTTTCGTAAGTTTCCCATTTGTCACTTGTTAGCAGGACTTCGAACCGGAACCAAACGGAAACTGAAAAAACATTTATATTTGCCGGAGTGAAGCCGAACCGAAAAAATGAAATAATTGAACCTGAACCGAAACCGAAAACAGATACCTCCTCCTGTATCCGTCAATGTTTTTAAGAGGCTAAAAATGAAACCAGTGCGCTATTTAATTATTTATTTGTAATTACTTGCGCTTTGGCCCTCTGACCCTTCGTTCTTGATAGTCATTTTCGCATTCCTTCACATTTCTTCATATTGATTCTAAATATATTATTTCATCTTAAGTATTTCTTTTCTTACTTGATCATATTATAGCATGCGACTCTACAAAGCTTTCTATAGTATTATAGTTTCCTTGTATTTCTATTGTATTTCTTTTATATCTTCAACTTATATATTAACTTTATTATATGAATCAATACTTTTCTTTATCTCCTTGTTAGACAGCTGTGTGTGCGTGCATGCTGAGGTGCAGCTTTATATACATTACGTAATTTCATTTTTGATCATATAAGTGAATTGGTGTAAAATTGAACTTCGTTTTTACAATAAAACTTACCTTGTTTTCCTATAATTTAACAATGTGGTTTTCTATATATTTTTAAACGAACGGCTATATTTTCTACTTTTATTTATACATTAACAATTATGTGCATTCCGAATTAACGAATTCATGTAATCTCGCAAAAGGGCTATGCCCGTGATAAAGCATTATTATCATTATTAGCACTATTCACCTTAGTCAGGCCCCATCTGGGTTATGTGTCGAGTGTATGGAATCCAGAGGATGAAACGTATACTCGCGAAAGTGCAGCGCGAGGCGATACGATTTGTTAAAAAGTGCTACGATAGAAAATTGCAAGCGCTACGGAAATGCTCAGGTTGGGAATCCTTGAAAGAAATGAGATTAGAAGCTATGCTGCGATTCCTTGAATAATTCAGAGAAAGTACATTTACGGAAGACGTAATCGGTATTATGCGATCCCCTTCTGCTACTTCGGCCGATCCGACAAAGAGCGTATAATAAGATAAATTGATGCTAGGACGAATCATTTGAAGGATTCCATTCCTTCCAGGGGGGTTTACTAAACATGTGTAATTAGGACTTGCAACTAACTATTTCTAAGATTCGTTCTAAAATTTAGTGTAATTTTGTGCAAGTGAAAATAGCTAGAAAATTTTAAAAAACTGTCAGAGGGACACAATACGAAGATAGCAATGGTTAAAGCGAAAGAAACCAGTCCGAACCGGTTCGACGCTGGCAAGAGCGAAACTGGAACCGAATAGATATTTGTTATTTTCTCGTTAACGGAAGTGAAGTTTCGTCCGGAGAGAAAACCGGAACGAAAAATATTACGGTTCGATATCCTGCTCGTTAGATATCCGGATTATTTCACATCGTATGCCAACATTTTTACTGCAATATACGTGAGTAAGGAATGGAAAATTTCGAATTCTTTTCCTACTGATTTTCTGCAGCCTATCCTTCACCCTAGTGGTCTACCGATCGCCTTCTAGAATTGTATGCACATTTAGAGAGTAGTTCCTAAACTACCGTTGTAGTTCCTAACTAATGCTGTAGTGCATTTGATCAATGGGAAACGAGACAGCAATAAAAAATGTATTTATTACCGCAAGGTATTTATGAACTGATTTTTCACAACTGATACTTTACAATCTAATATTTAGCCATTTAATAACGTTCTCTTTTAATAACGATGAAAAATAGACCAAACAGATTAATGCTATGGATGTATCTAGTAGTAGTAGTATTGCCAAAAGTGCTTCGACGGCTTAGGTCATTTCGCACCTAGGCTCCCACCGGAAATCGAACCCGGGACCGCTTTCACCGATGGCGCACTCGTTGCCCACTTGTCTATTTGGGAGCCCTGTATGTATAGTTTGTGGGTGTAGACATTGTAAAATCACGTTAATGACTGATTGCTCTTGAGTTAAATTCTGGAATCTGATGGCGAGTAGCATTAATAAGTGAGGCATATTAACATTTCAATTGTTTGGTTTTGTTTATACGAGTCACTAGTGCTGAAATTAGGATGTCAGTTGGGTTAGAATAGGATCCATTCCATGATTACGCTCGGAGGTGTTCAGCAAGTTATATAAACTTTTCAGTCTAACGTATCTGCAAATATATTTCAATGATACACAGGACTCCTGTGTCATTATATTACGATAAGAAAGAGAAGGTTCTGTGGTTGACCGTTCTACGTTGTTTGATCTTCGCAGTTAGTGTTAAATAAAAGAGTGAATGGGATACGGAGTCAAGAAGAGAAGGCAAGAGTGATGGAGGGACACGCGCGGCTGGAGTGAAAGAGAAGAGTTCGTGGCGAGTCAATTAGAGAAGGCACGCGGAACTTAGCAATGAATTTGCCAACTGTATCTAGATTGCCTTTGAAATTCACTTTCTTTCGCGGCACCCTACGGCAGTCCACGCCGTATATACATAAATCACGAAAACTTTTCCTCTCAGAAGGTTTTGGAAATGCGAGTGATTACTGATTTGCGAAAGGTACTGCTTAGAGCTTTCGCCTGTAAACTTAAGCATTGACAATCACTTGCAAATCAAAGAATAAGACAAATTCATTCAAGAACAAAGGCATTTGAAAAATATATCATGAAAGTTGCTTAAAAGCTATTGACAAACGCAGCCGCACTTAAAAGAGTTTAAATAAATTGCTTCTGTTTGCTGAAATGTTCATCTATAAATTTTTATTCACCCCCCTTCTTGTGTGGGTGTTTTCCCGCATCGTGGTTTTTTCTCCGTAAAATCTCAGCCGAGAAGCTTTTTTAAATATTACTGTTTTTTGTATTATATATGTTACATGCATTAGTTTTATTTATCGATTTGTCTGGCTATTAATTTGTATCTACTGTTTGTACCGATTTCCTTGTGCCTATGTTTGCTTAGATGTCATCATATAGCTGTTCAAATTCTTTAAGTCGAATTTCTATGATGTTTGGATTTATATCGGTGTAAATTCGGTTTTTCTAAAATTTGCGCATTTTGTATTCTTTATTATTTTTATTACTTTTTAGGTTTGAGGGTTAACAGAGTCCAAGGACTTTGCTGGATGTTATCTAATTGGTATTTTGTCTTGGAGCATTTGGCGATCGCCCCCTATTGGTGACTTTGTAGCACTACCAGTTTGGTTAGGATCCGATGAGGAACCTGAATGAAATTCAGAATGTTAAGTTCCTCCACAATCACTGTACATCTACTACATATTTCACGACTAAAAGGCTTTTTAAAAGTTATTCGGAGATGAGTTCATGAGAAAATCGTCTAAAATCGTATTTACCCTTGGCAATACACACCCTTGGCAAGTAGTGCCCCCACCTTGGCAAGTTCTCTTCCCCTTGGAAAATTTCCAGACCCTCCCTCCCTCTGTGAACGGTGTTGTATACCTCCCTTACCCCATGCATTTAAGGGAATTTGGATTAATCTGGTAAATCGCATTGAATTAAAATGTTTCATTCTTCGAATTGCATCATTAGTTATCTTAGTGTCTGTAGTTTGATTTTTTGATTATTTTAAGTTTGTTAAAATATGAGGTTATTTCGGACTCTAGGCCGTCAGTATTATCAATGTAGAACCACGGATTATTTCAATGCCAAAAATACTACCCTGACTTCAGTACCAAAACTACTGCAGCAGATTTAATATCCAACCAAATTTTAGCTCATATTTCCGATTATTTAAAAAAGTTTGGAGCGAATATATATATATATATATATGGCAGAATTTTGCTTGAAGATTCTGAAAAGTGAAATATTCAGGTATCCATGGCAGGCACAACTGCTAACTTTATGAATTTATTCTTGAGGTAAAGCTAGGGCGAATCGTTCAAACATAAAAATATTAGTGATTTTCCTGAATTTAATAGAGAGAAAATTTTAATTCAATGACTATTGGCTTTTTTCTGAGCCGAATGAAAATGTATATTGTTATTATTTCTATTTGGACGATTTTTACTGAAACATATTACATATATTAGGCAACCAGAAGAATAAATTGACTTTCCGGAATAAAAAGAAACTTCGTACTTTTCCACAGGGATTACTGTGTCCATGTGTAAGTCCCCGTGGAAAAGTACGAAGTTTCTGTTTATTCTGCAGTGTCATTCCACGAAGTCACGCATTCGAATGTCGAAATTGACATTCAATTAAAAATTTCAAGCCTTGATAACTTTTCGTTTCTCGCGCAGATGTCATGGTGATTAAAAATCAACATTCGTCCTCATGCAGTTGTAATTTCTCTGTTTTCTTAATTTTTAAAAGCTCAAGGGAAAAAATGCGAAGGCATGAACTTCTGGTATGATACACGAATTATATAAGGGGTATGTTTTCACCTCCCCCTGCCCATCTGAGCACGCCGCTCATTTCGGGAAAATCATTTATCAGAGAAGGACCCAACTTAGGTCCGTGATTTCACCACCTCTTCCGACCAATTCATTTTCCTCCGCTGTCCACCGCAATGTGAAACGGGGCGCTGTTGACGTTGAAGAGGTAAGTGGAGTAGCTCTCGGACATTAAGGGGACGGATAGAGAGAGCTGTGGGGGGGCGGGTCGATCTCTCTTTCGCAAGGGTCGCTCCCAAATAAAGGCGTCCGCTCTCTCCGATAGCATCCCAAGGATATTTCGGCTCTCCTCGAGGAATCTCTTCTTCGACTTCCGGACGAAGCATTTCTCCCCCGTTCGAAAGGACGCTCGGACAAGAAATTCCTGCGCATGCGCAATAGGTCAAAGGCGGAAGTCTCGCTTTCTAATTTGCCGCCCACACCATCGGCCGTCGTCGGTAACGGTAATCGCGGAATGGTCTGCAAATGGCAACACTCCTCTCAGTCGAAAGCCTTCGAAAATCACTTTCTCCGTCTCACGACGAAGGCGTTTGCAAACATCGGTTTCCATGACAGCCTCCGAGACCGTTTTATGCAACGCCGCCCCCGTTCTCCTCTTGAGGACACCTAACAGGGATTTTCCTCACAACATGGTCATTGTCAGCTTTGAGTAATGCGAATGATGACTTTCAAATCTCGCGCAATTGGTTAATCAGGACCGACTTTAGAAATGCGGCGTACCTGAAATAAAGATCTCCTGGTTCTTTTCTGTCAGTTTTTCTTTTCGTTAATTCTTATCCCTCAATGAGGAGGCTTAAGTATCTCGATGGTGGAACGTAACTAATTTCAACGGTGGCAAAGGAGGGTCAATAAATATCGGGAAGGGCCTTTATGGGCCAAAGTCAAACAATTTTCTATGAATTATTTCTAATCTATAAAAAACTTAAATCATTAACACAATTGATTGATACCCTCATTTAAACTAATCAATATTTTTTTAAAATTTATTTTTAAAATTTCCGGTACCCTCACAAACATCAAACCTATTGGACAATCACATCTACATGTAAGTCTGCATGCAATGAGTCTGCATCTCCCTGCAAGTCGCTTTTCGGCGAGTGGCAGGGGGGGTAAACACCAAGCGATTGAATTACCAGCTTATTGTTGTCGCGTATCGGAAAGAATGAGTTCTTAAAATGACTTGTCCTCGCATCTATTTCTCTTATTTTACTCATTGTCGCATCGGCCGAAGTAGTAGGGGATCACATAATACCGATCACGTCTTTCGCAAATGCACTTTCTCTGAATTCATCAAGCAGTCGCAACCCAGCTTTTAATCCCCTTTCTTTCACGATTCCCAACCTGCGTCTGAAAGCAATTTCGTAACGCTAGCTATTTTATCGCAGCACTCTTTAACAAATCGAATCGTCTTGCGCTGCACTTTCTCGAGTTCGCGAGTATACGTTTCATCCGCTAAATCCCATATGCTCGCCACAAAAAGTATTAGCTAACAAAATTCAGTGAAGAAGCTCTGAAACAAAAAGATTTCCATTTCCGCATTTAACACAGAGAAGAGCTGCATCTCCCAAACACTAAACCATTCCATAACCAGAAAAATACAATTAGTCGGGACTCGAACCTGGAACCTTGGAGTTGAAGCGCAAACCACTTTACTACAACAGCCAGAAAATGTATTTCCATTGGGGAAAGAAAGGGAAAGGGAATTGTCATTAAAAACTCCATTGACCATAACCAAATGAACATGCTGCATGTGTGCAAAGTCACCATCGACGAATGGACGGAGTGGATCAAGAAACTTTAATGAAGGCTGCATTCTCTCTTTACCCACCTTCCAGTTATATCTACTAGACCATACTTCAGTACTGTTTTGTGATTTCACGAAATTTGAGCTTCTTTACTCCTCAAGGAAAGTAACATCCCAAGTTGAAGGTAATTTCTCAGCATGAAATATTATGACTGTAAATTTACCATACTTAAATTTAGAGTTTGAATAGTATGTTGATGTACAAATTTGATAAATAGGGCTCAAAAATTTAAATATAAAGATGGAATCGAATAAGTTTTATTTTAAAATAAGGAAGGTATTTCCCTAGAAAATGGAAAACCTGGGCCTGGGACAAAGTCGTTTCCACCTCCGCTAATTCCTTTGGTTTAAATTGTACATTTCTTATTTTTATAAATTAATAGTATGTAATCGTATTTTAATCCTTTCAAAAACTTTTACTATTGTCTTTCCCTTTTTAATTTTTTCCAAAAGCTCTTGCCCCTTGTTTATAAATCGAAGTTGGCCCTTCGGTCGTTATACGTCATCCTAAGAAGATTCAAGATGAATTTCCATTCAATAAAGGTGAAATATCCGGATTACTCGCGTCTCAGTTAATTGAGACCCTTGAATTTTTTAATTGCAAACACTGGTTGGTAGAGTAGAGAGAAGAATTCACAGAATTTGAACTCTGGTTGCAAATCTGCATATAATGTGTAGGGTCCCAGGAAGAGGCATAGCCAAGGGGGTGGCTTTGGGGGGTTTAAACCCTACATAAAAAAACAGTTTATATTTTCATCGGATTTTGTGAGGAAATATTCCTGCCCCGGGACTGTAGGTAATGTATTGTTCACTCCATGGCTCTAACCCCCTCCCCCATTTACGAACCCTAACTGCGTCCCTGGTCCCAGGTTTGTTATTCTCTTTTAGCCTAAGAAATGAGGATTGACCTTCTCTGTCAATGAAATGAATTAAATACTACTCAAAGGAATCTGCGGTCAGTTTAAAATTACATAGTTTGCCTTTAGCAACGTGTTAATTAAAAGGAAACTTTAGAACGCCTCGTAACATTTTTCCTTCCTGGCAAACTTTCATAGATTCAAGTTACTTTTTATTAATTGTGGTCACTCTAACAGCAAGTTCGTTAGTTATTCTTAATTCTTTTTACGAAGTATTAAAAATAAAATGGGAATTTGAATACTGCTTCTGCGAAATATAAGGTCGTCATCAATTGATGACATTTACCATAGTTAAATTGCGCAAAATCAACATTATATTTGAAACATTACAAGCGAACTCAGTATATTCTGTTACAGTAACTCTAGATTATAGAAAAACCGCATAGGTTTATAGATAGTGAACAGGTATTACAGCATTAGTGAACAATCAAATCGCGGGACAATTGACATGTGGAGGTGAAGATGAAAGTGGCACATGATCTTCCACTGAAGAATAGAACAAAAGAAAAGATAGGTTTATTTTTCCCATTCTCTTCCGTTGCATAACATTTATGTAAACAGGTACATCTATTAGTCATTCCATCGATGAGCCCAGCTGTTTCATAATCTTATTTACTCAGTGAGGTTTATTGCCAAATGATAGAAGAGGATAGGGCAAATATTGTTTTAGGTAAGAGAAGTATGTATAAGTTATTATTGCGCAAGCTTTATGTTACTCACGTAATACATCGCTATCAATGCTTAATAATTTGCGGATATGAAGTAAGTGGAAAATACCAAATATCTAAACATTCTTTATCGTGGAAACGATAAATTTTCTCGTATTTAAAAAAGATATTACATCTTGCAGGATATCCTTCAAAAAAGTCTTGTAATTGCGAAACTCTTACGATAATTCTAAAGAAGGAATGAAAATATCGGCTTTCACACTTCACCGCGGGTTTACTATCTTACTACCGGTTTCGAGAATGCTTCTCAACATCAAGAAAACAGACTGAGCAAGCAATGGCATATGTAGAGATATCGGAGGTAGGCGCTGATAGAGGTAAAGTTGAAACTGGTGTCATAGGGGTCAGTGGAGAAGGGTGAGGAAGATGAAGATTGTTGGGATCTAGCGTTCTCCGGGAGATCCGGATGGGATAAAAACATCTTAACGGTAAGATGAACAGAGGAGAAATACGGTTTTTTTCATCTTTGGACGGCAAGAAACTTACTATGAACAATTAGTTTACGGAGCTGCACCACTATTTCCTAGGTATAGTTTTTAATTGCAGCTATTTTGATATTCTTCATTTAAATCGCGAAAAATCTGAGATTTGGGTATTTGAAAATTTTAGTGGGTAGCGCGTTTGCGATTTCCAGTTCCGGGTACAATTCCCTGTGGGGTCTTGCGTGTGAAATGGCTTCAGCTATTGAAAAGAGCTGTTTACCAGTACCATACAGTCCCACTATAAAATTCACAATATGCAAAATCATTAGTCTATACGTGAAAAATAAAGCTATAGCTTTGAAATGCTTCAATAAATAGTGGGCTTCTCAACAAATTTGTTGGGCGGTTCATGAGAAAATATTGCAGTCTTCCAGGCATACAAGTGGGAACCTTGCGGAGGATTAATAGTTCATTCATAAATTATGGGGGTACTGATGGTTCATGCTTATTAGAATTTCGCCAGTGCATTAAGAAGAAAAAAATAAGGAAACGAATGAGAAAGTTTACAGGTGTAGTATACTGAATTGTGACAGTTCAGGATGAGCAATTACTCTATGCATGTCATTAGGTACGTAATATTTCCTTTCAGGGGTCTTAAGTTTTCATTAGCACGTTCTTACCGAAAGGAGAAAAATCATCTTTGTCTAAGTTAAAATTATCTTTTATCGTAAAACAATGAAATCATGAAACATTTACTCGTATCACGGAAAACAGTTTTATTGGCAACCTAGGTGTCGACGCGTGGCGTCATCATCAGGCACTCTATTAGGAATTGATTGTATTATCTTCTATTTAAATGACACTTTTGTCTTGTTTATGATGATAATATGGAAGGCTAAGATACATACTAAGGTATGAGTTGTTTTGGACGATGGCGCTCATCTTGGTCACTCGTTGCCCAAACATACGAGAAGTATTGTTCGCAGGGTCATTGTGTTAAACTTTCCTAGAATTGTCTCAACGATTTTATTCTTGGCCAGTGAAAAAAGGAGTAGAAAACTACCTCACTTACCTTGCCTAGTTCTAATTCCTGATTAATTCCTCCCTCAAAGCTTTCTGCTGATAATGTCAGTGATTTTGAGATTCTGAGATCCAACCAGCTTTTTGGCTGATGACTTTTTAGTTAGAAAGGATTTTCAAAACGTACTTGCTCGCCATCATAGCAATTCTTCATCCTAGAAAATAAATACTCCTACCACCCGCGACAATCCGGAGAAAATGTTGTACTGCAGTCCTACGATCTGCAAGAGCTCTCCGGGTGTTTTGGTCTCAAGAATCCCGCCTTTACTTCGTCCTGCACGACCTTCGCTTGCATCCCATTCCTTCTAAGGTCGTCCGCTCTTATCTGAAACGCATCCTTGCTTTTGCCTCAAATTTCCCTCCGATGCAATCGCAAATCTCTTCCTCCGATTGCGATCTCGTAAGACGTCCCTCTTCTTTATCAACCATGTCTCTCCCTTTAAATCGCTTCCTCGTTTCTGATCTTATCCTTCCGGTTACAAGCGTGTGCTGTTTTTAATGTTGCTCTATCTTCTCGTAAGATCTTTCTGGAATCACAGATAGAAGCGCTAAAGTTCCGTTAAAAAAAGTTCCGCAGCCACCACTTTCGATTTAGCTCGGTAGTTTGATTTCAGCCGCTGCCAACTTGTGCTTGTCCATTCGAATCCTGTAATCGGTGTTTTCTTCCTAAATCAATTCAATCTTCGTCTCATTACAGATTATTTGAAGTAATTACTCGCAACTCGGATTCGGAAACCGTTGACTCGGAAAAAAACGTGAACGTAGTACATTTCACGATTAGTTGAGAGCTTAAATCCAGATGATATTTTCTTTCTCTTGCTAATTCATGTTTATCAGCTGAATACATTTCTATCTCTCTTTCCGACGTTGATTCATTTGCTACTTTTATAGATACTGTGACTCTTGGCATACTAAAAAAGTTCTCCCCAATTGTATTATTTTCACCTAATGATGAAATTAGCCATAATCCTCCCTGGATACAAAATCTCGGCTACCGTATAGTAATAATGTTGATTTATGCTATTCCTCTCGTCGATATATCATTTGCATATGTCTAAATTACATTCTACTTTTCTGGTAGGAAATAGCTCGAATATTGTATATGTTTGAAGTACACTGGAAAAGTGATTCACTGATCATCCACTCGCATACGTTTTAGGCCTATTAAGTAAGCCTTTTCACATATTTTTTATGTATTAATTGGTCTATTTCAGCTCTGAACTTTGAAGGTGGAGAGAAAGGTTTTAAGCTTAGAGGAAGATTAGTCTCGCTGTCCTGCGATCGAGTTCTGGTAATTCCATTTCGTATCGTTTTAAATACACCAAAAGGCTTACTTCCTTTGCCTCGTGTTTTGCATTGGAATATTTTTAGATATTCTCGCTCAAATTTTCTGTATTCAATTTAAAGTATCACGGACGCATAATCCTTCGAAATGCTTTTTTTCCGAATGACTCTTAAGAAAATCGAACAAAACTTCAAACTAATTGGGAGTTGAAATTCCATGCAAGTGATTCATGTTGAACTAGAATTGAAAAATATTATTCGTTTTCATGACTATCTTGACTTTAGAGTTAAAGAAAAGCTTTAAATAGCCGTTGTTTGGCTATTTGGAGCTTTTCTATAACTCTAATGTCTTACCACAGCCGTGTTCCTTTTCCTTATAGATATCTTGACTGGCCTATCTAGGTGGGCGGTGGTACATTTGTTAATTCGAAATGACTTTTCACCTTACTAAGCAAACGTACATACATACAACAACAATAATCGGAATAGTTCTATCGAATGTTATCTCTGATCTCAACAATGCGAGAATATTGCTTCTTTAATTTCCTAGCGAATGTCTCTAAAGACTAATGTAGTGAAGCAGTATCCCATACATAATTTATTAGGCTCAACTAGAATGAAAAGCGGTAAAAATGTTCCTTTCGGATTTGTTTGCATTTATGTAAGATGGAGAGGCAATCCATTTCTACGCCGTGAGTTACATTGAATAGGCAATGAGTGGTCGTCCAATTCCTCCTTTCTTTAGTTACGTAAAGCAGGCAATCGGAAAGGAACATTATAATCGAGGGGAATGTAATATTTCATTGGAGGGAACAGAGACTTCGCTTGGCTGCTCAACCGAGATCGATTTGCTTTCGGCAAAATTCCGATCAGACTAACTCCTTCGCTGATCTTTCATTTCACAAGGATTCTCTCAGTCTTTCTTCTCTCAAGAACCTCAGCCAATCTTTCAGATTCCTGAAATACTATTCTCCTTTGATTTTAGTGCCTTTTTTATGAATTCTTATCCTTCATTTCCTTTCCGCAGTCCAAGCTAAAACACCGTTGAGGTGTGGCCCTTATTGGTAGTTTACTTCAATGGAATGGAATAATGAAAAATATTTTCCTCATTAGTTCTTTGTATTGATGGTTAATGAGAGCCGTTATCATCTTCGTCAGTTACCTAACATTCGGTATGTTTTGACAAAGCATTGCTCCAATTCAGTTCTATCCCTCGTAGTCTGGAAGCTCTTTAACTAATCCATTGCATCTCCAGCCTTCATTCATATCTACTAAAATCATGGTTACCGTCAGTTCTCCCTTTAAAATTGCATTGTTCTATTAGCGTTGCTTTTCTTTTCTCTTCACAGTTCGCGAGCTTTCAATCCTGCGCACTCTTCTAGATTGTTCTTTCCCTTTTCCATCCAGCCTAGTCTTTTCAAGGCAGTAATCACATAGAGTTTCACAATTATCTTCCTTAGGCATTCAAATATTGTGCCCATTTTTATTTAAGGCCGCATCAGCTTTCGCCACTCTAGACCTAATTTCCATAGTAGTTTCCATCGTTCGCAAGAAAACCATAACGGTACCGAGCTCTTAACTTGTTTAGTCGGTTTTTCTTTTCTCCTTCCATAATAATTATAATATTTCCCACGTCAGTATCAGCAATATTTAATGCCAAATCACATTCTTCTCAATAAATCAATCTCAAGGCAATATACAGGTTCTTCTTTGTCAGCTATGAATTATTATCTCTCTTATCTATCCAGAGTTATAAGTAGAGGACTGTGCCTATGTAAGTACCCCGCAAGCTGCTTTCCGGCGAGTGGCAAGGGGTGCATGCACTATGACTCTACTTCCCTAATCGGTTACTTTCGCGCATTGTTCGCGGTAAAAATGAATTCTTGCATCGATGCGTTCTAGCATCTATTTCCCTGATCTTCCTCGCAGTATCAGAACGGCGCATGTAACAAGGAGAACGCATTATATCGGCTACATTATCTGTGAACGTGCTTTCTCTGAACTTGTTTGGTAAATTTATCCTTTCACTTAAATCTTCGAAAGATTCCCATCCTGCGTCCTGAAGCATCTGAGTAACGCTCACTGATTTATCGTAGCAATTCTTCACAAAACGTATCGCCTTTCGATGCACCTTTTCTAATTCTCGAATACAACACTTGTCGGCAGGACACCTTACACTACACGCATACTCAAGGTGAGGCCTTACTAACCCAAAATAATATCGCATGCGAACTTTTTCTTCGCTTCGAACGAATATTCTCTTAACGAAACTGGGTTTCTTAAGGGCTCTTATATAATAATAATGATAATGGTCATTATTTGGGCGATATTGAGACTAATAGTCTTATTTTCAATCTAACCCTTATATTACGGATATGGGTACCCCATGTTAAGTTATTCGTGAGAGTTGCTCCAAGATATTTCACCGATTCTACCGTTAATAAATGTATCCCACTGAGGCTGTACCAATAATCATTAGTAGTAATAGATTTTCTCTCGAAAAAGTTCGATAGAGCATTGAACTTTTGTCTACATTTAACTCTAAATGCCAATCATTTGGCAATTAGAGCTAAATTTAGTTTGCCTGAAAAAATACGAGGCTTTCTTTAAATTATTTGATTTGATGTGTACCAAATTCAGATATAATAAATGAATTACTAGTATTTGCTCTGAGAATATATTGTCGGCCAGTCTTAATTTTAGTATCTTAAGTCTGGAGTAGAAAATCTTCTACACTCCCCGTGGCAATAAGATTTTAAAACCATGACCCCTTTAGTATGATATTTATGAATGACTTCAGGTTAAATAAAAAGATTGCTTGAAAGTAATTTGCTTCGTTGCATTCGTTTTTATTTCCCGCTAATTATAAATTTTTATACTTCTGGATAATAACCTATCTTTATACAATTAAATTCAATGTTTTCACAATCGCTATGTTTTAAGTACTTCTGAAGCTCTATGTGAGCCGCACATTTGTATTCATTCATTCATTCGTTTCGTTCTATTTTCCTGAGAAATATTTGAAAGTAACTTCAAAAATTAAGACATAAACTGGGAATTTCCTAATGAATTCGTTAGCTTCTGATCAGATTTCGTCGGGAGCTAAATATGTAGAAATAATGTCACGGTCTAATAAGCTCGTTTGGAAATGCGTAGAGAATCTGCTAATTAATCTAACGATTATGAAGAAATTACGCTAAATTACGTGGTCAATCGTAACTTTCAATTCATTTTTATGCAATCTACATACATATTCATTGTTGCCAGGGCATTGAAATTTCATTGTCAGGCACAAATGATTGCGATTTAGGGATACTGATCTCAGTCAGTATATGTAATGAGATGAGTATTCCAGTCGTGGTGTTATTTATCGATGACATCTTAGGCAGTATGTTAACGGTAAACATGTTTACTCCTAAGAGGCTTTCATTGAAAAAAATTCAATTATAACGGGGAAAACTAGAGGGCATGACCAGGCACCGCTTTAGGCTGTTGGCCGCCCATAAGCAATAAGTATATTTGCTGCCCTTGCTGAGCACGTAAACAAAATAAAAACCTGAACACAATATTTGTTAGGAATTTGTATGGCAAACTTTAACGCACGGCGACTCACAGCTGTTGAATATTGTTTCGCAGCTTCATAATTTAAGAAAAAATATCTGTCATCCGGAAGCAGGTGCTTCATTTGCGTCCGTCTGAAAAAGGCTTTAGCATGATAAAGCTCGTAGCTTGAATTTCTACATGAACAGAACTTACAATGTCTTCTCGAACGATTCGTCTCCGATCACCTCCTTACGCGTTATTCCGGCTGTTCCTCCGGTTATTTCCGTGCTCATTCTTTCACCCTATTTTCTCTGTAAGGCTCCTCACTTCCACGTTCTGAATTTCCGCGTCAGTAAACCCGAGCGATTCTATCGCCAAACTTACATTTGCATCATCCTGTCAAAGAGAAACCGACGTCTTCCAAGCCTCTTTCTCGAAAAATTAATGTGCCTAAACATTTTTCACCTTTTGATCTCAATGTTATTTATTGCATATTTAGTAAAGCATGAAATTTTATGGCCCTTATCGCACATCGATTACAATCATACATGAATACTTAACCATTTATAGTTAATAAACTAGCCCTTTAAGGAGAATAATTACCATTGTTGAATGTTTAATTTATCGAAAGAGTTTAGGTCTCTAAAACATCATACATTTTACATTCACCAGTGCACTACAAAGCGTCACCAGACCCTATACAAAATAACTAGAATTTAGATCTTAAATTTACATTCCTCGAAAACTTTTAGCTTTTGAACTACAAGCAAAAGGATAAGGTTGTAAGTATTTTGTACAATGAGGTGTGCGCCTTAAAACCTAAGGATATTTTTCACATCTGTTTATCCTTGTCTTTTGAACTATTCCACTCAATTTTGCTCGAGATATCGAAACTTTGAAATGTAAAATCTGGATATCCTAATTTCAGAAATGTTCTTTTTATTGATCTTATCCGTCCATTCCTCGGCTTTTAGTCGCTGTTGCTCCTTCTAAGCAATATATTTTATTACGAGTCCATAACTACAATATACAATTTTAATTTTTCGGAAAATTCCCTTCGAGTTGGTCAGTTCTAATGCAGAATTTTGGTTCCTAGTTTTACTTATGCATCGATATTTCGTAACAGTTGTCACGTTTTATCCTCTTGGAAACCACTCGCGATCGGGATTCTCTCCTCTAAGTTCAATATTTAAATCCCGACGTAATCATGGCATCGCTTTAACCGTTAATGCAACCTTCGCACTCGGGTAGCGTTCATTAAACTCAAATCACGTCGTTCCCTAAGGTTTCACCTCCTATCCTCCGACGGACCATAAGTAACTCCAACGCATAGGATTCAAAACCGTTAAGTTAACCGTACACCTCGCGGAGATTTTCAATTCTTTTTCATGCCGTCGCTCCATCCTCGCATTACGGAAGGAAGGATGTTCTAGAGATTCCAACGCGCGCCTTTCCTGTGACACATATAATCAGCGCTGAGCCTCAATAAGCGGCCATTTATTCTCCTTCTCCTCACGCCCTCACAACGAATGACTCTGGATGCATTGCCCTCCAACGTCCTTCGGCCCACCGACTCATCGTCTGGAGCTACGACCCGAGGGTTCATAGACCTCCGCAGATCACACAAAGGACCGTCTCACGATCGATTTACTGCCGACCATACGTCGCACGTTCACCTCACTCGATATTCTCCGAACTGAGGAGACAGGATAGACTTCCGAGAGAAGAGGTTTTATAATAATAATAATAACAATAAAGGGACTTTATTCGGGCGAGATTGAGAATATCGAGTCTAAATTCTAACCCTTCGACAATCGAGATAGATTGAAGAAGTGCTCAGAAGAAAAAGACTGTGTGGGTTTCAAAACTTAAGTTTTCAATTAGGAAAAAAACACCACATCAGGTAAACACCCGCACGAAGGGGAATGTGAAAAACCTGCGAAGCCTATTGATAGTTAACTAAGTTTTAAGGAAAAGGCAGGTGTAATCAGGCCTGTAATGCAAACAAAGTGGTACAGACACATTATTGCGTAGACAAAACAACTAGAAGTAACTTTTCATAAAAAATTAAGAGTAAAATAACATAACAAAATACAATTATTACGTTTCCAAAACAGGTCAGTATCAATAAAAATACTAAATGCGAAGTTAAAATAACGAAAATTAAAGAGCTCACTACTGGTGACCAGCTTTGTCGTTGTTTTCATAAAAGTACATTCAATGTATCGTTATATTAAGATGAAGACTACAGTATCGTTAACCGTGATAAAAATTTTGAGATATTACAAGCTAGGTTGCGCTCTTGCTGTATTCATTTATTCACGTAGAGAACTATTTTCCCAGCTTCGGTTTTTGATATTGTGCCATAAAAGGACGTCATTCTCTATAAAACTGAGAAACAAATACCGGTATTTTACCAATAGGTATGCGTTGAGCTTCGATATTGTTTTCCTGTAAAAATAATAAACCATAAACTGAAAGCTCCAGCTTTATTAATGTAACAAAAATCGCCAATATTTAGGATAAACTCCATATTTATAATTTTTTATCTTTTATTCGTTTCTTTCTAAGGAAATTCCTTTAGGATTAACGTTCATCATCTTTAAAGATTACGTCATGAATTAACACAATGTGTGAAGGCGTTACCTCGTACAAGGACGTAATAATGGAAATTGAATTTCTCGTATACTTTCACAGATGAATTTTCTTTGGCTGATGATGCTAGCGAAACACGTCGCTGAATTAAATTCGCTTAAATTAAATCTGAAAGTGTGCGAAAATTTTTATTCTCATTATTAAGAAATGATAAAATAGAGTACCTTTTAAAAGTAAAATATTATTCTGCACTTGGGGAATACATGAAGGTTAGCAATTTAATGAATTTTTTCCTCTTACTGGTGTAAATTTTATTCTGATAACGTCACTGTAACCGCAATAGATGCAATGTAAAAATGTTGGTCGGTTACGAATAAGCTTACAGTTTGAGAAACATCAGGTGGATTAAATCAAGCAGACCAACTGCGATCTATGGTGCGATGGGTGCACTGTACCCGGGCGCCGACTAGATAGGGGAGGTAACTCGCCGAGGTTCTGAACATGTTTCTGTACATGATACGGAACTTATTTATCTGGCGCCATTCCGCATCTGAAGGCCATGTTCACCACATACGGCTCTGAGAGAATTAATTCAGAATCTATGCAGTTGCGACAGAGACCTGACTGTGCTTAAATTGATGCAGTGACAAAGGCAAAGAAGGATTTAGAGGTTTAAAAACACTCCGTAAGCAGTATTTCGGCAGGCGGAACTCGCGTTAAGAGACAAACGGGGAGCTCCGGATTACCGATCTTTTTCAGCAAAGAAGGAAGAAAGGAGAAAAGAAGCAAAAACAGTCATAGCTGCAGAATGTTTTTTAGTGGTATAATACCTGCCCGAAAAGTGGAAGACCTGGGTTCGAGTTCCAGTCGTCCCACTATTTTTCACATATTTATCTTTAGTGGCGATAGTAAGATATAATAAGTATATTACATTGTCCCTAAAATTACAAAGTAGATAATGACTATTCTAATAGTACAGTAGAGTTGAATTACATTTTTAACTTGAAATAATTTATGAATAAAAGAAACTTTGTACTTTTCCACTGGGACTTTAATTCGCTACCGGTTTCGTAAGCGTACTTACATCTTCGGGCCTGAGGATGTACAAAGTTTCATGGGAAAAGTGCAAAGTTAGTTTATTCTGCAATGTCTTTCCGCGAAGTCACACCTTCGGATAGCGATATAATTAAAATAATTTAAATTTTGGTGACCACAATACTAAACAGTAGAGAAGAATGTAGAATTACTTCAGCGAGCACATGTTTATTAAACAATAGCGATAGCGAAAATTGTAAGTGTTAATAGAAAAGTAATAAAAGGAGACATTCTTGACGCATGTTTATAACGCATTACGACAACCTTTCTTTTGGTGCAAAATTTTAAAATTTGATCAAGAACGGCGAGAGTTTTACAGTCAGTATTCTTGTCGCGAGTTATTATAAACACGAGAATTTTAAAATTGGTA
Source organism: Ladona fulva (assembly GCA_000376725.2). NCBI lineage: Eukaryota > Metazoa > Arthropoda > Insecta > Odonata > Libellulidae > Ladona > Ladona fulva. The sequence continues at coordinate 206,752 of KZ308313.1, forward strand.
ACAGATAACGGAAAAGTGTTACCCTCTCGTGTCTAAATTCCTAAGAGAAGATATTGTAAAATCGGTAGTTTCGTATGCCGTAATCACCACTTGGAGACTGACGAAATCAGCACCACAATAAACCACCATTTTCTAATCTATAGAGAAAGTATTAGTCACCACAAATCAGAAAGTCACATAACTCAGTAGGATTGTGGTAAGTTGATTATAGGCGTCCATGTATCACGGTCGCATACCACAAATACCATTCCAAATGGCCGAGGCGCGTTGTAGGAATCTAAGACATATATTTCCGTTGAAATCTCGAGGTCGAGTTTACCTGGAAACAACACTTTCTCCAGAAACAGAGAAAGTGAAAGAATGTTATAGCAAGAACTGTACATCAGTCAGAACCAAATTAGTGAGGGTTCTGCGGAATTGAATTCATGCTCAGATGAGCGTCAGTGATTTATTCATCTTTCATTTCGGTAACATGGCAGTGGTATATGCGTCGAGAAAGTCTTTCCATTTGAGTAAGTTTCGGAAACTTTAAATTCCCTGTCCTATGAATTTTTGCGTTTTTCTCGATGGATATTATCTAAAGTTAAAGAAATATTCGGATTTTACTTTACTGTAGCCATTTTGTCGAAAATTTCGATAATATTACCCATAACTCGAAGACGTGGTTACATTTAGGATAGGATTATCCATGTAACCTTTATTTGCGCGTTAAAACAAGTGAAACACTTGAGTGTCGACGATTATTAAAAAAACGGATATCGTGGATAAATGTTAACCAAATCTTTGGTGGAAAACACTAGAAAGAAGAACAATAAATCGACTATGTTACACATATAATATATTGCGGGTATAGATGTATGTTTTAAAAATTTGATTTAAAAGATATTTTTTCAGTTAAGATAATCATAGACAGCATACAAGATATGGCATTCTTTTCTTAACCAAGGCAATTAAGAATGAAATATGTTTCCTTGATCTCTCTTTATGCCCTTGCTCGAAGATTTTAAATGCGTTAGAAAGGAATGTATTGTATTAAGGGATCAAGAGGATGGATTTAGTGGATTTTTACGACAGTGACAACAATTCTGGAGGAAATGAAGTACTGCTTGACAGGATGAAGTGCCCTAGGTATTTTCCCCTTCATTGCCACGGTAGCCGTGATGGTCTGTCATGAACCCCGAAAATTTCAGAATAAAGTTGATGACATGTCAGAAATGTAGTATACATGTATTAGGTACACATGTATATTTTCTGCTTGTATCTATGTACTGCCACCAGTCTATCATATATGGGTGTATTGGCGTCTATAGGCATCATCATAAGGGGTGCCACGAAAACATCTTTGAAAATGTATCAACAAAATGTTGATACATTTTCAAATTTTCAGAAGAAAGGACACTTAGTATCTTCCACAAAAATTTTTTTATTTGCACGACCGGTTCGGTTTCTGGATGGACCAGAAGATGTCATCTCGTTGACGAAACCGGTCGTGCAAATAAAAAAATTTTTGTGGAAGATACTAAGTGTCCTTTCTTCTGAAATGTCGTGTACATTCCACGAAGTCATGCTTGAGCATATCAATTTCATTTTCAAAATGTTAGAGGGGCATAAAGAACCTTCTTACATATTTCTTATATAGGAAGCATACGACGCTTCACTCCCAATCAATACGCTACTGTGCGTGTATATAAACCTTCATACTCGTGATGAATGTTTATTAATTTTCCAACAACTTCTTTTATCATCACTACCTTTATAGAAAAAAAGAGCAAGAGAAAGTTAAAAAATTATGATTTTACGTTTTTAGTGTTATGAGTAGAACGAATCCTGAGTCACTAAGCTGGACAATATCTTCCTACCATCTTCTCCATGCCTTTTCCCATTAATCACGCTCATTTTACATTTATTCTTCCATTTAATCCGACAACGCTTCGTTCTCACAATCCCTTTTGCTTTATTATACGACCACAGAGATGAATTGCATCGCAATCCAGAAATGCCGATAAACCGCAAGTGATCCTAACGTGATGATTTCATAGGTAAATGAACCATTCCGAGCCAACCTCGAAGCTCATAGACAAGTAATGGAGATTGTCATGCAACGACTTACTTGATGGCAAAGCATCCGCCCGGGAACACGAAGACCATTCGATTCCAGCCGACGTACGTTTTCCTCTTCCGTTTCCCAACGTGCCGAATCGTTCAGACCGGTATCGATGTTGTTATTTCCGATAGTGTTTGCCTATCGGTTTTGGTTTATGGCAGAATGGTCATCGCGGTCTAGTAAGTCGAAGACCACTTTTCCTGCCTCTGGTGCCATCGAGCGCATCGGCTTCCTTAAAACCATTTTCGTAAGTAAAATTGGAATTTCATCCCTCCGAAGTGTCATATGACGAAGTATTTCGTAACTGATGAAGTAGAATGAACTATTTTATGATGGGACGATGCATGAGAGGAATCCACGTATCCTCCTGGCACTGATTTCCGCGTTACAGAGGAGGTAAAAGTAAGCCGATTCTTATATAATCATCGACTATCCATTCCTTTAAAATCGTTCAGTAAATTCCCGTGATCGTAGTACTTGACGAATCTTTCAGCCAAAAATTTTTCGGAAAGGAGATAAAATCACTTGTTGAGAGGAAAAACATAAAAAGAAGGGGAAAACAGTCCTTAAAAATGTTGCAAAGTAAACGGCAGTCCCAAGAGAAAGTTTTAGGGGAATTATTTAGGTTTCATCGCAAGGTCCTTGAAAAAAAAAACTTCCGATCGCGGTTTTTGCGAACATCTACGGATCCAATCATGAGATTCCTGTTTTTTATCTCGTCCAAGTCTCCGTCAAAACGTGCCCCACAAAACCTCACAAACTCCACCCGTCTGTGACCATCATATTTGGAACAAATTTCTATTGAGGGCTATTCCGAGAAACATTTTCGAGCATTATCACTGTACTGGTTATTTCAAATTCAATTTTACTGTCTAAATGACTTGAAAAATAGAAGATTGACTAAAGATAACCCGATAATTCTCCGAATGCCTAATTCTAATTTCGTATTGTTAAATTAAGCTATCTAGCTCAATATTTTATCCGATTAATGGGTGATCTTTTGATAGAATATGCTATTGCGATTCTAAAGCTATCATTTTCATTCATTTTGGAAGAACTTGATGAAATACATACCCTTCATTTTCAAACAAGTATGAAAATATTGTTGTATGCGTTGAAATCCTAAAAAGGTATAAGCTCTAGTTGAAATTTCCATTAGAGAATATTTATGACAAATTTATTCTAGCATTTGCTCGTGAATTGCTTTTTGGCAAATTTTTCTTTTCTTCGTGAAGTTCGGGGTATGTTATATAGTAAAAATAATGTCTTTATTCACGGGCGAGATTGATACTAATTAGTCTCTTCTTACATCTAACCCTTTGTTGAGTGCTAATATTGATGTATCACCCTTTCAAATCCAAATTGTAGCATAGGTGTTCGAATAACCATTCTGGTCTACGTGAAAAATTATACATTACTCGTGCGCAGGTTATTTAGCGTCGATTTGGTAATGAAGAATACTATTTGAATGAGTGGCTTAATAGCTTATTAGCCCAGATGGTCGCAATTTTACGGTTAGGTTGATAAGTATTACACCATAACGAATTCCTAATTTAGCAAAATTTTCTAGTTTTTGGACCGGAGAAAAAATAGATTAGTATATAAAATATTTGAGATAATTCTCATAAAATTAATTTCATAACGGCTTATTTACTGCTTACAAGACCTCTAAACTTTCCGATTCTTACAATGTGGGTTGTAAGAGCATTTTTAAGAAAGCAGTTACTTCATAGCGGTAGCTTAAGTGCCTTTTAATGTCTTACACAAGTTTTCAATCTCGATATCTGTCATTGTGAATAATAATTTGATAAAGTAGGTAGGGGTGAGGTGTAGTTTTCTTATGAGAAAGCGTCGATAGGCTTTCAGCGGAAGTTCGTGTTTTGCGGTCAAGTGATCACGTTGGGACTGATTTCTCGATGATGATGTGCTAGTGCGTGATCATTTTGCAGAGTGCGTGCTTAATTGAGAAATTTCTCTCGCTTTGGACCTCCACTGCGCCGTTCAGAAAAAAATATCCACCTTTTTTCTGGATTCTATCTTGATAATTCTTCTTTTTCAAAACTAAGTACAACGGAACCAAATACAAGGATTAAGGAAAGGTGTAATACTTAGCACGATGAAGTCGAGCGGCTGATCCCAAAAGATAATCAAGTGCGAAAAATAGCGACATGACTGGGACACGAACCCAGGTTTCCCACTTTCCGGGGAGTTATTCTAACCATTGAATTACCATGCCACGCCTCTTCCACACTGTTAAGGGAATGCTTTGTCAGCAAGGCGTGCCAAATTTAAATTTGATGTTAATTCAACCGTGTTTACGAATGAAGAATTCCAGAAATAGAATGTTGAGAAGGAAAAATACGTATTATTTTACTTAATACATTAATTATTAATAACAGGTACTAATTATCATTGATGTTTATTTAAATATTGCGGAACAGAATTAGACATTAGCTGTAGACGCGTTGGAAGAAATATAGATTAAAAAATAATTTATCTAGAATGTAGAAAAGACAGTACTTTTTTCGCATCAATGTTTTATTATTTTCAATAAAAACTCTCGATCAGGTTGTTATGGAAGTGTAAAAAGTCTTCACTCTACGCAATGAATTTCTCAAAACATCGCCTTTGCTGCGAATTTTATCAAAAATGATTTACATGCAAAAATATTTCATTTTTCGTGAGAGAATGGAAACCTATGCTCTTGTGAGAGCGGATTCTGGCTTAGAATTAGTCTAGAAAAGACGATTTATGCTAGGAAGCATAAGCAATTGTTTGAGTTGAGGGTCGACGTTACTTACGATGGGACAGGTGAAGGGAAATTTTCCTTCATTCTCAAGGAGTGCTCTGGATTCCACAGGCGACCTATTTAAAGTATTCGTAACAAACCCAATGAAATAACTTTCATCATTTCGAATTTCCGATCCAAACAATGTAATCGTGAGACTTCCGCAGACGAACCGGATCATCTGCCGGAGTTTAATGTAGTGGGATCTTCAATTCAATACAATCATTTCAAAATATTTCTGTGAGCTCATCGCTTCATTTTCCGCCCTTTTCTCGAAGATGTATGACTGAGGAAAATCTGGTAATAGGAAGAACGTTTGTCTTAAAAAATTAATTATAGGATGAGTATTAAGATTAAGGAAGGTTCGTAGGTTATTGGAAATGCCGCGAAAAAATTCATGAGAAATACGCATCTATTGTCCTTGGTTTTATACATATTACTTCATGAATGCCTCATAGTATTGTGAAATGATTTCAGCTGTCGAAGCACTTTTAAGAATACTACTGCCACTTTTTGAAGTATTACGTTACACCAGATTTCACACTTGACAACTACCACAATCAAATCAGCAACCCTGAAAAATCTTACGCGATAAGTAATAATGACAAGTATAAATGATATTTCAAGGTAATTTTGAGTTCATATATAAATTACAAATACTTGATACGTTCTTTTTAAGATATTGTATTTAGTGAGCAATGTTTTATTTTATGATATTCCGTATTTGTATATGTAAGGATTCTGGTGAATTGTTGTAGTTGACTGTTAAATGAACATGATTTTTGTATTGGTTTTAGATTATTTCGTAAATTGTAGCTGTGTTAATTATAAATTAGCGTAATTTGCAAACCAATGTAGATAATGGATGACGTGGTTAAATAGTGACGTTCTGTAGTTGTGTCTGTAGAACTTTGTAACATTGTTTTTGTTAGTTGTAAAATGTAGTGTAAGTTAGCTTCGCCACCTGACTTTTCGTCTAACTGCGGCGGTATTGTACTGCGATTGTATTGTATGGTATAAATAAAAAGAATAGTGATGTCGTGCTCATTGGAAGGTCCTTTTCATATCTGATCCTTAATCCAATTTTCCTCCCAAATTTCATTGGACTTTTTAAGTATTATTGTTTGTGTTTGCTGTATTTTGTTGTCTTGATAACCTTGATTCGGTTCGAAAGAAGATAAAATTATGCTTCCTCCTGTAAGATAGACCTCACGTGCATGCCTTAAACCGAATTTGGGTACTGATTACTACAATGGAGTTACCAATCATTTTCAAGGATATTCATCAACTTTTACCTCGAAATTTTGACATTCCAACTTGGTCTGTTGGATGCGTTTTAGTTATGATAACCGGGGCGCGTGCTCATATTGGGATTCTACACTTTAAAATCGGTAACGCTTTCACAAGTACATATAGGGTATTCGAAAGCTTATGACAGGAAGATGCTTTGAGTTACACGTGATAGAGAATCTATCATACAGGCCCGTATAAGTTAGAAAGGAAATTAAATATGTCTGAGTTTTTTGTGATGAGGATAGTCCTGCTCGATCTTTTATGCAGTTTAGTGCTCAAAATGAAGTTGGCCAGAGAATGATAACGTCATCACCGAGTTGAAATATGAGGGAAGTAGCGCAGTCGATATTGAGCTTCAGTCGAACGAGGGCTCGTAGAGAAACCGAAACGGGATGACTCGACAATGCTACAAGACTGTTTACCGAAAGGAAAGCTATATGAAACTCGTATAATGTGTATATTTGAGGAGTAGATGGAAGTTAGGACTGTGTTTTTTTTTTGGTAGGGAACCTTCAGAAGGACTAGTAAACTCTGCATATCTCTGTTTGTGTTTGCTCTTCTGAGTTTGGTGTTTTGGGTTACAGACATGTTTTCCCTTTCTCTCTCTATCTTCTGACTATCCAAATTCGTGGCCTCGTTGACCTTCCGTTCACTTCTTCCTTAACAGTGCCTTCTCCATTTACATCCATTTTCCATCAGAAGCAGAGGAGATGACTTTCAAGTTCTAGATTCATTTCATACTCATCCGATAGTATTACAGATTAGATGGAAGACGAGACTTTTTAGTCTCAATCTCGCCTCAATAAAGACCTTAAACTATCAGAGTAACTAAACTGCTGTCAGTTCATTTCTTTCAATTATTCATTTCTTAAAGCCTCCACAGAAATTTAGTCATAGGACAATTACATTGAGGTACCGAGCAAAGAATGAACTTAACCAAAAGAATTCCGTGACTCGAACCAGAGACCTTGGCATTGGAATCCTAGCATGCTAACCACTCCATAATTTCCTTGAAGATAACTGCTCAATGTACGATATTCACAGGCTGTATTTTTCTTTTCTTCGTTTTATTTATGAGCTTAGCCGTTAGTCCGGTTTTAATCTGATTCGATAATGATAGTAACACAATAAGTAATAAATTTTGGAAATGATTTCCAGATTAGGAGAAGTTGGGCCAATTAAATTATTATTCCTGATATATATCTATTCTGACATTTTATTTAAAAAATACACTATTTCGAACGAGATACTAACATTTGCTTGTTTATAATCAATATTATTTTCTTGTTGGCCTAAAACTTCCTACTAAAGAAAGATTGAACTCAGATATTGGATTTGCTATTTTCAACTCTTGCCCATTAAATTTTGACAATACTGCGAACTTGCATCCTTTCTCTTCGTAAGATTATTTTTCTGCCGATATATAGAAATGTTGCTTAAGAATGCGTGCGTGAAGAATCAGGAAAACTGTTGTAATGCGTCCTCTCGAAAATTCAGATTTCCCGCTATTGGCGACTGCAAACGAATTGAACGTAGGGTTCATTCCGAAATCCGAAAGAATGTTAGCAGAGCACTTATATACATGTAGAAGTGATATTATCGCATATTGGTCTTTGTCATCTAAGAATTCTGCGCGTTATGAGTTGAACGAATTATTATAGAATGCGATGCTAATGACAAACCAAGGTCTTGCGTTAACACATCGTTTTCATTATATATAAGCTGAACAAAAAGTTGCAATAAGTGGAAAGACAGATATACTTAAAAACAAGATTGTATAGTAATTGATGAAATCCTGTGATTTTCTAGGAAAATCTACCATGAGAAAGCGGGACTTATTTTTTGACATTTTCATCATTTCTTGTTCCGCCATTCTCAAATTAAGGTCCAGCTGTTTATGCTCTCTAAGCAGTCTAATTGGGAGAAATTTTACCGTAAAAGACATTAAATTCCACGGAAATTAAGAAAGGATTTTGACAGTGATGGTGGTTCATATTTTCTATTCAAAACGGTCTGTGACGGTCGGATCTCTAGAATGATTAATTTGCCCCAAAGGTTACATCCGCTTCTTTAATCAAAACTAGCATTAAATATCAATGAAGAATCATAGTCACTGAAACTTAAAACAGTAATTTGCATGGTATTGGAATTTAAGAAATGGATTAGCCAGCCAAGGAAACCAATAAGCGTAGAAAGCTCCATTCCATTCAAATCAATTCCATTCAATACTGAAAAAATTCAAACAATTTTGACTTACTATATATTTTTACGCAAATGTCGCAACAGCGCCCGAATATCTCCCGTTTACAATGTATGGGCCAATGCATTTTAAATGGTGTATTCATGATGGTGAATCTAGTATATCAATTCCAATGAAAGATTTTGATAAAACGATGGAATCAGCCGTGACTTTGTGAAACTCCATAAAATTAATAGTTAAACTTCAAACTCCATAACATTAATGGTTAAAATTTAGTTATTTTGGCATCGGACTTCTATTCAATTCTATTTTTCATCTAATTTGTGAGATCTTACACATGACGTATTTCATCAATTAAATTCAATTTATTAAAGAGTGAAGAATCCATATCGAATGCTCTTACTTAATCTCCATTTGAAGAGTAGATTCCTTTCTCTACCAATTAATTACCTGCCTTCCATGAAGGATGAATTCTTCAGGATTACTACTTTCCCTCATTCATATGTATGTGCCATCGCGAAGAGATTTGGCATAGATTCATCGGCATTCATCTTCTTTCAGGTTATAAAACACCATAATGCAAGGTTAGAGAGATGATTACGTAATATGATAACATTTATCTTGACGCTCCTTTCCAGGATTAGATGTTTCTTCAAGTGCAACATGATGGAAAGAAAATCTTTCCGTTCTCTTTCGCTTTTTGGGGTCGTTTCGATTAATCTTGGAGTCGGGAAATATCATATATCCCGGATTTACTACGCGTTTATTTCGTGATGTTGTTGGTCTCGTTTTATTACTTCATTCTTCGATTATCTCTAACGTCATTCTTATCAGAGTATTGCGTAAAAATACATGGTTTACCGCTATTAATGCATGGTTCTGCTCTGATGATTAACTGATTTAATATGATAATTTTTTCTGTTTCCTGTTTTGGTTCGTTTCCTCATAGAAAGATCACGAATTGTAGCCCACCTATATTGTCTTCAACATTGTGGAAGTTTTTATACTTTTAGTGGGTATATTTAAACTTGACCCTAATATTATTTGGATTATATATGTACGTATGCCGTTGAAATTCTGTTGAATTTTAACAACTTCTAAAATCAATCTTCTCTAGCGAGATTTCGTGGAATTCCATTTTGAAAATATGAAAGGTGCATCTATCGTTTTAATTCTCAACTATGGCATTATTGTAATTATTTTNCATATATAATCAATTACTTAGCTACGCGAATAATTGTCAATTATATGAATGAAAAATCATTCTAGAATTATTTAGACACACATTAGATTATATTAATTACAATAAAACAACCTTAACAACCACATTCGATTATATTAATTACAATAAGACAACCTTGCCTAAGGAAATAAGAAATAAAGGGTTTATTGGTTCGGAAATGTTACTTTTGAATTTCCGCTGGTGACAAAATTTACTTTACGTGTCTGAATTCAAAAACAAGTTGTAGGTTATTGGGTTGTTTTCCTTAACGATAACAGAAGAATGGACAAAAAGGCGTAACACCTTTCATATTTTTATACGCTTATCCTATGCTTTGTTAAACTTCTAATTTAATAAATTACCTATGGTAGAACGCCCATCGCCATGAAGTATTGATTTAATAGAAACTGTTTTCGTGAAAAGAAAGTGCTGATCCAAGTTGCCGAGCAAACTTTATTAACCATTACCAGCAATAAAGAGTTAGATCACAATCACTTTCACGGTGTATCGTACGGATGGCTTTACAGAATGACAAAATTTCGTTTAAATTTAGTTTACAACAAACCTTTTCTCGATGGGCTCATAGAGCACAAGGTTTTTCAAACGAAAGATTTCTGAATCTACTTCGAGTGTTGCGCGAGATAATAACGTCGTCTTTAATTAACTTATCTCAACCTCTGTATCATTGGATTTACCTAAATGCCACTCTTAAGCTTTCCATCCGCTACCTTGAAAGTTAATGACCGGACTCTGAAGATCGATTGAAGATTTTAACCACATAGCTAACTACAATTTAAGTTAAGTAACCTTCGCCGTCTTATCACCGCCATCAAATGAGGAGATAATGCGCGTAAGATATGAAAAAGAATTGATGGAAATTATATTCTTTCCAAGTTATGCATTGCACGCGTATAAATTTTCATCCCTATCCCTCTCACCTATTTTTATTCCTCCATAAATCAATGTGTATCTATCGCAAATATTGTTTGCATTCGATTTTTTATGTAAATCGTTTGAAATGTTGATATGAAGTTTGTTTAGATTTCGTAATGGAATTGTGTGTCGTACTGCCTTCGGGAGATTTTGGGGGATTTTTCTCCTGACTTAGGTGAATTCCAGGCAGGGTGTTTCATTTTTGTTTTTCCCTCGATAATGACTACCACTTGGCCTATTGCCTATCTGTAGTCATTAAATACATAATGAATGAATAAATAAGTAAATTTAAATCATATTCATCGATGCTGTTTACCATAAGATACTTGCAGTACAGGTAGAATGTTAACCTTAATTGGTTTAATTTTAGAAAACAGTAATATCAGTAAACAATATAGTATAGTAACAGTATAGTATAATAACAGTAAACAATATCCTAATTTTATGCTACGACCACTCAAGGAAATGGAAGAGTGAAGTAATAAGAAAATACTACAAAAATTATGTTAATTATAAGATTAATACATTTATTGCTTGGAAGTTCTTAGAGCTTTTATTGTTACTGTTACCCACGAAGATTAATTCAATATCGACAAACCATTAGTTTATAAATCAATCTCCTTGAATATCATTACTATAATGATAACTAATATAATATAATAACCAATATATAATACTAAAGCTACTTTACTTCTATTTAAGTTTTCTTATTACTTCACTCTTCCATGGATTTTGGAAATGTACCGTCAAAAGTTGTTGATCTGCCAACGCAGATCTAGAAACTTACCAAAGGGAGAGACTGGGAGAGAACTTAAAAACACGAGGGGGGTTTCCTTAAACAATTTTATGAAAAAATACTTTAAAGACTTATAAAACAGATATATACTTTTGTGGAAAAAGTATATATCTGTTTTATATGATGAATTTCCACAATATCACGGCCTCCTCTGTAGATTATACTTTAAAGACCTTTTGAAATCATCCTTTATAATAATAATGTAATGATATAATATCCTTATTATAATATCCTTAATATAATATCCTAATGGTATCATCTTCAATTGATCTTTAAAATACCTTTTGTCGTGATAAATGTAGTAGATATATAGATTATAGAAAAAATCCGACTTCAATTGAAGCTTATCGTCAAACCTAAGGAAATTACTATGACCACAAAGTCGTCAAGGGGGTGACGGTCTCCCCTTCGCCTCCCCCTTGATCCTTCAATGGTCCTAGCGATGAGAATTAATTGATTTGCAAATTACTGCAATTTCAGATAAATCTACGACAGGGATTCCAAGCGTATTCATGTTTTCTTTGTTTTACCAAACGAGTGGTCTTTCCTCGGGATTCCCACGAATGTCGAGAAAAGACAGCACTTCCGATTGTAAAGCTTCGTCCTCGACTTTTGCTGAAAACGATTATCCTTCTCTTTTCGGCGCATTACCTTGTTCGAAAAACTGCTTCCTGCTTCCTCGAACGTACTTAATGTCTTGCTAATGCTTTAGTTACAAATAGATCAGGCCCTTCGCTTCAATGGGTTAATTTTATGCAAGGTATAGCTACACATTCTAAAGCTTTATTTTTTCAGCTATTGAAAAATACTTTGTTGCTCTGCGATACATCTATGACAATTGCGTTTCTCAGAATCTCTTTATTTATCATTCAATTTTGACAAATCGCCCTCCCGTAAAACAAGCCCTTGGAAAACCTTGGACAAAAAATTGTGAATTTTAAAATGCGAAATTACCGATTAGCAATAAACTGTGAGACTAAAAACTTCTGGCGTAGCTCTGCAGTTGATATCCGTGACAATTCTTATGAATTAGTGAGGGAATTTCAAAGAATAAGAAAATTTTGATTTAACTTTCATAGGACACATTGTTCGAAGTATTTCCTGTTCGATTTACCCCTTTCATGCATAAAACCTGCTTAAATCATTTCGATATTGATACCATTAATTTTTCCTCTACAAATATATTTTTTTCGTACAAGCATTCATACGGAATCCGAAAGAGATATTCCTCGGGAATACCTAGTTTATCTTTTCTAATATTCACTGTTTTCCGAAGAAGACCTGAGTTGTATTTACCGATACTGATAGAAATAGTCATGTTAATCTAATTAATTTTTTCCATTTTTCACAGTGGAGAAATGACTGCTACTGCTAATTTACGTCGATACTAAACAGTTCCATTTCAACGCGGGAGAAGTTTCTAAAAATAAATTTTCGCGGAATTCCACTTAATTCAATCGAATTTATCTGGATAAAAATCTTTTGATGGCGTTACAGTGAATTCATGAAATTGGTGATTGGAAAAAATTCAATGGATGAATTGAATTTTAGTTGATTTTTTCATTCGTTAAAACGATGATACATCCTCTGCCGACTCATCTTAATTGGCGACTAAGTTTTTTGCTTAACAAAATATTTTACTTGATTTCAAGTCATGAGAAATTTTAAATGGTCTTCATAGGGTACCATCGCCGATTTTACTTGATTAACTTTAACAATTTTCACGTAAATATAATTCTAGTAAGACTCTTTCTTTTAAGAAGCTGTCCATATTCTAAGGAATAAGAGGTGTGAAAAATAACCAGGTCTCCCACTTTTCTAGGCAGGTATTCTGAATACCTGCCCGGAAGTAGGAGACCTGGGTTCGAGTCCCAGTCATGTCGCTATTTTTCACACCTGTTACTCCTTGGGTTTCAGCTGCACGGCTCTTCCGTGCTTTGTTATTCACCTTTCCCTAATCCCTTTCAATATTGTAAGAAATATCCAGTATTTTTTAGAATTTATGACCTCAAATTGACTGCGGGGCCGAATGAAAGCCGCAAAGGTTAACTACTCTCTTATTCCCTCCGATTCATTGGAACTTCCATTTGGAAAGATACGTTCTTATATAATAATGCGTACTTATATAAGGAAGTAAAATTAGGCGACACATTCAGCTCCCTGTTTGATGTCAATGAAGAATTTATGTATTAAACTAACACTTTCCCAAGGTTAAGAGCCATAATTGTGTTGCCGAACAAGGTTCAAATCGCGTTACACCTCAGAGTATAGCTCGAGCTTCAAGCACATCAGCTTACGGAGCGAGCTTCTGAAACGTTGGCGGGAAAACGTAAATGTAGAGCATTGCTCTTAGAAAATCGGGGGAAATAAATCGCGCTGGCCATGATGGCGGTTCCAGCTCTTCTTATATCATGAACTACTTCTTTTTCACGTCACCGGTTCTCAGTTTAAGACAATCCAGACGCGCTGAGTTTCTCATCTTTGGAAATTTTCTTCCGGTGTTCGAGGAAGGGGGGCCCTTGGCGTGTCTCTACCAGAAGGAAAACGAGGCCATGGCTCTCCCCCCTTTCCCTTCACCAACACCTTTACACTCTGCTGCTTCCTTTTACCGCCATGCATTCGCACGTTTTTTGCTTCCACTTTTTAGGCTGGCTTCCCGGAGGAAAAGATGTCGTATAATGTGATCCGCGCGTTTGTCTGTCTCCAGCTGTACATACACGTGCAACGGAACCTAAAATTCACTGAGAGTGATTTTCTTGTCCATTTTCCTCTGAACGATCTGTTTTAATTCAGATTTTTTACGCGGCGATGAAGTTTTACGGTCAAGTGACCTGGAATCACAGAATCTATTGCGTACTTATATTCATTATCACTAGGTCATACAAGCTGTGCCTTGCTGCTGTGGTGTCCCAATGTCATGCAAGGTGGCAAGAACACATTTTGCGAGTTTAGCCCTCAATTATCTCACGTTTTCCATTTATTTAGATATTTTCAGGAAATTTTGCGTTCAGTGTATTTGTACTTGAACACAGAAATTAAGGAATGATGTGAAAAAAGTGACGGAACCGGGACTCGAATTTGTTGTGCCAAGTCACCTTAACCCTTTTACTTGTCGGAGATATGAACCAAGTTTGCCGAAAATTCTTTCGGGTCAGTCGAGCATATCAGCGTACGTAAAATATGTAACAAAAGTCTTACGACTGTCGAAACGTTTTGATATAATACCAAAGTACCGACGAAATCATTAAATCTTTTCTAGGGTATCAGTCTGGGAAAGATTAGGAGTTGGTATATTATAAAATGTCTAATTTTCAATGATCACTGATGATCTCAGATATCTTCAAATGTAATAGGAAGCGCGGCGAGCCGTAGTTTGGTTATTTTTTTGTGTATTATCGCATAGTTATATAACGTACATTTTGGTTAAAACGCTTCCGCTGAGGACGCTATCGCGCTCGACACGCACTTCTCTCCCGGTCCCGATCCCTATCATACTAAACACATGGTGGAAATCTCGCGTAAGACGCCCTTACTAGCTAATCGCTTATAAGAGGTTCATAGATGAACTACATCCCGCTTTATCCAACTGTCTGCCTCTTTTGATAGACCTAAGGAGAGGAGAAACGCATGGTTCACATGCTTGAATTTCAATGAACAAAATGAAGCATAACAAGTAGCCGGGAATCGAACCCGGGTCCCCCACTTTCCGGGATGGTGCTCTAACCTCTAAGCCACCACGACAGAACGATCTCTCCTTCAATATCTTGGGCTATGCGTGCTATGGAGGATCCATCACACATACGTGTGCGAAGGGGTGGTGCCATCTTTGATGGATCCTGTCGTAGTTTTGTCGTGGTAGCTTAGAGATTAGAGCACCTGCCCAGAAAATGGGGACCCACGTTCGATTCCCGGTTACGGCAGACTTATTTCATTTCTTCATAGACCGAAGAAGTTTTTACATAAATTTTTAAATAAATAATGTTTCGCAGTCCTCTCCTAACCTGCTTCGCCTACTCCCTAATTGGGATCCTGCTGACTCTCGTGTTAGCGATTACTAATTGTGCGGAAAGAAAGATATCGCGAAGCAATCAATTCCCCATCCATCCGACGGAACTCCGATCTTCTCCATCAGTTTCGTCTATGTGCGTAAGATTAATTTAAAAGTCGCTTGGCGGTGATTTCTTTCGTCGTAAACTCAGGTTGCGAACATGTTGAATGAACCAGAGCGGCTGGGTTGTGACTGCTGAGCGTATTGTTGGAGAGATCATGCTCTGTGACGACCTCTCATCAATGTCGTTAAGTAATTTGTTATTCATCCCTAATTGTTTATCTGGTAAAATTGCATGATTGGAAAGTGAAAAATGACCAAATTGAAGTAACAAAAAAAAATGCGCTACCTTTGTCCGAAAATCTGAGCATTCTTCGAAAATATGACGAGAGGGCGCCCAATCTTACATATCGATAGTTCGAGCTTCTCTAGGTATCGTATCTTCAACTGCAAGAAATAAATCAAACTAAAGAAGATTCCTTTTCGTTTTAAGGTGAAAAGTACTCATTTATTTAATTAAAGAGCCAAATAAGCCCATCCTTTTTGTTTTCCAACGAGGAACAAATGAAAATCTGTTATATTCCAGTAAACACGATGCCCCGTTGTTAACGCGGTTTTCAGTCGGTCAGTAGAAGAGCTTCTCAAACAGGTTTTACTTTGTTTCACTCGGGTGAACGAGTCTCTTGGTCGAGTTTATGTATTTACATTCGAGTTATTGATAGTGGCAGAGAAAAGTCAAAGTCCATGCACATAAAAAACACGATGACTAATGTTTTCCATAATTTACCTTTATAATGTGCGATGCGAGTAAATCATGAAGACTATGGCAATTTCTGAGTACGAAAAATTTCAGCTAGATAACATCTATTCAGAAGCATTTTTAGAATACACTAATCAAATGGGAAGATACCCAGCAGTTTAAGTAAGTGATAGACAAAATTATTGAACAATCTCCTAAATTTCTGAAATTCTAAAACGTTACCACGAGGGGATAAATCTATCCAAGAAGCCGGTTATGAAGTGCATATAAAAGATAACTTTTCCTCAGCTCAAGTTTTCTACGCACATTTCCAAGTTTAACTATGCGAGAACTGCGTTATTCCAACAAAATCGAGCAAACTTCTCGCATTTCTACTATTTTATATATATGATCGGGAATGAAATATGCGTGATATAATGAATTCAGTTTTAATAATAAAAGAGAGATACATTAGTTGTAGAGGAATCGTACGTAGGGAATTTATTGCAACCCCTCAAATATCAGTTATTTAATTTAGTATGGAATGTCTTAGCCCATTACCGAAGGATGCAATATAATTTCTTAGCACTTGGTTTACAGACCGATTGAAACATTAACGGACAGCTGCTTGAAACGATTTCTTTACTATTTTCATGGGTAAAATATCTCAGTTTCTACCACGGTTTTTTATTCTCATGTTGATTTTGCTACATCGCGAGCACATATCTCCTAAATAAAATTTTTATTTACCTTAAATATTTAAATAGTTAAATTCCTCAATAGTTTTTCTTTTAACAAATTTTCTCTTTCCTTTCTTGGATCTGTCTCAGATGGAAGGAAAGAATTCTTAGTTTTGATATTTGGGACAAGAAAGACCACAACCAAAAAGTTAACTTATTAATTCCTTGTGTCATTGTTTAGGGGGTGCAGTCTGACATTGTACCAGCCAAATTAATTCATTTAGTTCTTCCCGTGATCTCATCTTCTCTCGTGGATTCTTAAGAAAAATATTAATTCCTGTAAGCCTTGGAATCCCTCATAGAGTAACCAACCAGAAAACTTGTTTCATTTATCCGTTAATTAGATGTTATTTATGTAGTGAAAGCTCGTAAGGAGATTAAATATTGCTCGTTAGACAGGGTTGGTGGTTAAACCAGGTTTGCTTTCCACTAGAGAAGATTTATTACGGCGTTCTAGTTGATGATGGGCTCCTGGATAGTCAAGTAGGTTGTGCGTTTGATTTGGTTGAAGAGGCCCCGGGTTCGATTCCTGGTGAGGATGTATACATGCGAAATTACCTTAGTTGTTGAAGCAAATTTTACAGTAGTATTACTAATGGTTGACTTTGTGGAAGTCATGCAGTTAGAAGTAGTGAATTATAAACAGTTGCATAGGAAAGGTTTGGAAATGTGCCGAGTTTTAAAGTACCAAAGATGTAAACAATTTAATCCTGGCAAGTATTCAAGTTAAAATCACGAGGATACAGGTGCCTTCCGCAAGAGTCTCCTCTCATCGAAATCGATTCGGAAAAGGGTGGAAGTGAACGAGACATATGCGCCGGACGTCAGTGCATCGTCGCCCTCAGGAAATGACTTATTGGAGTCACGGACACAAGCTCACACGTTTCGGTGACGCGACACCTCTGAACTATCAAAATACTTGGGGAACACCGTTTCATCCGTGCGCCTTAAGTGAATCACTACAGCGGTGACCGAAATAGTGAATGGCTAAATGAGGTTTCCACGTTTGACAATTCTAAGACTTTCACTGACTCTGAGTCTTCTTCGGGATTCACTTGTGCAAGACCGATTTCTATCGCCGATGCAATCGATTACCGGGAGCACATTAAGTCTGAAATATCATTTTGCTGCGGCGCTTGGTGACTTTCGCTGCAACTGCAGTTAGGATTACGACACAATCCACAGTAGGACTAGCGGTTTACTAACTCGCTGCGAGCCGCGGAAAGGATCATTATGCCTTGAATTTGAAGGTTGGGTCTTTCTGCTCGGTAGTCATTGAAAACCCCCGTGTTTCAAGAACAATTTGCATGACTCAGTTTCGATGTCGGCATTCAGCCTCGGAGTTAACGGATCTCGCGGGATTTCGAAGAGAATTCTTACATAAACAAACCCCGTTATGTCCGTGACGTTAAGATCTAATGCGACGTCGTTAAATTGAGTGGGTGGATGATTCACAAAATATCCGTTACACCCGAGGTTGCTCCGTCGGGAGGTTTGGCCTTCATCACCTTATGGCTTGATCCTCGAAGTATGCTGATGCACAAAGGAATGAGATCTTAGAACTGCATGTTTGAGCGCATACATATATATACACTCATATAAAAATATGTACATGTATAAAGTTACATATACATGCGTAAAGAAAAGTGTAAACGCTGCCTATTCTTTCATTAAAGTCTATTTTTATTAATGTTCCATAGTGTAGCTTAGTACTATTTTTGTCTCTCGGGTAACAAATTCAACTTCCCGTCCTGATGGCCGTTTATATTTCAGGTTAATTTGAATTTAGATTTCTTTGTTTAGATACCTTGCTGAAAGAAAACAGAAAATTTAATAACTACCAAATATGCTTAGAGATCAAGTGCTGTTTTACGCTCTAAGCCATATTGAATCAGAGAATGAATGTATTTTCCTCTTAAAAATTCATCAACTTATGTTATGCAGGAGATGTGGCAAAACAAGTAATTGCGATCGTTGAGATCTCCAGAAATTTCTCATCGTTGCGGGTAGTAAATATAAACGCGACAAGACCAGCAGCTTAGGAGGCTTTCTAAATGTTGTTCTAGCGTGGAAACCTGTTTTTGTCTAAAGTGAAAAAATATCTATCGGATGGTTTTCCTTGAAGGCGAGAATTTCCATTCCATCGCCAGTTTCCCCTGTGTCACATCCGGGACAGCACTCAGCTGAGGGCCTCTACACGGAGCGAGGTCGTTCATCGGATCCCTTTCACTCTCTATCCGATCGACTCAACTGCGCCATCTTTAGCCGAAAGAAGGAAGCGATCCCAGATGGCGATGGCGATCGTTACGGCTCTATGATAGCCCTCGCACAGCTATACCCGCGGAACTTTCCCTTCCTCGTGACGTTCGGCAAGTTGCGAAATGTTAAAATTTTGTTGACGAAAGCTCGTGGGTGTAATTTTGTCGAATAAGTAGACCAACCTTCAAATCGCACGTTGAAATCTCCGAAGCTGAGGAAGAGTCGATTTGTTTTCTAAACCGCATTGTGTTTCAGTGGCTCTCGCAGCAATTTATCAACTAAATTCCGTTCAATAACGTTTACGAATATCAACTATCACAACCTTATGATAGCCTCGATGGTGTAGAGGAAAGGTTCTTTGGTCGAACCTTGGTTAGCGCATGGCTGTTTGCGTTCTTCTGTTTGTTTGTCCCAGAGTATGAAAGCGGATGTTATGGAGGATAACTTAACCATTGGAAAAGTTATTGATTGGCATCAGAAAGCTTTTCAGAAGATGCCTCGACCTCATATGTAAATTTAAGAATTATAGTTTGCTGATTTTTGCAGTCGTTGGGTGGTCTCTAGCTCTCTGCTGTTCTCACGATTTCCAGACACGGATTTTTGTTGCAATTTGGCTAAGTTAATGTCGTGAGTGATACATTCAGGAATGCACGCGTGATTGCTGGATGTGGAATGAGGGAGGATTTTAAGAGGTCAGTATGCCGCGATCGACCAGACGTGTGGAGAGAATGGATAAAGCGTAGTTACTAAATTGATGCACGGCGATGGAATGTGGGTGGATCACGATTTCGTGATTTCGGAGTTTCTATCACAACACTTTCGGACGAATTTGAAGCTTCATCGATCAAATTTAACGATTCACCTGTGAGAAAAAAAAGGAAGCTCCTATATTTGTACAGACTTCAGCTCATTTTCACTTTATGACTCCCCTCAATTAAGTAGATCTAGAGAAAGTTCATTACTCTGTAGTACTGCAATACTGTAAGCTCATCAATAGAAATGATGTGCTCTTAGTATTCCATAAGACTCACCAATGATCTACATAAAATGAAATCATTAATGATTCAGAGAAAGGATTGAACTCCTACAATTTCGTTGGCTTTCAAGTCTATGCTTTTTGTTCTAAAATGTCAGATTCACCGAGGGAGTAAAAGACACGATAAATATTTATTTAAATTTAGTCACAGTTATTTGTAATTACGCTGAAACTTGGACCTCTGGCTAGATGGCGACCATAGGGGCAGGGGAGTATAAATTACTAATTAATTGGGCTCCCGTGTAGCCAAGTGGGCAACGCGTTCGACTTCGGTGAAAGCGGTCCCGGGTTCGATTCCCGGTGGGGGCCCACTTCCTAAATGACCTAAGCTGTCTAAGCACTTTTAACTAATACTACTACTACTAATTAATTTTGTTTTCAGTAGCCTGAAATTCGCCCAAAGACGGGAGGAAAACCCCTCCAAAAACCTCCCGTAGGCACCTCATTAGATGTATAATTTAGACATTAAAGTAGCATAGTACAATCATTCATTGGTTAACAATGAAATGACTAAAACTACGAAGTGGTACAACATACATGGTAGATTATCGATATAGAAACAGGGGATGCCCATGGATATTACGTAGATTTTAGTTTCTGATTTACTATAAGATTCCTTTTCGACATGACTATTGAGGAAAATGGAACAGCTTTGCGCCTAGAGCATTGGCTCTGGAAAATCTGCTCGTGGAAGAAAGAGTAAATCTCAAGAAAAGTTGTAGCTATTCCATTGCTTCCTTGTCCTGTGATACAAACCTAATAAGAGGAGAAAGTTGTTCTACAAGAGCATTTATCACGCGTGTAATAAATCATTTCTCTTTCTTTCGTGCGGAGAACGCATTGCCGCGTGCCACTCACGACTGGTTCTGGATTCGTTGCTGATTTTCTTCCTCGTATTCAAATTACACCAATTAGTTCCTGTTTCTCGATACCACTCGTTTCGGAAAGAGAAACCCACGTGAAAAAGATGATGTGTTTTGATAATCATCTTCATGATTGTTTGCGGGACGTAAGGTTTGGATTCATTAGTCTCTCCAGCGTTGCGCATCTTCAGGAACTCGCAACCTCTTTATCGAATTCCGGTTTATGATATATTCGATATAGAATCGGGTCTAACTTTGTGGTAATTATCAATACAAAAAACACCGTTTCTCTCATGTAGTTTTTTTATTACATATTCGTCGCATATGCTACTTCCTCAAAAGTTGTTGCTGTTCGGGTTTGAGGACCATAAATACTGGTTATATAATATATTAATTATCGTATTTAGTGCAGTATACTCGGACTAGTTTAACTTACAGAATTTTTACTCTCAAGTTGGAATCCTAGATTCTATTTTCTGCATCTACATCTTCATATGTACCCTGCAAGCCGCTTTCGGCGTGTGGCAGGGGGCGCATGCTTATGACTCTATTTCGCTAATCGATTACTTTCGCGTATCGTTCGAGGAAAAAATGAAACGATTAGTTCTAGTACCTATTTCCCTGATGTTTCTCTCAGTATCAGATTGGCCTGTGTAAAAGGGAGCACGCATAATATCGGTTACATCTTCTAAGAATGTAGGTACCTTCTTTATAACTATTCAGTAAATTAAATCTTTTAAAATGTTCTATATTCTTTTTTAAAATGTTAATTTTTCCATCTCTTACAATCCCATTATGCAACCTGAAGCATTTGAGTATCTCTGATTTAAACTTCGAAACAATTTTTTACGAAACGTATCGCCTTTTACTGTATTTCTCGTAAAAAATTGTTACGACAAATCAGTGAGTCAAGTTTATATTTCAGTTCGAATTTTTTTCGTGACTGTTCTCAAATGATGCGGTAAAGACCGAGTTTTTCAGCAGAAACAAATTTAGGACGATATTTATGCGCATTCTGATGAGAAAAGAGCAACTACTGTATTCGCCGTCGTTGTCTTAAAGCTTAATAAATCCGTATCTTCGAAGGGTTTTATTAGCAAGTGAAGGTGATCTCATATGAGTGAGGTAATAAAAAGTTAAGAGATCTCTAAAGGCCAATGATTCCGTTTGACTTAGAATTGCAGAGTTAATAATAAAAATCAGAGTTAAAGCGTCGGCGTTTCTTTAGAAGAGAAAGGAAGGATCGTTGCTTCATCGCTCTCCGTGAACGAGTCGAACCGTGAGACAGCTGAGCTAATTTAAAAAATTACTTTGCCATTTTCATAATTGAGAGGAAGCCGTGGTCACCGCTCGGTTCCTTTCTTTCGTTTTAGACTCAAGAGTACGTCCGGAAGTAGACATTTTCTCCGGTTACTGTTTACAATGCCAAACGAGCTAGAGCTCTATGACAGTGGACAACCTCCGGCCTCGAAATTCCGATGGATTTTTGAGGAATGACCCGTACCTAAGTGCAAAAGATTGGTTTCTTCGATGGCGCCGGTCACTTCCTCTCTTACTCCAGGTTTAGAATGACCACTTAGGTGGGCCGTAACAAGTTAATTTAGCTATACGGCTCAACTCCGCCCGTCTCTGAGTCTCTTTACTTCCATTCCATCTTTCTGTAAAAACAAGGATATTCCATTGGGGATAACGAAGAAGGCCGCATGACCCCTAAAAGGTTAAGTTTACCCAATGGAAAGCTCAGAAACCAAGCGAAAGGTTGGTTTCCGTCGGTAAATTGGAAAAGCAACAGCTAGGAAAGGAGGATTTGAGGAGCACGATTCCAATAAAGAATAAGACTTAAAAAGTTATTTTAAGTGAAACTGTTGTCTGATATTATGCGAAGAGTAATACGCACAGACTAGCACTTATGTTTTGAAAAATGTTTATAATATATATTTTAATTTGCGAAAAAATGAAACAATTCGATTCATAAAAGACGTAAATACCTACTAGAATTTTCCAAGGTGTGTCGACTGTTGAAGTCACTTCGCATATAAAGCCCCTCCGAGAATCTATCTCGGGAACGCTTTAATCGACTGCGAACGCGCTATCAACTTGACTGTCCGTGGCCCAATAAATATAACACAGTAACTTCTAATAATTTTTAATGATAACAATAATTAACAATAATATTTCCCACCAGATTCATTAGCTTTAAGCTAATAAATACTAAATTAATTTACTTACTAGCTTACTAAATAAATTGTGTTTCAATACTTTTTTATTTTTTGAATATGGAATACCACTATATTAAGGCCTCTACTATCCAACGTACTTTTTACTAATTACCCGCCTAGCTTCAGGTTTACAAGAGGCAATTATGTTTACAGCTAAGAGATTTATGTAAGGGAATGGAAACATGAAATTTGTACCATTACAGAGTTTGCATCAAATCCAAGCTGAAAATAGAATAGCAAAAGGAATTGATATACTAGTATAAATATAATCAAAGTAGAAGGGCCAACAGGTTAAAATCTGAGCTTATTTAATGGTCAATGATAATTCTATAAAATGTCCCTTAAATCGCTGCAAGATTTCCGAACTTCCCCCTTTTTCAATCAAAATTAATATTTACGCATTAGTCAAAAGACAAATGCTGAGATACTGGACATTTATTCATTTGAAGACCAATCTATGATATAAATGAAATCTCTAGTCGTTTTTCTAGTTGAGCTTATAATATATGAGTGTAGAATAACCGTTTGGAACTGGGAATGAAAAAAGCCATATATAATTATTTTAGGCCGGAATTCCTCATTTGCTTTCCCAGTGTTTCTCAATTCCCAGTGCTATTGGTCTGTGTCCCGAAAATAGTTTTTCGGACTTCATTAGAGGTGGTTAAAATTCAAGACAAACCGCCCCGTAAAGCATCCTCTTCTGGATTTCCCCATGTGAGTCATAGGTTAACGATTTTCTTGTGTCCTCAAGCAAGACTTCAAGCTGGCGAGCAAGGGTTATCGTTCGCCCTTCTAGAAGATTTTGACCGGAATCTCCTAATTTTCTGGTCAACAGCCTCGGAAAATTACTTCAGAATCAAAATAAAATCTTCAGCCGTTTAAAGAACCTAATATATTACAGTGTTTTTCGCTTTAAATTTTAGTAATATAATCAAGGTTACTGAAATATAAGATTTGTGGTCAAGCATTAAGCTTAAAGATACCATTATAGGTATCTTTGAGCTTAATTTAGGAGAATGCTATTAAAAGCTAAAGATCAAGGAAAGAGTAAATCATAGTTCCCCACTTCTCAACAAATGCATGTGAATAATTTTTGTACGTTAAATTATTCCATCCATTTTGTAAAGAGCTGAATTTCTCTGACATATATTGAAAAAAGTTTTGAAATATTTTATACTTGTAGTAATACAGTATGTATGTACTAATGTACATTTATATTTATATAAAAGTAAATTCAAATCATACTCAATTTCGATCCGTCTTCATTCCTGTTTTGCGATGGTGTATACTCTCTCGATATTTGTATCCTGAATTTTTGTCACAACCTTTACCTTTAACTTATTATATCGTTGAAATGTACATTGCGGTGAAAAGTATATTTTGTATGTCCGAAAATTGCTAATCACTTTTCCTAATTTTAATTTCTTTCAGAAGTTGGTACCTAAACACGTTTCGCATAAGTTGAAGATTAAAAGTAGAATTTTGGAAAATTTAATTTCAAATCATAAAAGTATAAAAATTCGTGGCTTGTTTTTTTTTTAAATGGAGGGTATCATATACTATGATTTTTGCAGTGAACTGGCTTTCCGGTTTAAACTACTTAAGGTTCAATATTTCTCTTTCGTCAAAGATTAAGTACGTAGTCAAATTATTCTGTTCGCAATCACTATAACTTGATTTAAACTTTAGTACTCGTGTATTCCATTCTTTCTCGTTGAAGTTTCTCAATGATATCCAAGTTTGCTATAAAAATTCTTCTTGAGGTTATTTTTTATCTTGCTCAATCTGGAACGTAGAAGCGATACTAGCATATTTCATTACTGAGATGAAATTAAATTCAGTGGGAGTGTTTTCTCGACTTTTAATAGCAGTGACTTGAACGGAATACAGAGCTCAAACAAAAAAGATTCCTTTTTTTTTGACTTGTCATTCCTGGTTAAAACGTAGTACGTTTGTGCCTAGAGCTATCTTGTTATTTCAAAAAGAGAAAGAAAGTAAGTTTTTCAAAGGGAACTGATTCCTCATCTTTACTTTCAACTTTTAAAGTTGGAGTATTTACTTATTCATTAACGAAATTTTGGGATATTTGAGGTATCAGGCAAGAAGTAGATGATTTTTTCCACATTAAATTAAGCGCTGTCTTAAAAAGGCACCGATTTCCGTTTACAGATAAAAGAAATATTTGTAGATATTAGGAAATATCAATAATTTCATTTTTGTTTTTTAAAAAAATCGCGGATAAGGCTTCTAAAATGGATTTTTGATTAACGCTAAGCAGGAAAAACCATCCTCATCCTTAATTTATTTTAGTTATAAGTGTATAAAATTTGAGATTTTCCGCTGAATTTCCGATATTGGAATACTACTTCCTTATATTAATTTCGTATGCTGACTGTTCATGCATTTTTATGCTATCTTTGAGGAATGGCCATTCTTAATCTTCTTTAAAACCAAGGAGCGTGTTAATACTCTTTTTTAAACGTTTATTATATTAGAATTCTTCACTTAGTAAATACTCCTCTCTAGTAAAGTCTTTGCATTCATTGGTGTTTTCACGGTCATATGAAACAAAAATCGCGACCAATTGTTAAAAGAATCTCTAAGAGGTGATGTAGGAAGATCCGCTAAGTATCACGTGATTGAGAGGAATGCTGCATGGGAAAGGAAAAGTCGGAAAGTGACCTCTAAAGGGAAGTCCTTCAAACGTGACGTTTAGGGACTGAACTCTATCCGACTCTCCATCAAGTTTCCTACACTTCTGCCTCGAGCCGTTGGAATTCGTACACGTGTGAACTTTAATAAATATTAAATGTGCGCATTTGGTTGGAAACCAACGATCTAAAACATTAAAACTCGTAAGCTATGTGCTGAAAATTAAATACGATTTTGTCCCCCTGAAAGGAATAAACGGCGTTACTATTTCCTGTTATTTTTCTATCAGATATCAGTAAGAGTGTGAAAGTGAAAGTCTTGTTACATCATTTAGCCTGGTGTCAGATTTAAACGGCTACTTTTCTATTTTTTCCTTTTTTGCCTAGATGACTGGTACCCCATTCCTTATAACGATTTCTTTTAGAAGGCTTGAAAAAGATTAAAAGATGGCTCAAGTTTTACCGACGTAGATTTACATGATTTACCTCTGATAATACTTTCAGGAAATTAATTGAGGCACACCTTTAATTTTTGCCGTTCAACTCCGAGATTTATAGCAAAATATTTAATGTATTGTTTATTTGCACCCACGGTCTATTTCATAATTTTTTTAACTCCCACATAAATCACACTAACCGTTGACCGCTGAGAGCTTTCGCAAGGGCACTGCTGAAGCTCTCAGAAATTCATTATATATAAATATTTCCTGTCATCATGAAATGATACGAGGGGATCTTGTATATTGTACTCTTAATTCCTTTTTAAAAGGAATTAAGAGTACAATATACAAGATATACAAATTGTTCCACAAGCTCATGAGCAGCGACTTGACGCCACTTCGATTTCTCTGCTCTGGAATTTTTAATGTACGAGTTTTTTTAGATTTGGTTCTGTGCGCAGAATAAAACACTATATTTTTGCACATACTGCTAAGATTGCGAATGGATTATGGTTGCCACTGTAAATCTGCCGCTTCCTGAAACTGGACTGCCAGTGGGAGGATAGATACGCCTCGTGATCTGCGCAGCGTGAGAAGAGAAGGATATGAATAATTGAAAGCGCATGAACGCATGTATGGGAGACAAACATGACAGTACGATGCAGAGAAAGTCTCCTTATGCGAGTGGGCTGATTAAACGGTGTCGATTAATGATTTATTGTCCTGCAAGAAATTTTTTCAACGCCGAAGATTCTAATGACTTTTTATAGGATTGCAGATGACGAAAGTTCAATTTGCTATGATTCTGTTGTCAAGTTGATGTCGACTGTGAATATTAAACACAAGATTAAAACAAAATATGCCTTTATTCCACAAACATTAAAATTGACGCTTTTAGTTGAAAAATTAGTGTCAATTTCAATTTTGTGGAATAAAGACTCAGTTTGTTTAAATCTCGTGTTAGAATGTTGTTCTTCGAGGTGAAGACCGAAGTATTTGATTGGTGAATATTAAAAATTCTATTCATCGTAACAGACAGATTTCCTAGGAATAAGAGTCGGTCTGCTATTGATTTAATTTTCTACAAATAAAATAATTCATCGCTGGAACTTGGAGATAAAAATAAATAATTAATTCACGGTGAAAAAAATGCAACAGGAGAAAACAGAAAATGGGGTTTTAGCCATACAAATTGTAAATTATCATTCCAAACTTTCAAGGTAGAGGAAGAGTTGCCAATTTAGCATATTTTGGGTTTGCCATGACCGAAATTTCAGTTAATTATTTGTTAACATAGGCCCGAGAACTTTGAGACATTTTCCTCGTCTTATGTTTCGATATTCACGTAATGCATTTTTAAGCTTGATGCAAGACGTAGAAACTTCAAAGCAGAGTTTTCCCGCCGTAGCTCCTCAGGAGCATCGATTCATTCAGTCACGGTACTCCCCTTTCACTGTAAACCGCAGAAGTTTCATACCGCAGGTAATCGTAAATCGAAGAATCCCAGTGGGAAGTTGAAAAAAGTTTACAAAGTTTCATTGTTATGAAGCGAGTTTCTTTAAGTACTGCGATTTCGATCGTATGAAAATAATTAAAGCTGTTTTAAAATTAACTACTCAAACCATACTTATTCCGATTGGCAGGTCAAAATTATTTCGCAAGAATTTGAAAAACCATTATTTTATGACTTCGTTCCCCAGCTTACATTGGTCAAAAAACATCAGTAACATTTAATTAAGCATATTCCGTACTTTGACGTAGTGAATGGTTATTATGAGTTAATACTTAACATCAATTTCAAGTGTCATTATTTTAGCAGCAACAGTCTCCGTCAGTAAAACGCGCAATGCTATTTGCAAATTAGGAAAGAAATTTCAAAACCTGGAGAGAATTTACTCGTATTCTTGGTACCAAAAATTCTTTTATTGATTACAATCCTGCGATTAAATCCATTGTATAAATATTCCTTTCTCGTCTTGAGTTATCCGTAATTCTTTCCTCTAAATGTTCGCCAATCTTTAATTTCAAACCTTTCCTATATAAGTCTTGTCTATCACAAAGAAAACAACAAATAATGTTGTTACAATAATAATAACGGTTCGCTACGCTTTAGCCGCCCTTTAGATGCCGCCGCCCTGGTGCGATGCACCCCTTGCACCCATAGGACAACGCGGCTCTGGCCAGAAAACTTGATCATCTAGCCTTTCTAAGCCTAACTCATGATTTTCACTTTCTCCGAAACTATCGAAAGCAGTATCGTGAGCCAATTTATTAGGTTTATGAGCTGTTTAAGACTCTCCTAAGAACTCTAATCCATCCAAACATTTTTCAGAACTTTTTACGAATTCTTTCAGAAGACGTCTAGTCTTCTCATTCATTGCCTTTTTTCGCAAACTTCTTCCCCACACAGTCAAATCATCCCTTAGCCGCATTAGTCATGTGTTCAACCACTCTCGTGTAACCAACTTACCCTTTTCCCGCACAATCATTTCCGGGGATCGCTCGCCTCGCATTCCGCACTAGACGGCATTAGCCTCCGCAGGGAGTTAAACCAGTTGGGTGTGGCTGCGTTCTTATTGCTTTCTCGCCAATCCAGCCGAGAGAGAAATTGACGCGAAGGCTGTTCTTGTCTCGAATACTGCCGTCGACCTTAATCGAATCGTTGATCGGGCGCAAGAATTCCAGCTATTTCGCTTCTTCTGTCGGCCATTGTAACAATGGTGGAATGTGCGTTGATAAGAGAAAGGAAAATATAGGATACTCAGAAAATATTCAACGATGGTTTTTAGATCTATAATGCCTATGCCAAACAGAGCTTTCCAACACAAAATTGCTGCGGCGTATTAAATGAATCGCTTACCCAGCTGCTGCTAATGTGGCTGTTATTTTTCCACAGCCATTTCAATTGTAATTGTTTTGTGACTGTCCTATAAAAGTTATTTAAGAATAATCAAAATGTGTTTCTACGTAAAGCATTTAGCTGTTCACCGTCATAAAAAGGTTTCTTTTGTGTCGTTAGCAATCCCGTTCATTAGCTGAACCTGCAATAAGTACAGTTAACGTCAACTTTAAGAGATGATCGTGTTTCAAAACTATTTTCGTCATTTTACGAGTCACTTTTGCAGATTTAGGGGAAATGTCGCTGCTATTGCTTATGTATTTTGCGGAATATAACATTTTCGGTGACGAGAGAATTTTTAACATTCATTCATAATGTTTAAACATTGGAATGATGCTCAGCTCATTTGTTTCGAAAGTTTTGCACTATATGTCTGAAAAAGAAAATCGCAATTTTGGCAATTTTATATGTCCACAGGCTTTTAGCTCGAAGTTCTGCTTCAAACTCTTAAGAAAGGAAGTAGCTCGACTTCGCATATAATTTGGCAAGTATACAGAAATGGAGTTTTTAGGTAGTTATGAATGCTTTTATTACTTTATGGACGTTAGTTTGATTCTAGAGATCTACTACGTGGTGTTAATGAAACATTCTGAGATTTATTCGATTCGAAAGACGATTTAAAAAAGAATTCAGTAATTTGGACGTTGAAAGATCGCTAACTCTTAGTAACCTTTTAAGATAATGTACAAATGGTCAAGGAAGTGACATCACTAAGACTCAGGGGGAACTTTATTACGTTTATTATATGCCAACCCTTTAATACTAATCGGAGGAGATGCACTCTTGCTGAGTTATAAATTACAAGCGAATAGACATCCGGAAGTTAACCTGTGAGATACGTTTTAATGAAGAAAAATGTCACAATAAATATGTTCGCGTTAAAGAAGCGAAACTATCGGTTTTTATACCAATTTTACCATATTTGCAATGTAAATTGCGAAAAGGAGGGTTGACGAATTCGCTCTTACTCGTATTTCTGATCTAGAGCTCTTGATAATGGTAGTAGTATTGTATTTATAAGGTGCCTCGGCAGCTTAGGTTTTTAATACCTTATCAGTATCCCAGGTATTAAAAACGACGGTATATTTCTATGATTTTAATTTTTACAAAAGGAATGAATGAATGAATATTATTTTACAGCAAAGCTGAGTGTGGGTCATATTGAGCAGTGTCATTAAAAATCGAGAGCTCTTATTTTCCTTCTTGTATGTTATTAAGACAGTAAAATAGCTATAAATCACGCAAACGCTGAGTTCTTGACCATCTACTATAACGTTGCACTGAGAGCAAGGTGCGGGCGACACGTGCATTTTAATCCGCCATAATTTGCTGACTTCGCTGAAGTCACTTCGAACCTCCAAAGACCAGATTTACTGGTCCATTTCGCAACTCAGTCGGGCCGCTCTCGTACTCTCTGAGATTACAGTCATCACACATACAGGCTCGTGAAAGAAAACTTCGACGTGAGTAATACGGAAAGGAAAACTTTCACTCTCCTTCTAGTTTCTCAGATCATGCGACTAAGAATAGAGAGGAATGTCCTCAAATTTGAGGATACAAATGGCAAACAGTCATCCGCGGGAAAAGGTCAAGTCGTGCGAAACGCTTGGAACGAAAATATTTGTGTTTCGTCTACGATGGGATCGCATTGAAAGAGGGAACGTTCTGCAGCCGGTTACGCTTAGGGTACTTAGTCTCTGAGCGATCGCTCGCATCTGTTTATTCGTCACGTTTCTTTGCGCATTTTCTGGCTCCGCAGCAGGAGCAAATGAGCCTAGATTCATTTACATAAATACTACGTGAATGGCGTGTCGAGTGAGGAGAGCATTAATGTTTCAGAGACGAATCCCAGTGGTCGTGTTACAAGATGAAGATTATTGGGGTTGTTTAGTATTTTTGGAGCAACAAAACTCACTGCTGAAATGGCTATCGTCTGACAAGGGACACGCCATCTTTGTGTAATACTAATTCACACGAGACTGTCAGGGTATGTTCCTTGCTTTTAAAAAGTAGACGTGTCCGACCCTTCAACTCAATGGGCTTTTGTTTATACTAAATTATAATTTGAAAAATCGAGTTTGGCAACCATACAACGAAGTGCATTACCTATATAGTAGATCGCGAAATTTTCCATGTAGGTAAATATTTTCTTCCATTTTTTGACAAATTACTCATTTCTTCACCACTTAAAATCTTGCAGAATAAAAAGTAAAACGTCGTACTTTTCCACAAAATTAAATTCGCGTCCGGTTTCCTAGGTGTTCTTACATCTTGGGCAGATATGGGAAAACGGATAGTGTCAATGAAATGATTAAGGAACTTGGTTGGGAAAAGTTAGAAGCAAGACGTAAAACCAAAAGGTTAGGGAATATGTATAAAACCGTGATAG
The DNA here is from genome assembly GCA_000376725.2 of Ladona fulva. Lineage (NCBI taxonomy): Eukaryota > Metazoa > Arthropoda > Insecta > Odonata > Libellulidae > Ladona > Ladona fulva. The sequence continues at coordinate 238,371 of KZ308313.1, forward strand.
GGAAGCCTTCATTGAAAGAATTAAACAGTAGACTCCGGAAACCGGATTATTTAGGAAGGAATGATCACAATCATAAAGTTGGTACTCTAAAACAAAAAACGGATGTCTGTAAATACTCTTTTCTAAATAGGGGAATAGTAGAATGGAACAATTTACCTGGGGAAGTGTTCGAACCTTTTCCTCAGACTGGGAATGTATTTGTAAATAGAATTAAAAGAGTTGTGTGATGTTAAATAAATTTTATCAATAATCATTTAGTTATGTAAGTTACTTTATCCTAACAGTGTAGCATTTGTATTTTAAACTGTAATAGTGGAATTTGATGTTTAATTTTAATTGCTTTATAATAGTGTGGGTAATTTTGTATTGTTATTATTATTATTATTTCTTTTTTTTTTCTTTTTTGTTTTATAAGTTTTTATTATATTGTATTAATTGTAGGTATCGATTACTTGTATTTTCTTTTATATTTATGACGTACTGCCTTCGGGAGGTTTTGGGGGGTTTCCCTCCCGACTTGGGTGAATACCAGGCAGGGTATTGTATTTCCTTCTCCCCCTGAAAAGATGACTACCACCTGGCCTGGAGCCTATTTGTAGTCTAATGGTGCAAATAAATAAATCTTCAGGCTTACTTACTTCTTCAGGCGTACTTACATCTTCAGATATTGTCTTAAAGTACGCTTACGAAACCGGTCGAGAATTAAAGTCCTTGTGGAAAAGTACGAAGTTTCTTTTTATTCTGCAATGTCTTTCCACGAAGTCACGCCTGCGAATATTGATATAACAATCTTCTTGTGAGAATGTTTTGAAAACACCGACCACATTAGTGAATAGTGTGAATTTAGGAAATTAGAGAATAGTGAAATGTAAAATTTTTATGTTGATAAATCCACGTCCTTCCCTTTGATCATAAGATGACGTTACTGGTTTTAGAGGTCTGGAGATGTTTAGTTTGAGTTCCAATTTTTACGCCAAATTTATCTTCCTCCTGTTCTTTTTCGCTATTTAATACCTGTTGCATATATTGACTGTAATGTATAGCTTCTGCTTAAAGCAGACAAGGAAACTATTCATACGATATTTCTGGTTCACTCTTTCGCTGTTCCAATTAGCTTCACTTATTGCTATAACACTTTAAGATTGGATATCAACGTGATTCATTTGAACAGTAAACTGAATGCCAAAATTTACTGCTGTATTTGTGTAATAGTTCAGAAAAAGTTTACAATAATCCGTCACCGTTCATGTCTCAATCGCTGCTGATGTCCAGACTTAGTATATCTTCACTCTGCTATTCCGATCGTTTAATGAATACATTTTTAGTAGCAGATTATAAATGCGAGTACTGTGAATACGAATGGGGGAAGTGGTACTGTCAGGCTCAAGTTTTTTTAAGTCTCCCGGGAGACATCGAAGGTATGGCTTAAGACTACGAAGTTCGCTCTCACCTACATTGAAGTCAGATCGGTAGAATTTGTTCCTTATATAACGAAGCAGGAAACTTTCCACGTAGGTAGCAGTACTAGGTGAACAACATTCACTTTATTACACTGCAAGAGTAGCACTACTTTCATATATTTCCTACGCATATAATTGCTTTTCTCCCAGTTCTAACGAGGCTCACATATTTTCAAAGGCTTCAGGTAATATTCGGAAACGTCGATTTATATTCAGAGAGTAGTTTCATGAACCTTGAATGCTCCACATTGGAAGATGTCAGGTGGACGAGAGCAAAGGTGGGGTAGAAATTCCTCCCCAACTCGTTCGTCCTTCAAAAACTTCTTCCATTAATTTCGCTCAACGACCGGCTGGTAGTTCTGTGGCTCCAGCTAGTCGGAGGAACGCATTGTTAATCCCATTTAATTTTACGGTGGGAGTAGAAAATTTGCCAGAAACGATTCCTGAAATTAGTGGCCCCTCAGTTTTAGATTTGAGGTACGCCTATTGCCAAGTTAGTGTCAGATACCTGTTTTCAAAGAGTGGATTTAGGTTTTGAAAGTTATTCAGGAATCACATTATACAGATTTCGAAGCTTATTTTTGGGGCATCTTTGTGATTTCTGACATCATATATAGATGTAAGGTTGCGTTCTTGGAGTATGAATAAAGACGTTTTCTATTTTATATATACTATGCATCTGCTTTATATTATTTGTAATAAATATAAAATCCGTGTATTTCCCTAAAATTCTCAGAATTCAATACAATAAACATTAAATATGGTATTGTGACTTGCGAGTAACTGCGAGAACAAACTTACCATGTTTTCTAAACTAGGTTCATCTCTAATGAGTTTGATAGCGCAAAGCGATTTGGTAGAGTAGAAATCATGCCTTGGATAATTTGAGCGAGGTTTTGGATAAAATGATTTTAAATTGCGTTACAATTCATAAGAATTTAGTCTAAATTAGATTATGTATTTGGGGCACAATTTTTGATCGATTGCAAGATGAGTGATATATATGTTTTTCTTTTTTCTTTTCCGTAACTTTTAACTACTCAATGAAAACATTTAGCGGTGAAAGTATAGGCTTTAGTTGAGCCTATAAACTAACTGTGATGATATCTGTAATTTGCGAAAAGTATTATGAGAATCGGCTATAATATGTGATATTGCGTTGAAATTCGTGTTTATATGAAGATAGCCAATGTTAGGAACGTTAATAAGTTAATGATATTCCATTTCTATAACAGTAACATTTGTATAATTATATTGCAGAAAAATTGAATTTTCACCTTGAAAATGATAAAACGTAAATGTAGCGATAAACACAAGCCGAAAAGTCAGCGATAATTTGGCATCTGAAACTTAATTCTGGTGCGGACTAAAGTCATTAAAGGCGCTTTCACTTGATGAAAATTTTGGAATAACGTCCTTTCGTTGAATAATACGGATTATTCGGTGGTGCAAAGTAAGCGGCGCAGTTTAGATGAGGAAATTGTTCCCCTCGGTGATGTGGCAAGCGGGAAAAGAAACACAATGAAGCCATGTTTTATACCAGTTTGCTTGAGCTCGGAATGTCAAACATCATCAAATTGAAATTCATGCCTAGAATTACAAAAAATGGCTCTGGTACAATATTTTGGCTTTGAAAGAAATAGCCGTTGAAGCTGTGGGAAAATTGGGTAATGAGTAACAACAGGTGAAACATTTTCCTAAGTACATGCATACGCGTGAGAAAATACTTCCCGTGGGATTCAAGAAGACTTGCTTGTGACCCGAAGTTAAGTAACCTCACCTCCGTATAAATTAGGATGTTTATCTCAGATTTTATACGCGTGTTTTTGCTCAAACAGAGATGCACGGAGTACAGGGAAGGACAGCTCCGAGTGTTTTTGGAATTAATCCAATTCCGGCATGAACCCTTTCCAAAGAGTCCATTCTCTCAGCGCCCAAAGTTCAATTGGAGACGGATTGGAAAGAGGCATGCTCACCAGCCGTGACCAAGCTCTTTTACGTCCCTTTTTGAGGAAATAAGGACAATTGCACGTACATTTTGTCACATCTCACCGCACAATAGAACCTTGCCATATTATGGGAAAATTATTATTGATAGGATTTGTATTAGAATGAATTTATCTGATTTGTTTATCCAAAATTTAAAAAATCTTCTTAGAAAGTGAAGAACTAATACATATAAAGATTATTTCTATGCAATTATTTATCATATAGCTATAATTCATCAAACTTCACTTTATGTGGGAAAGGAAATAGCATGTCGTAGTATTTACATTTCTCGTTACCGGTTTCGACTGTCGCGAAAATCATCTAGTGCTCTCCAACACAATATAGGATACATAAATCTGATTACAATATTACAATATTATCTAATTACAGTATAGGATAATAAACCTGATTTATGTAGAATTTTTCTGCATTTTGTACATACAGCCACATTTTATGACCCCGACTATCTATCTAAATGTTCTAACAAGGAATGAGATGCCTTAACTTTTTTAAATCTTTACGATACAACATCTGATAAGTCTGCCCTGCAATGCTCGCAACTGGCTGGCATTAGGTCTTAATCTCCTGGCTCATCAACTATTAAATTATTTATACATAATTTTTCTGCTTCTAGTCTCGAATAAGGGTTAAAGTTTTGCCGACAGTCGTAAAGGATTCTGCTCGTTCACTCACTCTGCTTTTGATAACGTCTCTTTAAAGGTAACACCGGATTCGTGGTGCGTTACCACGATTAAAGGGTTAAATGAAAGATGGGACTTTTTAGTCCCGATTTCGCCCAATAAAGACGTTTATTATTATTAAATCGTCATCTTTACTTCCGCTTTTATTGAGAAATTGACGTGGTTCGTGGATCTTCGGCAGGTATTCTGACCTTTCAATTCTTTCTCTTTCAGATGCATCGTCGCCTGGAGTCTTCTACCCCAATTCCTTCATTCCCTTCCGGATACATTCCCCAGTTCAGGATGCGCCCCTTCAGCAGAGGCAACAACAGAGGTTTCAGCAGGGATTCCAACTTGACCCTTTTGGCCAATCCGGGCAGGCTCTGAGGTTCCAGTCACCGCCGCATCTCCAGCCGGACAAGAACCAGTTCCGAATATTCCCATTCCAAAATAATGATGGAGTTTTCTCCTCGACGCACCCTCAACGGCAACAGCAACGGCAGCAGCAGCAGTTCCAGCAGCAACAGTTCCAGCAGCAACCGTTCCAGTTTCAGCATCCAAGCGTGGGATTCCCATCATTCAGGGATGAGCAGGACCACAGGTCGCCTCAATCCGTGGGAGTGCCCCAAGGGAACTTCCCCTACGTTACTAATACTAGAGGTTTCGGACCTTCGACCATACTCACTCAGGTATGTGGTACTCCGTAAGGAATGTAGCGAGTGCCTACCATTAATCGAAGTGTATAATAATATAAAGTGTATAACGGTTAACAGGTTACAGTTGCGTGTTTGTATTGTGAGTGAAGGGCTCTTAGGACAGGATAACTATCTCTTGTCTCTGGACTCTAATCAGTAACGTTTAGTAGACAAGACTCTAAAGGACTCTAATCTACACTCTAATCAGACTCTAGACTCTAATCAGCAAAGTTTGAGAGTAATTAAATTCAATGACTGATAGCTTAAGATTCCATTTACAAAATATAACAAAAATGCTTTGTTGAAAATAAGTTTCCAAAGGCTTTTCCTGGATCTGTTTCAAAGTAGTTTTGAATCCCACGTGAAAAATATAGTATAATAAATTGTGAAAAAGGTTTCTTTCTGTCAGGTAACCCCATAATGATATTTTATAGTTAAAATAGTGACCTATGAATTTCTCCAAATTATTTTATAATGCTTATTTACAAAAATTTTATAAGGTAAAAGGAAACATAAACACAACCATTTTAAAAAATGAAATGAGAAATGATACAGATTCTCACGATATTTGCGTCTCGTAGTAATCCTTGCTGAAAAGTTAAGGCTGCAAGCAGCGATATTCAAATAGTCTCTGAAATCTTGTTTTCCACCGTCCTCAGCCCTAACGAATTTGAAAAAAAATCTGTGGCTTTAATGCTTTCAATATTTTTCTCCTAGGACCCGAGGTCGGGAAAACTCCACTACACATTCTCAAACCCTGGTCGACCGTCTCCTGAGGCTCCAAGAGGCTTCTCCAGTGTAACACAGAAACCAGTAAAGGCAGCGAATCCTCCGGCGGAGACAGAGAACGAAGACGAGGCTCTTCTGCCACACATTCCTTCCGGGTTCTCAGTGCTGCCCACCCCTCCGGAGCAACCTCGGGTGCCGGTCAGGGTGGTGCAGCAGCAAGAGCGGGAGCCGCGTCTCATGATCGGCCTCCCTAGCAAACCAGAGGAGGATGTTTCTGGTCCACCGTCATTCGTGGACCAAAATCTGGATGCGGAGGAACTAGATGTGCGCAAAGTGGAGAAGGTCGTTGAGGAAGAGAAGACGGATAAAAGAGGAGGAGGAAGGAGGGAGGGTGCGCTGAGGAAGAAGCCAGGGAACAGAGAGCAGCCTGGAACCAAAGGGAATCGTCTTCTGGACAGCAGAAGGGAGGAAGGACTGAAAGCGGCGCGTGAAGGAGAAGAAAAAGAGACGGAAAGACCACGGTACGGGTGAGTAGTTCTCTCCTCGTTCGAGATTTCACTAATATTCAGGGTTTCTATCTTGTGAGACAATACCTTGACCTATGGGCTGCGAATACTTTCGTACCAGACGCGAAATCGGACCGAAACTAAACCGAAAATCTGAATATGGAAAAATGTCACGTTTTGTAGGAGTGAAGCTGAAGATAATAAAAAATCTATGTTTTGAGTTGGCCTAAACTCAAACCGAAGCGTAAAATATGACTAACTTCTAATTTGGCATTTATAATTATGGGTCCGTTCTTAAATTGGTCTGCTGGAAAGGCTCAGTTCGGCATTTCTGCAGTATTTAAAGCGGAAGAACTTATATTGAATTATAATATTCGAAACTTAAGCGGTAGTAGAAGTTTTTACCTCTATCGATAAAAGTGATGGCAAAGTATCACTATAAGAAATTCCATGGTCATGTTTTTCATGTAATATCATTCTATGCCCAACGAAAATTTGGCCATTTGAGATGTTTGCGATTTTCGTAACGTAAACGTAAGAAATTCGGAAATTCTAGGCTTCTTTTTTGCTTCAAATTTCTAATGATAGTACATTTTACCATAGCATTTGAGCAGAAATTGATTCACTTAATAATATAGTCGAGAAAAGGGCAGCAATTGTCGTTATGGTAACAATATTTTTCGAAAGGAAAGCCGTTCAAGTTAATCCAAGGACATTTATTTTTACTGATATGGAATACTGCAAAAAGTGCTTCGATAGCTAAGGTAATTACACACGTATGAGCCCGCCTGTATGGTTTTGTATTGTAGTGAAATGAGAACGAAGGCCATTATTTTCAATTTAGGACTATACTTATCAACATTTATCATTATTAATTTCCATGTCTTTAAGATTTTTCTAGTGGTTTTTGCAGCTTCTAATACTGACGTACTGCCGTCATTGCTTACATCCCTTAAGCCTTGCTGTAACTACCTATAACGTATCATCAAATTCTTATTTGATTGATCATTGCTTATTTCTCTTTCGCTACTGCAGACCCGGAGGAAGGCGATTTAAGAATGGTCCCGGAGTGAGGAGAGTACGTCCTAAGGCAAACCCAGAAGAGGTCTCGACTGCTTTGCCTCCAAGCACTTTCCGTCCAAGAAACAGGTTCTTCGACAGTCGAAAGAGATTACCAGTGCATTTCACCGAGGCGGAGGATGTGTCCCCTACCACCACAACAACCACCACCACGACAACGACCACTACCACAACAACTCCCGCTCCCACTACCACCACCGAGAGGGCTCAGGAAGTTTCTCCGATGGCACTGGAGGCGGATCCTCCATTGGAGGAGGAGAAACACTTCTTTGAGTACGAATCTGGAGTAAGCGAGCAACAGGGATCAATTGAAGGCTCAAAAGAAGATAACCACTCGGAGGAAAATCATTCTGAAGAACCGTCTTACGAAGAGGGCCATTTTGAGGAGGGTCAATCCCAGGAAGAACACTCAGGGGAGGAACAATCGGAAGACTACCATCCTGAAGAGGAACATTCTGGGGAAGATGGAAGACCCAGTGAAGAAGGCGATTACCATGAAGGAGATAGAAATTCGGAAGAGGAAGGGAGTCAATTAGGAGGCGAAGACCATTCTAAGGAGGAAGAGAGCCATTCTGATGAAGATTCTTACCAAGAAGGGGAGGCTCACTCGGAAGAAGATAGCCATTCATCGAAAGAGGACCAGTCGGAAGAATCAAACGTGGAGGAGTCTCCCGTACAGGTGACGACTATAGCATCAACCGAAAAAGTTGAAGATGAGAGCGAGAGCTATCATGTGATCACCATGAAGCCGAGTGGAAGCCTCGTGTCGCAGCAAAACTTCAAGGACTTTGTTGACAGCGCTGACATAGATGCTACGGACACTACTAAAGCGCCTGCAAGTGAGGAAGCGGCTGTCACCGACGAATCCGGAACTGCGTCAGTCTCCGTGAGCAAAGCTGTTCCTATGGCAACAGCGTCCTCCATCAGCGATCTCGATGCAACTCCTCCTCCTGTAGTGTCTGTGGTAACAACCAAAAGCATTGTTGGAGGAACCAGCACTCCCTCCCCAAATGCATCAACTACCGAAGGATGGGTGATAGTAGCCTCTGTGCAGACTAGCAGGAGCGTTTCCGGTGCCAGAATTACTCCTGGAAGAGAAGCGACGACGGAGACCACGAGGGCTTCCACCACACCAGCGCCAGAATCGACTGCTACTTCCCCCATTTCTTCCACAGAAAGTATCATAGACAAACTAGATAGAGTACAGTCAGAACTTTCGAGCGGATTTTTAACGGGAGGATTTAGGAGCAAACTGAGGCCTCTGACCTTAAGAGGAATGACATCAGTGTCGGAACATACCACCACTACCACCTCAGAAAGTCCTTCTCCCCAAACTGCACCACCACCACCCCCTATTCACATCCGAAAGTTTTCTCCCATGAACAGACCAAGCACTCGTACCGCCATCACTACCGCGGCTCCAACACCTACGCCTAGGAAGATCGGTGGGGGACGACGTCCTGCATCTGGTTCCCTCTTGGATTCTGTCCAATTTGAAGATGACCTAAGCGGCCTATTACCACCAGGTTTTAAGCCAAGAAACAATTTCAAGAAAAAACCATCTACCAGTGTACCTTCTACCATAACAAATACTACCTCTATCACTACCACTACTGAAACACCCCCACTTGCATCCTTATTCAATAAAAAGTTGGTCTTCCAGGAGGTGGGAACTTCCCTTCTTCCTACTGGTTTCGACGCATCCAAATCGGCCGAAAATAAATCCTCAGTCAGCAACATCCATGTACCAAAAACTGGCCCATTGGCTAGTCTTCTACCGCCTGGGTACAAGGCTTCGTCAGAGGCGACCCCAGCAACAACAACGACAGCAATACCTAGTCCCTTAGATGCCATACTATCTAAGATTAAGTTCCAAGACGTTTCGTCGTTACTTCCTCCTGGATACAAGGGTAATTCCTCTATAGATACAGCGTTGAAGCCTAAGCCGGTGGACATTTCGTCACTTCTTCCAAAGGGATACAAACCTACCGAAGAACCTGCCAAGAAAGAGCCTGCCTTCAACATCTCTTCATTATTACCTCCTGGATTTGTGGCACCTTCTGGTGAATCGAGCAGCGAACCCTCTCATTCTGCGGATAATACCACTACTACTGCTGCACCTTCAGACGGCCATTCAAGAGTAGTGTTCCCTAGCAGACCTGGAGGAAGGAAGACCACGAGAAAGCCTACTATTCGCCCTGCTAATAACGGTCCTATTCAGCCAAAGATTGTGAAAGGTTGGCCTACAAGGTGAGTTGCATTGTTATTTTCTCTTTTTATGGAAAGTTTTTAAATATGTAAATGCTGAACTATCATTTATACCCAGAGCTCTCAATTTATGTCCTTTTAACCTAATTTCATTGTACTTGGTACATACATTGAAAAGATAAACCGAAAACATTTTGGGAATGCTATTTATATAACTCAAAATAAAATTATCCATATGTGATCTTTCGAAGATAATTACAAATTTGTTATTTCGCTTTCTTTTCAACAACGCAGAACGATTTTAAAGAACCAAATCTTCTTACAATGGATTTCATTCCTTCTATATATATTACAATAATTGAAATCTTCACAGTTTCAAATAGCACGTCATAATTTCATTGCAGAGCCACTACAGAGTTCACTGGTTGGCCAACGTCCTCTACTACTCCGATATCCATAGAGAAAATCTTGGAACAAGCGAGAAAAGCTAAGGCAGCTGTAGCAGCTGCCAACGCGGCGGCTACTGATCCTCCGCCTACCACGGAGCCTTCGAAAGTACCTTCTTCCGGGGACTCTCCATCCGTAATCATTCGCAATCAGGAAGAGGTCTCGACCACGAGCACCACGACCACCACAACGCCGGAGCCTACAACTCCTGGTGTGTGCTGGGAGAGCTGCGAGTTGGTTGGCCTCATAAAGTTGGTGGGTGGTACCAAAGGTGCTAATGGAAGTGAGGTATCAGCCACATGGAGGAGAGAACTCATGAATCATCACACCAAGGAATGGAAGGACCTGGCAGATGCTGTCTTTAACGAGGTGTGTTGAGTGATATCTACCAGAAGAAAAGTGTACGATTTATTTAGGCATGCGTTTCTTAAAATGAATCAAACAGATATCCGTTGCCAGTTACCTTATTTTATTTTCAAAACATTTCATTGTAACCAGCATACCTTCTCTAGAATAATATCCATTTGATTGCTGAAACTAATAGCTTCAATTTTAATATATTAACTTAGGTAGTATCTATCCTTAAAACTGTTGATTGTAGAGCATAATCATTTTGAGAATATCAGTTTTTGATGGTATATTTGTAGCTTAGATTAAAGGCTTGAATATTTTATCATTTCCTTCTTCAGTTGGACGCTGTTTATAGCAACTCCGAGGGTCTGCGGAAATGGTACAAGAGGGTCAGAATCGACGGCTTCCGGTAAGACTAATATTCGATTATCATTGTCATTCACATACTTATGTTTCAGAAATTTTAGTAAGGTTAACTGTCAGTGAACTTTAATTGTGAAATCCCTTCTTAAGATCAGTTGATTTACGTTTGAAGGAAGGAATATCTTCGCAAGATAAAGTAATTTATATTTTACTTAATTCCTCATGCCTATGACGTGTTGTTTTATCGTTTTTATCTTACAATCCTTGTGTGACAGTTGGCTGAACATAATGACATTTGGCCATGGTTACCTAACTAACTTTGAATATACCATATAATTGATGTGTTGAATTGGATGTTGAATGGATGAATGAATACCGGGCAAACAAATATTTCTCATGAAACGTGGGAAAAAGGAATATATATGGATAGAAAATTCTTAAACCTCAATGTGTAAACAGTACATATTCATTCTTTAATGTCACAGATAATGAGAAACAGTAGTAAATTCGAACCATAGGCTTCCAGCGTAGAATGATATCGGTTTAGTTGAGCACTAATGGATTGAGATGAACATTCAGTTACACAATTTATGTAAAGTATCAAGAGCTAAACCTGCGTTTTCTTATTCCGAGGTTATCCTTTTGCTTTTACATTTCCATACGAAGAAAATATCCATCTCTGCCGTTGATATGGCAGTGAATACCATGTATTAAAATAATCAAATACTTATAATGGTAAGTGTTTCGAAAATTATGTCATATAAATGTATTTGAGATAACGCAATATATCAAAATTTAAATTTAAAGATTGCTCTATTATGTGCTCCTTTCATTTTATTTGATTGTGGTGATTATTTAAACACGTGGCTTTCCTTGCGTTCCGAAAGAGATAGGGACAGTGAGAATAACCTGCGAAGGAAAGGATATTCCCATATAGACATCTTACATCCCTAAATTTAGTAGCTTTCTTTTCTCCACTGCGACTCACTCTTTTCCGCACAACAGTGAGGGCAGCGTGGTGGTCGACTACGTTGTTGAGCTGAATGAAGTGGCCAGGAGAGTGGACACGCAGGAGCTGAAGCGACTCTTCAACGACGCATTGGGACAGACAGAGAAGTTAGCCGTGACTGATGCGGAGGGACCGTCGGCCGCTCAGGGACGGTCCCTGGGCGGGCCTTCGCCGGAAAGCAGAGGTAGAACGAAGGAAATGAGCGTGCGACGGCTGGGCAGTTTCTACGTAGACCCGGAGTTCACGGAATTCAAGAGTGAGTACAGTTAATGTAGTCATCAAAATGCTATGTATCATTGCTAGAGTCTATTTAATTCACCTTGGCGGTTGATGAGGCGGCGCAAGAAATAGGTCTTTTAGAGCGCGGGGATGGAGGTCAATCAAAGGTGATTATGTCAAAGCAACTCATCTGTGAATGGGAATTCAACTATTGGACTTATCTGCAATATCGGAGAGGAGCATTATCTTGTTAGTGTTCCGCGAGAAATACGTCCCTCTTAAGTCTGTGTTGACACGTGTGACTTACTAATTTTCGTACTGCAATGGTACCTTGGTTAACGACGCCTTGATTGACAAATGAAAGCTGCTTTTATCACTTAATTTTATTAATGATAGTTATAAATGAATTAAGTATATTTATCGTATTTTTATAACAATTAAATCAGTTTGTCTCCATATTTGTTATGTAGTATGTGTGTGGAAAATCGCGCCTTGGATAACGATGGTAATCCTGGAACGGACCTTTGTGTATCGATGTAAACTACCAGGCCTCTAAATAATATTGCTAGAGGTTGATTCTAGTTCGGGAGTCGATTGCAGGTAGATGAAAACGTAAATTAAAATTCCTGACTACAGTAATTAAGAAAAATCAAAAGCAATAGTTGCAATAGCAATAGCTACAAGTTGCATTACAGAGAATGGCTGATTTCTCATGGAACTCCAATAGGAAATGAGCATCTCCGAGTTTACAGATAAATCGCTTTTGTTTGGTCATCTTTGATTGGTCTCCCTCCCTGTTCCCTAAAGGACGTATTTTTTTATTTCTACGACTTCTCAGCCGTCAAGATATATTTAATAGTTGCAACGATGCACATATCGCGATCAATTATTTTATATCGAGCACTTTTATAGCCAAGAATCGGAACCCTCCGCCCGAAAAGTTTCTATCAGCCATACGCTCTTTGTAACTCGGAACTTGGCCCCAAGTGCTTAATTGGGTGGAATACATTTCTGAATTTTTATGACTCGGTACTACGCAAGATAGACCTCACTCAATAGGATCTCAAGGATAAATCCCAGTAAAATGAAAAAAAATCTCTATTAACGAAATATTTATGAGTTTATTATTTGTGAATTTACAAGTAAGGAGTTCCAAAAACATTCTCGAGGTTAGTATCCTCCAATTTTACGCAAATATCTGAAGAAGAGTTACAATCCAGATGAATTTAAATATGAGCGTGATATTGGCAACTATATTTTGTGGAATCTTTGCCGAAATAGTGGAGAAAACTAAGGCCTATATAATTATGTATACTTAAAATGGACTTTGACTAATGTTCACTTTAGGGCCTAATTTTATAATGGTTTGTTTAAGTTAAAGTGAAGATTATAGATCATCATCTATATGATGCGATTCATCATTCATTTAGGAGATTAATTATAATCTTCACTTCAACTCTAACAAACCATTATAATACTAGGCCCTAAAGTGAACAAAAGTTAAAGTCCATTTAGAGTATACATTATAATACCAGGCCTAAGTAATGTAGAAAGCAATGTAAATGGTAATCAAGGGCTGGATGTAACTGGCCAGACTCGAATGATAAATGAGGTAAGCAAAGCGTATGATGGCTGCCAAGTTCAGGACGCTTTGATTTTGAATTATCTTCTACAAATTACGCAAATACAAGGGTCTTGATCCGCGATTTTGCAACGGGGCGCCAGAATTCCTATAGTCGCCCCTGAGGCATAGAGAGAAAAACGTTTTTCACTTCGGTTTCTGGAAAACATTTATGAATGGTTATTGGCAACGTAAATGAAATTTGAAACTGGTGAGAGCGAAGCATTATTCTTATTTTAAAACCTGCGAATGTTTCCGTTATGCGACCACCGTGACTCCTGAAGCGCATCCCTTATTACCTTGCTTGAAGACCCGTTAACTCGGATTTTAAGTTCTTTTGGAGATTATTTATCTTGAGCTAAGTTGAGTTTTGATCGGCCTCATTCATGGATTTGTCAGTAATTGCAGATCAGATAGTTATTTTTAAGTTAAGATAGAATAATCGTTCTAACGCCATTAATCTGATAGATGAGCGCAGCTATGCATACTTATGGTAGAACGATACATACTAAAGACGATTCCCCTATTGATCCTATTTCCCCTATTGGTTCGATGCTACGACGTATCAAGGAATGCCACCAGTGGCGTATGGCAGGGGGTGCCATACCTAACCCACCCTATATAGTATTTCCGAATATGGTGTCGTATTGAGAGCCAAGGGATGGATTGAGATTTGTGAGTCTCCGCAAACTGCCAGTGGCGTATGGCAGGGGGTCTATTAATTTTTTACCTAATCTATCCTATATGATATCTTTTAATATGGTGTCGTCTTGAAACCGAATCGATGGATTTAGATTTGTAAGTCGCCGCTAATCGCCAGTGGTGAACGACAGACGGTATATTAATACTTGACCTAATTTACCCTATGTTAAGCTTGCAGTATCCAAGCAACTTTTACTCTATATTTTAAGTATTCTAGTCTAAGGTAAAGACATATGAAACCTGGAGGTCTAAACCTTCGACGAAACAAATCGAAATAATTGTATATTCATATAAATAAAATCAATATGCTTCGGCGTTACTTCGTGGAAACCATGCCACAGAAGAAAAGAAAACTTAGTCATTTTTCCTCACGGTTTTTACTATACGACCGGTTTCGCTAAAGGTCTTAGCACCTTCAGGATTAACATCACCTGAAGATACTAAGACCTTTAGCGAAACCGGTCGTATAACAAAAACTGATTCGAAAAATTACTAAGTTTTATTTCTTCTGTGAAATATATATTCAGTTGAAATTACAAGGTTGTTTTCTTCCTGGAAATGGTACCTTTCCACAAAGTTGAGCTTGACCCCATCAGATTTATTTTAGAACGATCCATCCTAATGCGGATTTCTTATTGATGTGTATATCATTAAATAATCTGAATAAGGTTTGGGAACCTTAACCAGTAACAGAAAATGTGTTCGTCGACCTTTAAAGGCCAAAAACGTTAGAATCGTAGCGGAAGCATTACCTGGCAAGAGAAGGAAACCGTTTGGGTCCTTGACTGGGGTCAAACGTCGAGGTCATTTCGCGAGGACGAATTTACATACACGACCGACAGAAACTCGTGAAAAATGTCTCTTTACACGAAAGAATAACATTTTACGAATCGCGTGGTTAGTGGTTATTAAAAGTTAAGGAAATCATTGCAACGTAAATGTGCGGAAATATTTACGGAATTTGAGTGAAGTAGAAGGAATAGACTCGTCTGTGCTACTCAGAACAGACAAATAGTCATTTCTTCTGTGATATTTAAAAAATTTAATCAAGAAGTAGTCGCTCATGTGGCGTGTATTATTGCCTTTTATGACAGTCGCAAGATCGACTTTTTACGCTCTCGAAACAGGTGTACATCAGAAATGAACTCTCTTGTTGCCTTTCTTTGGAATACGGATGATTACGAATAGGAAATATATGAAAATATCAATACTTCTTTCGGAATTATCTCTGTTCGACGTCATTTTGCCAAAGCCTGCGTAGTTATTTTTAAGTATTGTTTTACATTTTCCTGAAAATTGGTCCTGATATGAGGAAGTAACGATTGCTTAAGGGCGTCCAATGCACTAATTATTTTACGTTGTGTAATCTATTATGAAGTGCGTCTTTCGTAAAGACCCTCAGTTTTAATTTTGAATGAAAGTTTACACGCACGTTAATAATATGCTGCTCTCAGTCCTTTGTGAATCTCGGAGGCATTTTCCTTCTGCGAGTCCTTTAAGCTGTCGTTTATTTATTTCCTGCTGCTGACGCAATTCTGGCGAAATTCCACTTTTTGTCTTTAATCAGCCTTTACGTCGCTTAGATGCGCATGTTTTATATTATGAAATGAAAGTAGGTATTCAGTACACTGGACTTATGGAATCAATAGTCCTTTTCAACATCCTTCTCTCTTCTTCCGCGTTTCGTTACGCAATAATCCACTGATCCCTTTCTTTCCAGCATAATGCACAAGAGGAATCCACCAGTTCGTTTTTTCATAAATAAAACATTTTCGACAGGCTGTATTCTGCTGAAAGGAAATGAGTTCTGCTCGTCCCAGAACTATTTGCCCGTTTTCCAAGATGATACACTACTGCGACGATTCCGTTAGAATCTTCTTTGCCTGCGATTGTTAATGGTTAATACGAGCCAGTTAAGCAACAGTCCCGCAGAATGGGTGGTAATCAGTGAGGCATTCTGCAAATCCTGGGAGATCGCTGCTGCGTCGCTCCACTTTGTCTTTCGTTGAAATTCCTGGGCACAGCGCGGTGAATCCGAAAGAAGTTGGTATTCAAAGCCAAGTTCTTTGCTTGTGAGTGTGTGTATAAGGCGAGGTACGAACGTAATTGCGTAGAGGTAGAAAGGCGGATTGCCTTGAAGAGAAAATTAACTCGACTCCCAATACATGCGAAGAGCCCTCGGATCGTACGGCGCAAAGCCAAATCTCATTAATCTTCGGGATTCTTTTTAAGAAATGCGCCGGAATCAAAGGTTAGTTTTCCTTTTTAACAGATCCAACGTCCTTTAGAATAAATGCGTAAAAGATGGAGCCTCCAATAGCAGATCCCGAATCGTAAAAGGCAATCCTCCCATTCTGCGATTCGTAAGATGTAAATGCAACTTGTTGGGAAATCTGTAAACGAGGTGGAAACTTCCTATAGAACCCAAGGGCAGAAATCTTCTAAAACTCCACAAGAATAGTTGTTTTCGAGCTTGAATTAACATGAAAACCACATCGGCAAATTGCCTAGATATGAAGTAAACCTCAACATTTTATTTGATTTCTGTGAGCCCCAGTTCTTCTGATGATTGGATTTCCATGGGTAGCTGCTGCTTTGTGATTTAAATGAGCATCTGGTCTTTCGGACCACTTTATGGCTAAAGGAGACCGTCTCATTATCTGGTTATTCATGCCCTAAAAATATCTCGCGAATTCGTTGATGACATCACAGTCTTTGCTCATATTTTCCCCTTGGAAGTCAGACTTAAATATTTTGAGTTTTATGCAATTTTGCCGTGGCAAATGCCGATTCCAACGTAATACTATGGTAATACAGAGAGCTGTGCCAATTCCCCGCCATCCCTTCGGAATACACAACAGATGGCCTAAGCTTTACAAGCAAACCGGTCTCCACATTTTATGATCTTAGCCTCCCTTCTCCCCAAAGTTTACACCCAAGACTGAATGCTTCCCAAGCAGTTCATAATCATTTGTAATCATCCATTCATGACTTGATTTTTGGGTGATTCGATTCGTAATTAGTAACTTCCAGTAATAGGTCGACGATGTCATTTAGTGCTGCCTCGTAGGTTAAGCTTTCAGGCAAAACAAATTAAATATCTCTGGCGAATTCATTCTCTAGTTTAGAAATCCGCTGAATAGGCTACATACGAAGAGATCGAGTTCATTAGACTATCGCGCTAGGCAGCTCGTGACCGTCCATCCATCCATCGCACGGAGCCGAAATCTGCGGAGAACACTTTCGCTGAGAAGAAAGCGAATTTGGATCAGCGGACCGTTGAAAGGCGAAGGTGAGGAGGGATTAAAAGATGAATAAAGACGTATGGGTGGATGGGAACAGAAGAGGGGTAGAAGTGGCAGGGGATCCCGTTGGACGGCCTCCACGAGCGGTATGCCTGTAGTCGTCCTTGACGAGAGGCTCTCGGAAAAACGAGAATAGGGCTGTCGGATCGTTAGTGAATAGTCCGCAACCGGATTTCCACAAGATTTCGATACCAGCACGCCATTTGCGAGTATTGCTAACAACATAATCAAGACGAATCCGTTAGGATCGAACTGGAAAATAAATAACTTAGTAAAAGTGTTTGGGGTTACCACTTCCTCCTACATGTGATCTGATTTCTTTAATTACACAATGAATGGTAATTCGGCTGCTCAAACTCCATCTTGGCCCATGGATTCGAGAAACTTCTTGGTGTATTTATATCTCTAAAGCTTTAAGAACAAAAAGGAACAATGATGAAATAACATGAATGATATTTGTGCGACAAATACTGGACTCCGTATAAAAATCAGCAAAATTTACTTTATTTGATCGGGAAACTTGTTTCCGACTAATCGCGAGGTGTTGCTATCTCCGAGTCAGCCATATGCGTCTTTTATGCTACAAGAGATAGATATTCACGATCCCAATAACCGTGATTGTGGACGATGCGACACTCAGTACTGCTCGTTTAGTCGCTTAATTTGCCCATTACTGGTATCTAGTTGTATTTTAGGCATATATACTTGCTAATATTTTTAAAGCCATTTTTATGATCAGCTGCGTCATTTTCTAGCCATCTTTCAAAAATAGCGATGAATATGAAATGAAGGTGTCCATGACTCATAGTCATGAACTTGGTACGAACGAGCTCAACTTAGGTAAAAGGTGCCGTAATCCGAAAGAGGGTTTTTATTTTGTCGGAATACATCCTCATTGATCGACCTGAAATGATATTGAGTCAAAGTAATATTTTCATTTGTTCGATCAACGTATATTCTTGCGGGTATAGTTCCTTCAGCTAATTCGGCTAGAAAAGGACTTTGATAATCCATCAGGACTTATCATTAAGTAAGAATATATAAAGAACACCCAAGGGTGCTAGAACTACATACATCACAGTCTCATGTGGCTTTTATTCCGTTATGAAAGGTAATTGAGGAAATATACTCAAACGCAAAATGAATGTCGGCTGTTATGAAATCATCACATCTCAATTCAGCAGGTCCAATAAAATTGATCTCGAGATCATCGTGTCAGAGAATTAATTCAGTAATTTGACTCTAAGAGTTTGGCGGCTTAGATTAACATTCAAGAATCTGAAAGTAGCCGTACAGCTGTTGATATATTACCTAATTTTTTTGACGTTCGTATATTTTTGGGAACATTAGAGCTTAATTTTAATAGACTTTGGTGAACGAATTTTTATGGAGAAGAGAAATGGTATGCCTAAGTATTTACGAATTGAAAATACAGCATTAACGAGGTCCCACGTTGAATCGCAAATTTCATGGATAAAGTTCATTGAGTGACTCATCATTAAACGTTTTTCTTCTGCTTGCTCTTTCCAAGCGCCCACCGCAGTTTTGATTAGAAACCAGTCCCATTTCATTTGCGAATTGCCCATTACCGTTAGCTTAGGCGCATAATATTTGATTTCTCCGTTCTTAATTTTAGCGGGCTTGCTATTATTGACCGCATTAACTCCGTATTTATGAACCATATGTTGTAACATCCAATTTTAATCCTGGAACTTTCTCTCTTGCAGTCATACCCGACGACCAACTCATTGGGAGAGGTAGAGGAATTGGTGGCGCCTCCACCGGCGAAGGGGAGGACTTCGAAGAATCTGTCCCTCAATGGGCGGTGGCTGTCATTGTCATTGGACTTGCTTCGCTGGTTTTCATTGTAGGATTTGGAGTGACCGTGGTAAGTTGCCTTGAGGGAGATCTCTGCAAAGGAAGCATCGCTCATTAATCAGCAGATGTTGTGAGGTTCAGGCGTCGTTTCCTATTTCCCTCAGATATTCGCTATAGTTGCTGAGGAAAGAAAACTTTCACCAATCCATCCATCCGAAGTCTATTTTGTAGTGGATAATAAAGTTGAAACGTCACGTAAATGTAATAAGATCACAAGTATGGCAGATGTATCAGATGTGGCCGAGGGAGTAATTTACTTCTAAAACCCTTTTTCCACTGTTGTCACTTTGGTAGGGGGTGTCCTCGGGACCATTTCATGTGTTTCTCTATATATCATTATAGAAATTTCCTCTTCTCAAAATATAAAATCGGGATTATATACTATCATTATTATATTCTTGATTTCGTCTCCAAAAATATTTCTATAGTAGAAAGCGTCAATTTCAGTCTCACTGCGGAATGTCAATGGGGGCCCTATTTGCGGAAAGAAGAATATGAGTAGAGATATACCTTGGTTGTTAATAAATCCCAGGGTAATATCTCCGAGAAGCGCTTGAGCTGAAAGTTCGAGCTCGTAGGAGTGCTTAGGGAAGGGTTGTCACGAGATGCACATGAGAAATAACTCTCACTTTTTACCCAAAAGGTATGCTTACACTGGAAACGGCACATTTAATTCCGTTGTGACTGTAGTAAAGTATTTATTACGAAGTAATTATTACGTCGGTAGTACTAGTTTCGTGATTCCAGTCTAGCAGGTAATTCCCTAATATATTGATATTTTTCTGATCAGAAGTATGACTCTTACTGGTAAAATGTCTAGCATAAACCAAATCAGCGAGAATGATAGGACATGAAATTGGAATTGTATGTAATTTTCGGCGCAAAATTTGTGCAATGGAGTACAGATTACTACATTACTTAACGTTTTATTTAAGACCAGACTTAGAGTTCGATCGTTATAACCTAAACAGTCGTAGAAATATCTTGGTTGATGCCGCAAGCGAGAAAAAATTCAGGTCTTCCTGCAAGCAAGATATATCTCACATTGAAAACAAAAATTTTATCGAAGGTATTGCCACACTTTCCTATTCGATGGCTTTAGGTATAAATAAGGTGTCCATACGTCCCCGTTTTCTGGGATTTGTTCCGGATTTTAATCACCTCATCCGGTGCTCCGGAAGACCTTTTCGGGACGCCCAAGCTACCCGGTTATTTTGGAATTCTGTGCTTGAATTATTTTCAGTTTCAATTAATCAACTAAGGAATTTCTTATTACTGAACTGCGTGTACATAAATTAGCGCTACTATGACTAATTTCATCATATGAATGAGGGCCTAAATACAATGATTCAAAAGGATTACTTTAAGACGGACATGTTGCATGTAGCTGGTGAAGTGCAATTCCTAACAACATTTAAAAACTAAAATCGCTAACTACAAGGTAGCTAGAACAGAGAGCCTGCCGGTATTTGCGCGAGAACATTAATTCAAAATTTAAAATATTCTAACAATAAATACTTGAGAAACATTTTATATTAGCAATAATAGAGAAACGAATTCAAGGAGCTGATCAGAAATATTTCAATATCCCTAACTACGACCATGACAACATGATCGCTGTCCCGTTTATGCCCCGGTAAATTCCCGGTTACGTCTCTCATGTCCCGAATTTATGGTCCTGAAAGTATTAAATGTCGTGGTTTTACACAATTGGTCTCTGGACATCCTAAGTATGTATGATAGATTGGTGCCTGAGAGATTTCGATGAATAGGACTGCGCGGGCTCGGACCGTGTAACACGGGTTTTACGGGCTCGCGCCAAACTTTGGGCCACAAAATGTAATAGCTTTTAATAAGAGTTCGTGCTCGGGTTCTTTTATGAACGGATCGGGCCGGACTCAGGCCAAATGTTTAGTTTCGAACAGACCTCTACCTCAAGATGGTGGGAATCTCTTACTTTCAATAATTCGTCCTTAGCTTTGTGGTGTACAGTCTATTATGTTACAAGAAATAAATCCATTATAAAATACTTCATAGTAAAGTTACTGACTACCATTACGTTTCACTTTTTAGTACCGCTGTAAAATTTTATACTATTTCTTTTCGTACTACATCTGAAATTTAGACTCTTTTCCCTAAATATTCGTGTGGACTTTTAAAAATAATTTTCATATTAATAATGTCTTTCATGCATAAATTAATGTATGTATTTAAGTAATATGCAAATAACCAAAACTCATAAACGTGGAATCTGAATCTCTACCCAATATGACCGAGGAGGACTTAGAATCCTGCGTTTAATATTTCGCTTAAGGAGTATACGATACTAAAGGTGAAATCTTTTTAAATAGTTTAGGCTAGGTGCGGGGGAAGTAGTAGTACTGTTAAAAGTGCTTCTACAGCTGAGGTGATTTCGCACGTAGGCTCCCACCGGGAATCGAACCCGGGACCGCTTTCACCGAAGTCGAACGCGTTGCCCCCTTGCTATGGGGGAGCCCAGCTTGGTTCGGTTTGATGAGTAGAAAGACAGTAAACAGAATGAAAACAACTGATTATAAACAACTTACGGTATGGAAAGGAATAATGAATAAAGCCTTTGAAGGTGAAAATGCAAAGATAGAATTTAAATGGACGGTGGCGTAACCAAGAAAAGGGAATTAAAATTGTAACCAACAACAAGGCTGGTTCTAAGGCACCATCATAATAACGAATTTTGAAGTAAATATAAGTTAAAACCGGATATCTTGTAAGAAGTTTATTTTATTGCTTATTAGTCTCTACGTGATTTGTCGCGTACAAACTGATTAGCTCTACGTCCCCGAGTTTTCCCACCATGTTCTACCTTCATCAGAGGTTACTTACGTCTCTCAGAAAGATGAAATGTTGACTCAGATAGATGAACGAACTCCGATGCCACAGTTCCTTTCCCTTCCTTAGCAATAGGAGCGCCTTTTGACCTTTCATTTTTCCTCAGCTCGTGAATCGACAGAAGAATGCGAAGAAAAGACGAGAGCAGCAGGCCACGCCCTTAACTGACGAAATCCTGAGAGATATGGGAAAGGGCCAGGGACCTATCGGTGGCGGTGGCCCCGCGGTCGGCGGTAGCTTCGCAGCTCACCCTGCTAGCGGCAGCTTCGGCGGCGGACCGGGCTTCGACAACTACGGGGCAGACACCGACCTTGAAGATTTGTATGACATGGACGATGTTTGGAACGACCGGTCACACGAGAAAAAGAGACCGCCAAGCAACAGCGGGGGGCTAAAGGTACGCTATTCGTCCTACGCCTTGTCATTCGTGGTGTTGGGTAGCGAGAAAACGATAAACACAAAAAATTGGTCACTACGTTAATAAACGATTTTTCTGATCGTCTGTTATCCTTGCGATCAAAAGTTCCAGTATTGTATTGAGTAAGGAATTTAACATTAATGACAGCAAGTAATGCGTCAATGCATAACTATCTTCTGATTGTAAAGCAGAGGTTTTGCTTTCCTTAGCTTTTTATGCTATACTCATACTATTCATAATCTGAAAATCGATTAATATATCTGAAATGATTATACTTTTTTCCACTCTTTATGTTCGTACTTATCATTCCCTCTATTCCCTTTTGGGCTAAGCTCATTATCTGGCTAATTTATTCATAGTAAGTCTCCATACTTCCTTATCCTTGCATATAGCTATCACTTGCACATGCATACATCTTTTGTCTTCTTTGATTCTTATACATACACTCATATTTTCTTTTCAACATCTCATGCATCACATTTAATCAGAACTCAAATTCACCCATAGTTTCAATTCTCTCACCTTCATTGCTTACATAACAATCATTCAATTTGTTCATTTTATTGAATATCGTAACTTTCATTTTTGGAGCATTCTTCCTTGGAACTATTCTCTCTCCAACTTCAGCTACTCTATTATTAGGCAACTCATTTGGTGATACCCTAGTCAATCTATCTACATGTCTCAATCTACTCACCCTATGTAATACGTACAATCCATCCAATGTGACCAACTGCATTGTCAGCATAGACAGTATAAGCTTCTTAAAGGTCATATGTTTAAGATTCTAAGAGGCTTCTCTATTGCATCCATCTATATGTATGCTGAACAACCAGGGAGATAAATACATCCTTGTCTTACGTCTCTGATTATCTTAAAACAGTCACCCACAATCAAAATTCCCCTCCCAATTAACTCTCGTGCAAGATTTACTTCCAACATAGATTGTTTTGCCACTATTGCTTTGATCAACCATCCATCCACTTCTTACATTACCAGAACCTTCCAAAATTAATGACTTAATCGATTGGTTTTCAATTCACAGAGGCCTCCCTCAACTACTGCCAACTCATATGCTGGAAGCAATGGAGGAGTTGCCAATGGCAGTAGTAGGTACAGGCCTCCTGACACAGCTGGTCACTATGACAGTTGGCGAACAGAATGGAATGATTACTACTTCAATGCTTACTATGGAGGTGGATTGGGAGGAGGTCCTCCAAGTAATGGTCGAAGGAGAGCAACACCTGACTATGACACCAATTTTTAGATCTGGGTAAGCTGATGTGTAATTGAGATCAACATGATTACCTACAAGGAAGCTCACTAAAGCTTAAAGACCCATAAAGATTCTTATTTACAAAATTCTTGCTAAAGGTCTCTCACCCATGTACATTATTAAACTCTCTTAATATTTTCAAAATTATGCTAAATGCTTAGCAACACTATCAACATTTCTGCTTAGTAAACAATTTTCTTACTTACCATTTAGTTCACAACATTAGACAGTAAATGAGAGCATTGATAATATTGTGAAAGTTAATTTATTCTTAGGTGATACTCATTGCAGAATGATTTAAGAAAGCCTTGTTTTAGACATTTAGATTTTTGTCATTTAACTTTGATTACATTGACCTTTTCTATTTGTTTTGCAGTACACCATTTAAATGAAGAAAGTGATCTGTAAAGTGAATTCATCCAATCACAAGAGTGAAGAACACTCATTTTGTGATTTTATTGAAGAATACTTATGTGCATTTGTAAATTCTTGGTGAAGTGCTAGAAGATATGAAAGGAGAGGAATGTAATTTTTATAGTGAGCTAATTTTCCACAAAAAGGTTGGGAAATAATATTGACATTAATATTGCTCACTTGGAGAAAGATTGAGTGAACTGTATAGTTTCTTCCATTCTTAGTGCTGTTTAAGGTTATCTTATGTCATTGGAAGCTCTCTATGGTTAAGAGTCACTGAAGGAATAAGTAAGTTATTGAAGCAATTACAAGTGAATGATTCCATAGTATGTTTGCATGATTACAATGCACACAAAGTGTTTAATTGTGCTGTGCTCAATCTAATTGAAGAAGTAACATGAAAAAAGAGAAGTAAGAAAGTGGTTTTAATGTGGACATCTATTTATCATGTAAGATAAGGTATGGAAGTTCTTTGCACCCATACAAAATATACTATTTAAAACATCTGCAGTATTCAATAGATGCCTATACTACAATGTCACTGAACTGGCAGATAAAATTACATCATTTGTACAGTAGGTCCAAAATTCTGATGGAATCCACCAAAGTTTTCACCTCTTTGTATTAAAAACAGTCTTATATACTTAGGTTAGAAGTACTGGTTTAATTAATCAATTTTGATTGCAACAGAACCAAAAGTTTCTTCGTTTTACCAAGATTTCTTCAACTTGGGCAATGTCTACAAAATCATGGTCATTTTAGTTTTCATCACTAAAGAACTTTTGCATCATCAAGAGCCAGAAAAATTAAAATAACTATTTTAATTGTGTGTAAAATAAATGTATAATTCTACATTTTAAGATATTCATTGTAAGGTATATTTGAATTCTTTATGGTATTAAAAATCTAAATTTGTAAAAAAATACTCACAGGGAAAGATCATGTGTATATACATAAAATTAGATATGTTTTGTTCCATTTAAATGTACAGGCAAGTACAGGTTGTAAGATATCTGATTTATCATCAAAATACTCAAGACATATTTAATCATCTCTTCTCATACATCTTCATATTTTTGATAATCACCTTTGATGTTAATCATAATTGTCTGTTTTTGGCAATGTATGACCATCATCCATAATTAAATAAAGTTTTACAAAGTAGTGGCTTGAAGTTATTTCATGAATAAAGTTATGTTATGTGTTAATTAACAATAAGACTGAAAAAATTCAAATTTCCTATAAGTTCTAAATTTATAAGAACTGTATGGAGTTCTGAGGAGTATCAGGTGCATTTTTATCACCAATCAAAAACTGACAAATCCTTCATCATTCAGCAAACAATATTAAGAAAATGCTCCCATATTTCTCATGATATAATTTTGTTTCTACCCTAACAATTAGACTAAAAAATAAGCATTGGCAGCCATTTACTTGCAAACATATTGAAATATTAAATTATATGTGGTGAATTTCCATTCAACACTCAATTTTTTATTAAAAAAATCTGTCATTAAAATAATTAAATTTTCAATCATTAAAAAATCCATGTGCCCATTACTTTCCTACGTCTGTCAATATTTTAGTAAAGATATTGATCATTAAAATATGGTTTAAATGCCAGGATACTGGCTACAGTAATAAACTACTGTAAAACTGCTAATTATCCTCAAGGATGTATGTAGTTTATTATGATAAAAAAGGTATATCAAATTATGAAAAACTGATTGCAACCTTAAATTCACTAAAAGATGTAAAAGTGGAACAGAAAACCATAACCATATATAATAAACTTCAGATGCAGTCTGAGACATAGATTACTTAAGTTTAATCAAAGTAATTCAGTTTGGGAAATAATAGAAATTACTCTCCTTCATAACAATTTCAACTCTCACTAAATCATGATTAGTATTGAATATTTTCTATTTTCTTGATTCAGCTATTAAGTAATTAAGATGTTCCCCATCACAGAAGAATGCCTTCTACAAAAATCCTCATTTTCCCTACCCATTATTAATGCCATTTGCTTGTGTTGACAAGGAACTTAGTATACAGTCCATAACCAAATAAATAGATAAATATGAACTCAATTTTGTATTTAAAGACCAAATAATGGAATTTTAAGGAGACAAAATAAGATAGCCCTACAACTAGTGTGTTCAACAAAAGGAGGGTATTTCCTTCTTTTTCAATAGCCATCCTCCGGTCTTTGAAAATACTTGTCTGTTGTAAAGCTTCTTCCTCGTCCAGCAGGAAAGGTGTTGCCAGGTGAGTCTATTGTGTGCTAATGGGAGGTAGCCTATAATGGACAACAAATTTTACCACATGGACATAATTTTGGTGGCAGCAATGAAAACCTTTCTTCCAGATTTCAAGGTGATCATACCCTTTAGTTCCCTCCTCCTGGAAGTATCTATTATCCCTTAGAATCCAATTTCCATTTTGATAGATTTTTTTTGTAATGCTAAAGAAGTATCTCCCAATTGCAACTGTCTTGCATACTAAATATTAAATTTACTGTTCATTGGATAAAACTAAAGCAGTATTTTTGGTAAAAATAGCAATAGTTAAAAGACAATTTTGCTGGTTATCCACATGATTTATTTAATTCAAGTTTCCTATCCAAAACTACCCCATGTTGAAAGTGATAATGTTTGAGCAAGATAAAGGTGAATTAAGAGATTTACACAGTAATCTCATTTAGAGATGATTACATTTTGAATTGTTTGTAAGGAAAATAATGAAGTAAATTTGCACCCCACAGGTTCATGCTATATGACAGCAAAGAAAGCTAATTTTGGCTAAAAGACTTCAATTCATTTGAAAGAAAATTTTCACACACGGAAAAGGGTTTTGGTGACTTGGCACGATAAGACATGCATCTAGGAAAATTCCTAAGGAGAAACGGACATGAAAAAAGTCTGACGGAAGTGGGCCTCGATCCTTGGCCTCCAAATTACTGGTTGGTTGCTCTATTGACTGAGTTACCCCACCAGAACATTTCTACATGCCCTTTGGGAGACTTTGTAGGTTTTTTCATGTCCATTTCTCCTTGAGAAAAGTTTCAATTGGTTCTGATAATCCTCAACCACCCCAAATCTACAGACTGCTCAAATTCCATGAAAATCTCTGATCAGACCTGTGGTGGCTGTGATCTCCTCTCCAATGCACAAGCTTGGTTTCAAACTACAAGAGTGAGTCAAAAAGTATTATATGAATATTATGTTTTCTTAAAAATATATTTATGTGTGTACTTTGATGAAATAAAAGTCACCATGTTTTGAGGTATGATAGTTCAAGGAGATAGCACTAAGACTCCACAACAATTGTATTAACAAAATTGCAATTATTAGTACTTAATTGAAGCAGTTATGCCTCATTCTCTTTTGGAGTACCTTTCGAAGCCCAAGATGGGTTTGTAGGGTAGACACAGCACCCAGTTCTGATTCCTCCTACTTCGTTATATCTTGACATCTCTTTGTAGACACGTTAGCTACACCTCAATCCTTGGTGAAATCTTGGTCTCACTTTAGAGACCTAGTTAGCTATAATCCTTGCATAAACCTCTATCACTATAAAGGCTAAGTTAGCCAACCCTAGTTATATTGAGTTTTATCACTGACCAAGAATTAGCAAGAATAAGATCTGTACTGTAACTGTGCAGAAGAAAATTCAATTTTGCTAAACTACAATCAGAATAAAATCAAACCGATGCAAAGACAACCTGGTAGATGTTCTCTTTAAGCAACAACAAAACAATATTTACCTCTTCATTCTTTCTTTCATCCTTTTCTAGTTACTAACCCATTCTATATCCACTTCTTTGAATTCTTCCCTAACCTTTTCACCACAGAGGAAAATTAAGATAAAAAAATCGATGCAACTGAATGGCTAAATGCAGCCACATATAGAAGAAAAAAATGAAGAAAGTTCAAGGTGCAAGTCTGAATGCGGATACAAAAATAAAATTGGATGACACATTACTGTGTGCAATATTAAGAACCTGATGATTCAAATTTTATATTTAATCAAATCTGCATTCTTGACCTATACATACAGTCTTGTTCTAAAAGGCTGATTAATAAATAACATCTAATATCATTTGGGCAAGATTGAGACTTAAAAATCTCCTCTTCCATCTGACCCAATATCAAAATAAAATAAATCTACCGTAGTTTCTGGTAAATAACACACATTTTAAAAATCACTTCTCTGTGATAATTACGATAATCTCTGTGAAAACACGCATGCATAAACATTCCTTTTTTAATGTTTTCTTCTTTCTCAATAACCTTCTATGCATTGCTATACTATGCATACTTCTACAGAGGATATGTTTCTCTGTTTGAAACTGAAAATTTGGGCGTAAAAATTTCCAGTACTCTTTTTCCCTTTCATATTATTAGTTGGATGTAGCTCTAATGATGGTTGACACTAAATCTTGCATGATTGCTGTCTTATATTGGCATCCATGATGAAGAATGAAACACTAGAGATAGCAAAATTTCTACAAACGTCTAACTTCTGCCTTTTTTTACAATATTCATTTGCATTTCAAAACTGCCTCATTTTTAACTTTCTGTTAGCCCTCATATTCATGGTGAATACCTTCAGTGTATTAGAAAAATACTGGTTCAGGTTGGTGCAGTGACTGGCAGCTTGACTTGAACGTAAAGAAGTGCGTAGCTATGACTTTTACGTGTTCCGCCAAGGGTACCCGCACACCCTATAATATTTCAGGATAACCGTTGGAGTTTGTGAGGCATCATAAATACCTAGGTATTACGCTCAGTAGTAGTTTTTCCTTCAAAGAGCATATTAAAAGCATAGTAGGTAAGGTGAATAGGATGCAAAGTTTAGCCAGTAGAATTCTGAGGGGCTGCTCATTGAGTGTAAAAGAAATAGCGTACTTTTCCCTGATTCGTCCTCTCCTTGAGTATTGCTGTGTGATTTGGGATCCTCACAAAGTAGGATTAACATCCCATCTTGAGATGGTTCAATGTAGGGCAGCTAGGTTCGTTAAGGGAGATTTCAGATTTGACAGCAGTGTTTCGGCTATGATAGAATCCCTCAGATGGAACTCGCTTAGTGATAGAAGACTTGAATACTGTAGGAAGCTTTTCGTTAAGTTTGTCACTACAGATCTCAGGGAGGAGATAGTTGATTTTCTCATCCCAGCTAGTAACGCATGCAATCTTCGAAAGAAAACGAAAAAGCGATACAGGGAAATAGTTGCCAGGACGGATAGATATTTTTGGTTATTTTTCCTGCGAAGTATTACAGAAGCTAATAGCTATCCAGGATAGTTAGGGATATAGGTGTTTTACACTCCCTGCCACGTGCCATTTGCGGTTTGCAGGGCTTAAATGTAAATGTACTGCATATATTACCCAAATATACATTCTTACATTAATTTATCATCTTGTCATGAGGGAAATCTCAATCTGAAGTGAATTTCACTTAAGATAGAGAATGATATTTCAGTTCTGGCTAAGGGAGAAAAAGCTGAGTAGAAGTAGGAGAGTTATACTATTTTTTGGGACCCAAAGATAAATTTATGAAGATCCCAATCTCAATTTTTGTTACTTGCGGTAAAGTAATTCTGGAATTTATTGCTTTGCAGTGATATAAAGTTGGGCAAGGTTTTTACTGAAGTTTTCCTTTCTGCCTAAATAGATAGCTACACAAGCATCAGTGTACAAGAGGCTATTGCTTCCATTAAAGCTCAAATATCTGAAAAGGAAAAGAATACAAGACCACCATCTCTACATACTGTTAGCAAAAGTTTAAGATCCAATGAACCTCATTATGCTTCCGTATCTGATGATTCTGGTAAGTTCCTCTCCATGAAATATCTTTTGCTTAAATTTCCTGTCGTTAAAGTGATTAAGATTAAAAATTTGTAATTANCACTCCCTGCATCACCAAGCCCAAATGGACATCACCTTTTACCTCCTGCAGTATCACCTATACCTGGATCACCAGTGAGCACAACAACGCCCCAAAATGGTGGATTGCTAGGGTTACAACAACCATCTCCACCACCTCAGCCACCAAGTGTAGACAGCTTGCCCAAGTAGCTCAGGTCCATTCAAGGCAAGGTAAGGGTCGGCAGTAAGTCATAAGTTTGCATGATTGGTACTGTTTAGAGTGGTTCTGTTTGGCATTTTAATTTTAAAAACAGTGCTTTACATCTTAAATTAAGAGATCTTCTTTAGTTTGATTTAACAAGGCACAGTTAAAGATGGGATGGGAGTCCACAAACTATTGCTATTTGAATGGCTTCTCGTCATATTTTTAAAGAATGGTCAGTTTTTCAGACAAAAGTGACTTCTTTTTTTACTTAATTTTGATCTTCTACGATGAAGCAATTTTATATCAGATAGACAATTAGTGGTTGATAACAAATTGTTTAAAGTATTGGTGAATGGCTGTACCTGTTGAGCACTCTCTCTGCAAGACTGTACTCAAAAGCTCACCTAACAGGTTTACCATATTTAAATTGTTGAAGCCTGAGTTTTTGATGAAAGAAAACACTGCCAGGAGACTGTGTGATTAATTACATACCCTTAGACAAAACAGATAACAAATATCTCTCACCACCAGAGCCAGAATTGTCTCTGTCAGAGATGAATGAGCTGCTTTCCAAAATCTTCATTTTGAAGAAAATAGGACAGTGATACAGATAATGTAAGCAATGTTTGGTCTATCAAATGAGACAAGCTCAGCTTAAGTTGGTTGCAGTCATTTTGGTATAGGAAAAATCTGCCTTGTAAGCTGTCAGCAGAGTGGCTTAAGTCCTATTTTTACCATGTATTTTGTGTGATAGAGTCTGATACCAGGGGGAAAACACACATTAAGAAGTAATGTCAAAAAGTTCTCACGTAAAGTAAAAGTAGAGGTTTAGACTTGTACTTGTACTAAACAATTTTATGTGATTATTAATTCAATAGTTAACATAAAATTTCACATTGCAAGGTAATTGGGTTTCATCCCTTAATATTGCTATTAACTGGTTTTGATTTAATGGTTCAGCCAAATATATTAACTACAATAGTTCATCTAAGCTTACATCTTTGCTTATGAAATTCAATGAATCTATTTTCACCCTCCTTAACTTTTTACAGCCTTCTCCTCTAGGGCAACTAGTTCCAATGTTTGGTGGGAAACTAGTTCCACTGTTTCCACCTTGGCTCACCAAAGCTTGAAAAAAGGCAAGCTAATTTACCTCTGCCTCCTCCACCTTTAGTTCCAACTCTAGCGGTTCCAGAAAGACAAAATATATTAACTCACAAATGCAGGCCCAGAATTATTCAATTTTAACAGAATAATTCTATTTCATACAATACAAGACTTCATGGTGATTGGAATGAAAAAAACAAAAATTTCACTCAAAAGATTGTATTTCAACAATAAACTTCTCCATCTAAATAGTATTAAATTATGGCACTATACATTTTGAAGACAAATTTAATGCTTTTGTGCTTAATAACTTATTGCATGAGCACAACAAAAATTAAAAAAATGAAAGCAGATAATTCCACATAATGGGACATATCCACTTGTATCTTTTTTAATAAAATATTTTAAGTAAAACAAAGCTCAAGACCTGGATCTCAAAGAAACAGGCAAAGGTTTTATATCAATCACTTTCTGACTAGGAGAGATTGTATCACATCCATTCATGAAAGGTCTAAGGGCGTTTGGAATTTCAATAGTTTTATCTTCTCTTTGATGTGTCTCTAGAATGGCAATAAGCAAGCGTGGAATGGCAGCAGCAGTTCCATTAACAGTGTGCAGAAGATGTCTGTTCCCATTTCTGTCAGCATAATGTATGCCTAAGCGACGAGATTGGAAGTCTGTGCAATCTGAGCAACTTGATACTTCTCCCCATCCAAATTCCTCTTCTTTTTCTTTAGACCCTATAAAATTTTATGAATTAAGTAACTAAGAAATTTAACAGAGGAAATAAATGATCCATTATTGCCAACTAGGACCAAAATAAGCAAACAGCATTAATGTTGGGACACTTGGTTAGAGCATCAATCCTAGCACCCTCTAGTAATAGCTGTAATAATTACCACTGTAGGTCCTCACAGGCTGAAAATTTTATTCTGAACTTGACTTGGCCTGTTTTTATGTGAACCTATGCCCAGTCTTGGCCCAGAAGTATTACTAACATTTCTTTGAAGCAATTAATTAATAAAAGTATTTAAACCATTTATACCTTGTTTCAAATTATTGGGAAGCATGGAAATGCCTTGAAACCCAGCAACTGATCTACTCACAATAAAATGATAATACAGTACATTCTAATACAGTCCACAATGGTTCGCCCTGCGACCCACAATTCAGTTAGAGTTATAGTTATTCACAGAATTCTGTAAAACTTAAAAATGAAGAATAAGCATTTGTAAGACTTTCTAACAATACTGACCTATCATTTAATTCCAAATTAAGTTCCAAATTCACATAAAGAGTACTGCATGGGATATTAAAGGCCATAGAGGGAAAAGATCAGTTTGATTTGAGTCCAAGAAAATCATTACTGCTACAGAAGCACAAGAAAGCAATATCCGACACCAAGCATGCTATGCGTAACACCCTCAGCAATTTTAAGGAAAAATTTCTTGGGGAATGCTTAGAAGAGGACCCTAAAGCTTTCTGGTCCTATGTTAGAGATGCACAGGGAAAGATACAAACGGTAAGCTCATTAAGAGATAGCGACGGAAATGTAACCTGCGTCACGAAGAGGAAAGCAAACATACTAAATAACTTTTATCAAAGCGTATTCACAGGCGATAGTTGTAGAGATACCCTTCTGGAGATTAATATGCTCTCATTGATGGAAAGTCTATGCTTTACCAAAGATGGAACTGCAAAACTCTTACATAATATTAAGCTGAACAAATCGCCAGGTCCAGAGGGTATTCAGGCTACAGTATTGAAAGAAATGGCAGAAAGTGCCATTCAATGGTGCCCAGTCTATGTACAAAGGCAGAGTCCTAATAGATTGGAAGTCAGTGAATGTTACACCTGTTTATAAAAGTAGATTAAAGGAGAACCCAGGAAATTATAGACCTATCTCATTAACTTCGCTCTCTGGAAAAGTAATGGAGCACGTCATTCTTATACTCTCTCACTTATGAAGTAGTTAGATAGCAATCGTTTCCTCTGTAAGAACCAACATGGATTTAGAAATAACGGACCATGTGAAATTCAACTAGCTCTATTCATCCATGATATCTTAAAGTCTGCTGAGAGTAAAAAGCAAGTGGATGCTATTTTCCTTGACTTCAAGAAAGCTTTCGACAGTGTCCCCCACTACAAATCAATTTACAAACTAAAATTAGTAGGTGTTAACAAGGAAGTAATTGGCTGGATCAAGGATTTTCTACACGAGAGAGAACAGCAAATGGTACTTGATGGCGTTAGTTCGGATTAAGCCAGAGTGACTTCAGGCGTACCTCAAGGCAGTGTCATCGGATCTCTACTCTTCCTCATTTATCTCAACGACCTGAGTGGTAAGATCGATGGCAATGTGAGGATATTTGTGGATGACTCGGTAATATATAGAGAAATATCAAGTGATGAAGATAGCGCTTCACTCTCAAACAATTTAGCTCATATACAAATGTGGTGCAAAAAATGGCTACTAGATCTTAATGTTAATAAATCCTCTGTAGTAAATTTCTTTGAAAGGAAACAATTGCGTCAGAACCACCCATACAAAATTAGTGGAACGAATTTAAATGTAGTCATCTCAGTTGAATATCTTGGAATCACCCTTACCAATAATTTAAACTGGAGCACACATATTCAAAAATATGCAGTAAAGCAACTAAAAAGCTCAGTTTCATAAAGCATATTGTAGGTAAATGCCATGAAAAAGTTAGAGAGCAATGCTATTTCACATAATTTAGGCCCCATCTGGAATATGCGGCGAGTATATGGGACCCAGTGGATGAAACGAATGCTTGCAAACTCTAGAAAGTGCAGCTTAAGGCGATACAATTTGTTAAAAAGTGCTATGATAGAAAAGCAAGTGTTATGCAAATGCTCTCAGACGCAGGTTGAGAATCCTTGAAAGAAAGGAGATTAGAAGCTAGGCTGCGATTGTTAGATAAATTCAGAGGAAGAACATTTTCGGAAGATGTAATTGGTATTATGTGACCCCCCTGCAACTTCAGCCAATCCGACAGTGAGCGTGAAATAAGAGAAATAGATGTGAGGACAAGTCATTTTAGGGATTCATTCTTTCCGTGAACGATATGCAATAACAATAAATTAAAGAGGTAATTCAAACTCTTGGTGTTTACCCCCTACCATACGCCGAAAGGTGGCTTGCAGGGTATTTATGTAGATGTAGAATAAAAATATAAATCCATCCGGTAACCATAGTGTAAAGCACATAAAGAAATTTTCTTTAAATACCTACAATATGGTAAAGTATCCTTGTCCTCATAAAGCTTCCCTTACTTGTCCCTGCACAGATGAATATCGTAGTAGTGATCTTAAAAGTGCTTCAACAGCTGAGGTGATTTTGCACATAGGCTACCATTGGGAATCAAACCCGCAACTGCTTTCACTTGAGTCAAACTCGTTGCTCACTTGGCTGTCTGGGAGCCCCAGATGAATGTCTTATTTTTTTTACCCCCTCGATTGTCAAAAATCTGCAAATAGCTGTCTACCTCAAAATACCCTAAATCGAGCTGATTAAAAAACTCTCCTGATTGGTTGTAATTCTGACACTGCAAATTTTCATCATAAACCAAAAATGCAAAATTCCCTCCTCTTCATATATTCTATCACTAATTCTTACCAAGAATTTAAAATAGACCTACATTCTTATGGAAATTCTAATTGTAATGCATGAACTTGGCATTCAATACATGACATACAATATACCATATTTACTTGAAATATATTGTAACTGATTAAGACATGGGAATTTGTCAAATCATTAACAGCTTTTACATACCAAACATACCAAGTTTTGAGACGAAGAGTTTGATATTAAATACAAAAACAAATTATGAGCATTTTCACTCCATAGATTGTATACTTGTGCATCAATGATGTCAGTAAAATCCAAATTTGCAACTATAACATTTTCAATTGATAATATTTCAATTCTGAGAATTTTCTCCAGAATATTTAATATTGTAAAATTTAAGTGCTCCTTCCCTTGCTTGCAACAGATTTATCTGGAATACTTGCTAGTACTACCCTATCTTTGCCTTTCATATTTGCACCATCATCCCAGGGTTTACGTTCCTGAAGTACTGCGGGTAGCAAAAATGCAATCAGCAAGACCAAAATTTTGGGTTACAACAATTCCTCCAGAGAAAAAGTAAAATACTCACTGAGCTACCCAGTCCAATCTTCATAATTCAAATAGATAACTAATCTACTTTGAACTTCTTGAAAAATTGATGACAACATTGGAAAAAGTTAATTTAAAGGACAATTTTTGTTATGTTTGCATTCCATAACAAAAATAGATAAAATTCCTAACTCCTTGCTTAATTTTTCTAAATCATTTAAAGAATCTGAAGTAAAAATTTAGGATAAAATTCGTAGAAGGAGATTGATTTTTAATACAGATGTTTATCAAAGATTAATAAAGAAAGACTGGATCACAGAAATACAGATTAAGCTTCAGGGCATTATACCAAATTTCTGCTGATTTGATTTTCCAGTGACATGTGGTTATTGTTCCACAAAGATGTAAAGATGACCGAGTCATGAATTCACATGAATTTACAGTGTTCTGATTTTATTTATGACAACTCAGTTCAAGCAGGAGAATGATATTGACTCTGATTGATACTAACGTATATCATTTTAAATGAAAAGAGTTGCTCTTTCGAGCTATGTATAACATATCTAATTAAAATGGCAGATCGTTAAAGGGGAACACATCAAATTCCTGATCTATACTTTTTTCAATCCAACGATAATATTACTTGGATGTTTTTTCCGTGTGTTAAAATTGATGTCTTAAATTGTGACCACAAAAATTGGTGGTGTGAGCCATAGAAGAATGATTAAAACAGCAGACTGGTAATGGAGAAGTCCTTCAAAGATTGAATGAATAGAGAAACAGCTGGAAAACATAGAGTAAAAGAAGAGGAAACATATTTGGGCAAAAAAAGGTATGATGGTCTCCTAAACACAGTAAGGGTAGAAGAAAAAAAATATAGAAGAAGACCTAAGCTGGATTATGAGATGAAGAAGATAGTTTGTTAAGGTTAGAAAATATGAGAGATCAATACAATTGGCTGGCATCAGCCTATGGTGACATGGCAGACAGGAATACTAAAGAGACTGCCTCCAGGATATACCTTATTGAAATTCTTTGAAATATAAGATTAAATACACACCTGATGTAGCTCGTCCAGGCATCCAGGCTTCAATGTCAACTTTGTAATAAGCTTGAGGCCCCAAGTCAGCTGCTCCCATTTGAAGTACTCTAGCATGCAATCCCAGGGCAGTTAAGATTTCCTCCTCAATACTAACAAGCTCATTTGCAAGCTGTGCACTTTCATCTGGGGGGCAAGCTCCAAACATCTCCACTTTCGTGAATTCATGCACCCTGCAATGCAATGTAAGAAGTCAGACTAGATTGCAACATTGCAGTAGTTTGAGTACACGGTGTCTTATAATTACTATCTGTTTTTGGAAATGACAATAATATTAATAAATGGGTTTCAATGTGAAAAAACTATAGGAAGATATCTTGGATTTTCAACCGGGTAATGTTTTGGCCTGAAGACTTCACCCTGAAGATGGCCACAGAGAGAGTGACCAAAACATTGGACTTATCCACACACATTACCAGGTAAAAACCCAAGAAATCTTACTACAGCAGATACACTGGGAAACAACAAGATCTTTTCTGAAAAAAACTAATTTCAATGTACACACCACAGACAACTAGAACTGCACATGTAGACTATCAGTGACTGTCTGGCCTTTCTTGAGAAATATACATTCAAACTGTTTATAATTTTTTATCATTTCAAGCCTTTTATTTCCATTTTACCACAAGCGATTGTTCCTCTCTTTTCATTACGAGTTAATGGTAACTGAAACATAAACCTCAAATAATGATCCTACAGCATACTGACAATTGCTTGCCAATGATACTCACCAACAATTGCTTACCAGGGAGAGTGAGCAATTTTCTATACACACTTTGTGACATAATAGAAATTTCACAAAAAAGGATGAAGTTGAAACAGATAGTGAATTTTGTGACACCTTCTATTATTCTTTTCGTAAATTTAATCAATACAGCTCAATAATGCGGAGTAGGATATGGTTTAAATTACAAATAACACTCATAAATAAGTAAGTTTTACTTGAATAAGTAAGTTTTGTCGCAGGATAGTGTGAAGAAAATTTATAACGCAATAGTCCTGCCACACTTTTGATATTGTCCGACCATCTTATACATGATGAAAGATTATAGTGCAAAAAGGCGACAGATGTTACAAAATAGAGCAATGAGAAGTATCCTCAATTGTGACAGATATACCAAAATTGATGTCATGCTGCGGCAGCTTAACCGGCTTAACATTCAACAAATGTTAGACTTGGAAGTGTTGAAATTTATACATAAAATCAAAACTGGGCTAATGCCTTCCGACTTAAAAAAAGTGATTATAACCAACTGTGATGTACATGACTATGCCACTAGAGCTAAATACAACTTTCACATCTCCTATGTGAGCAAAACTGTCACAAAAATTCTGTTTTTTTTAAAGGAATAGTATTATATAATGCATTAGACAATCGTATAAAAACTATTCGATGCATGAATAGTTTTCAAGCTGAAGCAAAAAAATGGACTTAATAAAAAACAACCATATTACAATCTTGTAATCAGTATGTAAATGATGTGCCTTAGGGGATGCTTATTTTATTTTATCTTTTTTGTGTTTGACTGATACTGTTTTTTGTATACTGAGTATTAAGTTTTACATTTTGTGAATGGATACATTGTACGGTGAATAGCTTTGCTAATAAAGACTGAGATTATTATTATTATAAAGAGAAATGCCAAAGGGTCGAAGTATTTTAGACTTTAGAATACTTATAAGCATTTGTAAGAACAGTGACTAGCAATATAATGAAAAGGATTGAAAATAAAATAGAGAATATCCTGAAAGAAAACCAAATGGGTTTCAGGTAAGGAAAAGGGCCAAAAGATGCTATTTATCACTGACTTTTGATAGATAGATATTCAAACTTTGTCAATTTGGGTAATGTCAAAATCTTAATGTCTAAATTGGCAATTTTTATGAATCTATAAGGAAAAGGAACATGGCTGTTGTAAGACATCAGAGATAGATAAAAGCTCCAAATAGCCGTTTGCGAGCAAACTAACTGTTGAAGAATTCCCACCAGCGGGGGTTGGGGTTCTCCGTGGTCTCACTTCTTCGGGAGAGAAGAATAACTATAGATTGGTTATTCTTCTCCCCCGAAGATGGCAACTTAGTTGTCGAAATACATATCGAGAACAATACTTGCTAAGCGAGACCATGGAGAACCCCAACCCCCGCTGGTGGGAATTCTTCAACAGTTAGTTTGCTTGCAAACAACAGCTATTTGGAGCTTTTATCTAACTCTGAAGAATGTTTATGAAGATGATGAAAAACACTTGAATTAATGAAAGAGATAAATGTGCAATTTTGGGATGACAGTATTAAAAGCAAATGTATAGAAAGAAGAAACAGAGGGAACCACCACAGAGTGGTCCAGAAACTGTGAGGTGGTAGTGATGTGTGAACTGCAAGAGCTCTGCAGCAATATTAGAAAGTCATAATTTAAAGGATCAAACCATAAATAGAAGCCAAACTGCTATAGATAGAAGGTATCAACATTAGTGGAAATACAGCTCCAGGGAGGGCCAGCCACCAAGCAAAGGGGATCCAGGTGCTAAATTACCATGAAGCCCCAGCTTCCTCTGCACATATAATAGGTATTTGTAAATTTATATAGTATGATATTTGGTACAACAAAATTTTATAGATATTTTTTTGTATTATGAACAATAGGGAAGATGCCTTTTGAATGGGAGCCCTTTTATACTGGGACTTGGAATCCTTCGGCATCCAAGGAACCTAGACGGCCTGGTTACAGGAAATAAGAGACTATAATAAAAAAGAAAGACAATGAAGAAGAGGTGACAGAGAGCGACAAACTTTTGCAAAACCAAAAGCAACACATCTATTACAAGAGCAATTCTCAACATAAACTAATTTCATGAACCTGTAAAGTCCTCGCTCTGTGGCAACGCTGGATACTTCAGCTCGATAACAGCGACTGACTGCACAGATCCGTAGAGGAAGTTCTCCGGATGGTATAGGGCCGTTCGAGCAAGACTCATGTGCCAGTAATGCTGCTAGAGCCATTTCAGATGTTCCTGACAAGCATATCTCATCTCCCCATTCAGTTCCTGTTTTATACAATTGATTATCTAATCGATATACCTGAAAATATTCATAAATCAGTGAACAAATTGTTGGATGAATAATAAAAGTATAGCCGCCATCTCATGCAAATAAATGTTATTGTATTCGTTATGATTACTGTAGACAATGGCAGATGGAGATAACAAAGGCTGGAGAACTATTATAAACACTGCCAACAGAAAATTTACAGTGCTGAAAAGCTATGAAAGAGTGATTCACATAAGACGATATTTGGGCAAAAATGCTACCTACCTGATTTCTTTCCCCACGAGTGGTCATTCCACATCCCTCAATTACAGATGCGGGTAATATATCAGGCACGGACACAAGTTGGAATCCTCGCTCGTAAAGATGATTTACTGTGAAATTCACTATAGCTTCCTCAAGTTGGGAGAGTGCTCCACAAAGAAAATAACTACGCCGTCCGGTGAGATGGCCAAGTTTCTCTGTTCTCAAGATTCCATTAATCCTTCCATTTTAATGAAAGCAAAAATTATGATTTTAAAGAAAGAGAAATGAATAACAGTATCATCGTTATCGAAGATCACCACAAATAGAGTGATTCGCCTTACTTGGTTAAATTTTCAAAAGTCTTAGGTGAGAAACTGAAAGTTTTTTTCTCTCCGACGTATCTCATAAGCTCTGGTTCATCTCCTAATCCAGGTTTTAACTTGTTGGGAATTTTTAAGGCTTCTTCACTTAGTTGTTCTATCAATAAATCTTTTTCCCCTCCATTTTCAGCGCTTTGAATACGAGCAAACAGTTCATGAATTAGCTTTATATCTCCGTTTAACTTTCTTCTCTTGACATTTTCCTCTATTTCTGCAATGTTATTTTTGTTGCATAGATAATTAAGATCTAGTTCATGCAGCTTCCTTTCAAATCCCGGAAAGGGTTTCAAAACAGATTTATCATAGATTTTGTCGGGAGCGATGCTACTACTCTTTGCAACAAACACACTTCTTGAGGACGGTTTCACAGAATCATTTTGATATAATTGAATAATCCTACTGAGTTTTTTAAATGCTTGGCGTATTTCTCGGAAACTCATTTTCGTTGACTGTAAGATACACCTATCTACCTAA
Source organism: Ladona fulva (assembly GCA_000376725.2). NCBI lineage: Eukaryota > Metazoa > Arthropoda > Insecta > Odonata > Libellulidae > Ladona > Ladona fulva. The sequence continues at coordinate 279,156 of KZ308313.1, forward strand.
CGTAAACAATTAATTCATACTCGCGCCACTTGCTAGTAACTTGTCCATTTGCGTCGTTTGCGTTGAAAACTTTGAAAATCACGGATGGAAAACACCAGACATCCAAAATGCGCCATTCGCGCCATGGGTGAGGGAACCATGATCGTACGGAGGCCGGCATTTAGTTGATTTATTGTAAGATAACGTTTTTATCATTTCAAGTAAGTGTTGTTCTGCATTAACATCATATTCTAAGACGTATTTAACATACCTTATTATTCTTTAAAGTTATGTTAGTGATAAGTGAAGAAGCCCTCAACTAAATGTTCGTGTAGTCTTTACAAGAAATGATTTTATGAAACTCGTATCCCAAGAAAAATTGTCAAGGTTGTAAAATCATAGGCGATTGCTGGGTACCTCTGAATTATCGGAACTATTACCTCTGAATGCGCCGTTTCAATATCCAAATTTTACGAAGTAATATGGTGGTCTTAGCCGTTCTTATAGTGACAATGAAAGGGAAAATATTGCACAAACGATGAATTGATTGATATATCAGTGTTTTATAGACTTATGAATCACACCCTGTCAAGAAATGTTAATTTGTAGACACTAGTCATCATTATCATTAACGGGATGTCAAGACAAGTTTCTCCTGGGATGCTCTTAGCAGAAAAGTAGATGTATTGAGGCTACATATAATTCAATTGTTGGAGAAATGCCTACTTACGCACATTTTTCAGCTTGAGCTCAAAAGAATATTACTAGACTAACCATTTTCTCATCTTACAGGTAACCATGGCTAACAGGAGTGAAAGAATTGGTGTTTCTGAACCTTTATGGGTTCATAATGAAGCGCTGGATTTCGCTGGGAAAATGTTAGAAACTCAAATGGGTGTAGACTGCACTCCTCCATCATTTTTAGATTTTTCTGGCTGTAATTATCAAGGTATGGTTGAATATTTTATTTTCAAGTGATGGTAAAAGCTTGAAACTTAAATATTTTTGATAAATGATTGTATTCTGGGAAATCCTCAGTGAGCTATTTTATCTATGAGGAGATAAAATAAAAGACAGCTTTAGTCGTCACGAAAACTGTTTTGATTCATCACAAACAATTTTCTTCCATATATTTTGTTAATATGCCTAGTAATTATTTATTGTAGGAGGTTCTTCAATCAGTGGGCTTCATGATTTGGATTACCCAACACATGCGGGGCTCTCGGAGGTGATGCAGCTCAAGACTATGAATAAAGTGCCCATACCAGAAGAGATAATGGAGAAATATGTCCGTATCCTTTTACATGGCAATATATATTTTGCCAAATATATTTGAAATTTGTTACTTTCTTGTTACAAGCTGCAAATGTTTAGCTAAAACTTTGCACCTTTTGAGTGGAAGTGATGTCAAATTCTTGACTGATATTATGTTTATTGAAGTGCTTCTCTTTAAGTTATGAATTAAAGTGGAATGTGTAATTAATAAACTTGGCATGTTTAGGATAATTGCAAATGATTTATCTCAGTCTGTGTATTCCTTAATACTTTGATTAGAGGACCGTCATAGTTATTTAATGATGGGATTATTTCCTGATATCCATTACGCATGGCTTACCTTAGACAACTATATTTACATATGGAAATATGAGCATGGGTAAGTCATTTTCTGATGACTATTAAGGGAATTTAAATGGCAATAGTTGTAAAAACACCTTAAGAGATAAAGAAATTGGATTATTTTTGGCAATACGTATTTGCAGAGAGATTTTGCAAATATAATTGTTTAGTAGAATATACATTGAAATTAAGAGTATGACTTTGAAACAACTAAATGATTTTTGGTGCCAAATTTCTTCAATCAAATCCTGTATCAGTCTACTGTTTTTTTCCACCTCTCAAGTTATTTTGGATAAGATAACTTTGGTTTTTCATTTTAGGAATGATGTGGCTTACTACAAGGGCATCACAGAGACAATTGTGAGCGTTGGAATTTCCCATACTAAGCCAGGGATTTGGAAAGATGAAGTATCACGTATACTGATTCTTACCACTGCTGTTGAGATAATCCTCTTAGGAATTGTATTTGATTATCCATCTGCAGATGGTATGTATTATCTTTTGCAAAACTTTGAAATAAATTCACTATCTTTTGGTTCTTAGATTTCTAAATTTTTCTTAGATAAAAGTCTAAAATAAGATTAGATAAAATTATTTTTGTTGACTGTATCTTATTTTTGTTCCTAGGTAGTAATCCTTCAAGAAATGACTTAATTGAGAAACTTATTTAACTGTATGAGATTTTCCTTGTTATTTGTGTAAAGGCTGTCTTATTTAGTTTCTGTATGTGGGGAAAGTAAATTAACTGCTATTCCTGGGAGGTTCTGATGCATAGGTTTCTTCCTCTTGCTGTCATAGTCAAAGTAGAATGTAAATTATAAAATTTCCTAATCTTATTTTGGATTGCATGCTATTGTGGAAAATGTTCACAACGTAATTCCTATCTTTTCAATGAAGTAATTTCTATTTTCTTAGCACCTACTGCAGAGTCCCAAGAGAAGGTTTTGCAGCTGTTACCTCAACCTCTTGCAGTCTTGCCAACCGATGGAGTACCTATCACCTCAATATTAGGAACTCCAAGTGGTCGTATATTTTTGGGCAGCAGGGATGGCAGTTTGTTTGAAGTGTATTATCAGGTGATAACTTGCTAATTTTTGTATTTTTTTTAAGTCTCAAATTTGTGAGGGTGTTCGAATCCTCTTCCTGTGAGACAACATACATGTTCAAATTCTTTCTAGCATTTTGTATTGTTTAAGATCCTGAATAACTTTTTCTCTCTTGCAGAGGGGTAAGAGTTGGCTGGGTAGGCAGCGTTGCAGCAAGGTGAATCATTCCCAAGGTTTACTCTCTTACCTTATGCCCTCCTTCCTCTTTGCCATACCTTTCCCCTCTCTACCCTTCTCTTCACCCAGTGATTCTTCCTTGGAGCCCCGTGTTGCAGCTGATCCTTTTATGTCCACAACTGGGACTGTTCGAAGTGCCAACGATGCCTTGATCCAACTCTCTGTCGATGTGTCCAGGAGTCTCCTGTACACACTCTCTGAGAAAGGAGATATGGGGGCATTTGAGCTTGGTGGGGATGGGAAGGCCTGGCGTGTGGCGCACCTAACCCAGAATGCAATTGTCCAGCAAGCACTTTCTGTCGTCAAGTGAGCTTTTTTTTCTCTCTTTCACTCATTTTCTAACATATCTTTGAACAATGTTTCCCAACTGGTGTGCCATGCATGAATACACTCTTGGTGTGACACATACTATACAAGATTGACATACTTGTATATATATATACCATTTCATATTTTCATTTATTTCAATTCCATATTATATATTCACTGTATTTTGCCCAATGTTTTTATTTATTAGGGGTTGTGATGATGATACTAAAATATTTTACTTTGGACTCAACGTTTTCCTCTTTTTCAATTTTATTTAATCTGCCACCTTCAAATACTTGATATAGTGAGCTATACACATTGAGTTGATGTGTAAGATTGCCATGTTGCCCAAAAAGTTAGGTAGCTAAGCCTGAAACCATTAATGATTCCAGAATCAGAGTTAAGGAAGAAAAGTCATTCCAGAATTTTATTCGTTAGCCGAAAAGCATTTTTTCATTGCTTCTCAAATCCTAATATATGCATAAGCATTCAGTCTTTGCAAGATTGCAAGACCTAATAATATCCTTTCTATTTTAGTTGTGCATGATTACATGTATGTATATAAAAAATCTTTTGGCTTTATGCTTGCTGCTCGTCATCTATGTGGGCAATAATATTATCCAAAATCCCAAATACAATTGGATGCAACCAAAATTTGCTAACTTGTAACAGTGTGTGGTATTTTTTTTTTTTAGTTCTTTTGTGATTTTGGCACTTTTGATTTTGGAAATTTTAGTATGTCTGATGAAGATTTTTATCTAAATGAGGCTATTCTGAAATGAATAATCTTCATTAGGCAAGGTACCTCTGCAATTATTTCATGGTTAATGTTTGTTGAAATCAGAATGGGATATTTTTTATTGAAATAGAATTTGATATTGTTTATTAAATTATCTATTGCAAGAATCTCTTATTTTCAAGAGAAATTTTTGGTGAATAGTTGTGATGCCTGTGGTATTGACATCTTGAAAATGAATTTCCAGACTTGCCTGGTTTAGTTTGTGTATTTCATATTCCTGGCAAAAACATTTTCATTGAGATTTTTTAGGCAAATAGTATTATGTAGTCATCTTTTGTAGAGTTGGCTTAAATCTGCTAACATATTGACTTTACAGGACTCTGGACAGTGCCTTGTTCCGTCCTGTGGTGTCTGTTCAGGCCGTGGATGCTAGTGAGTCCAGTGATGTCCACATGGTTGCCATAACTTCTAATGGAGTTCGTCTTTACTATTCAACTGTTAAGATGCAATTACAGCCTCCCCAGATGATGCAGGGTAAGGGAATAGTGGAATTTTTTTGTTTTTCTTAGTACCGTAATTTCTGGTAAATAACGCATCTACTAGATAACACGCATTTAAAAAATCTCTTCAAAAATTTCTTCTGTGATAAATGCATTGATAACGTGCATTTAAAAATTGTTACTATGTTGACGAGAATGTTTTTTCACTGCTGTAATATTTATGATAATTACTCTTGTGTTTCGAATGGAATTATTTGATTACGTTAACATTTACAATATGTTGGTTGAAACAAAATTGCACTAGTACTAAGTGAGTATATNTACTCAAAGAAACTGTTATGTATTAAATATTAGGCAAAGCTTTGTTATAATCTTAGCTCCATAAAAGGATTAATGGGCTGTAGCTTTCATGGCAATTACCACATTTGCTAGTATCCAGGACACTTTTTTTTTACCAGTAACAAGTCTCAAAATTACTGTTTGTTTTTATGTCAGATATTGATGTTTCACATAAGGCAATGCTAATATTAGAGAAAGGCAGCTGTAACCACTGAAATCGTTACATATTAATGTGGTGAAATGCATTGAAAAACTGTTATCTGTTCCCAGTACTGATGTTACTGACAAGAATTTCTGTCACTCTTCCAGAAATTGTTTGCAATTTCTAAATGTATGATTTCTTTATTAATTCTCCTTTAAATGTTCCAGAAATGAGGATAGACAGTTGTTTGATAGACTGTCCAGAGAAAGTGAGGGAGGAGTTCTTCAGAGGAAGTCTGGCCAGGGGACTCAGCTGAATGCCCATGTGATGGAACTTCATTCTTTGGAGGCTTTACACATTCTCCTCGTAAAATATGGTAGAAAATTTTGTAAAACATCCTTTTGTTTTATGCGATCTTTTTAGATTATTTTGTCTATTCTATATAAATGTATAGGAATACCTATTATAAATTATAATTATGATTATCAATCGTGAGTATGAATTTTACCTTTGCCTCAAACAATTCAGATTTTAAGTTGTTGAAAGAGTAGTTCATTGTTTTAATTTTCTGCTAATGCATGGGCACCTGCAAAGAGACTGATTTAGAAGATGAATCTAGCAGTGAAATACGTTGTTTTCTAATAATTTGGTTAGGGTTTAAAATCAAGTCACTATATAATGTGCAATTCTAGGAACTTATTTTGGGAGATAAGTTGTTGATTTCAGGCTCTAATTCATACATGGAACATTTTCTTCTCAGATATGACTCAACTTGGAGGGGTAACAGATGCCAGTTTGGTTGCTCCAATGCCCACATATCCACAGCAACCAAGCAAACCACACACCCTCTGCCTACTTCATGTGCGTATGCCTCCAGGATTTGCTGCAAACTCTACTTCACACTGGCCAACAAGGGTTCACTCAGCACTCTACAGGAAAGGTATCTTCTTTATCAGTTAATCCTAGAAACATTTCACTCTTAATTTCAGCCAGTGATGACTAAAAGATTTGGTTTTATAATCTAATGTTGTGTTTAACTCGTTGTTTTGACGTTTATATATCTTATTTTAAAACGCTCTGGTTAAGTCATAACATTTTTTTTTAGGTAAAAGTTGTAGAATTAGTTAGAATACTGTATCAATATATTGTGTTAATATATTGTTAACTAAAGTGAAGTAGAATTTCAATATTTTTTAAATTTTATTACATGAATTGATTATTCTGTATTAGTTGCCATGCTCTCTATGATTACCAAGTCACCACATGTTGAATAGTCTAATAATCAAATTTTTAAAAATCATGTCCCTGAACTCACTTTACTAAAGGAGCTAAAGGATCTGTACTTTTGAAAAATCTTCAACTTTGAAACTATTTATAGTTATCTAATTATGAGAATAAGGCTACTACATCAATGACTCCAATAGAATTCTATGACAGTGGTTATAAGAGGAAACTCTCTAACAAAACTAACTAGACTCAGAAGGTAAGACTTGAGACTTACCCAGTGATCGATCTGCTGAAGGAAGTCTTCTTGGGATACTAACTGGGTGGTTTTGTGGTAGATTACTGACCTTTCTTCAGGGTGAGACTCTACCTGGGGATGGCTGCAGTAATAGCGGCTGAAACGTCAGTATTCTACCGCAAAACCACCTTGTTAGTATCCCGAGAAGACTTCATTAAGTAGACTCAATTCTTATTTTTGCACTGAATTAACAGTATTCAACTAGCTGAACTAGTGCATTCACTGAGAAGGTTGTTTTGGTTGATTATTTTATAAGACTTCACTAGAGTTCGTACAATGGAAAACTTCCGTAGTTACTATATCACAAAAGGTCAATTTTTGGCAGTATTACTCTTCTTCCTCACAACCTGCTTTATTTAATTTACAGCTGGCTGAATGGTCAGGATCTACAATTTGAAAAATCCATTTTTGAATCTGGAAGATAACGTGAAATGTTTCTCTCCAATTTTACAGGACAGCTTGTAATGATAAATTCCCCTGGTCCGGAGCGTGATTTACTCTGGTGTCTTAGTTCGGATGACATTCCAACTCCGTTGCAGAGGACAGGGGGTACTGTGAATCCATCTGGGGGACAGAGGATGGTCCGCTCTGAGGTTACCTCTGTTCTGCCTTTGGATGGGTTTGTGTTGGCTGTTGAAGAGGTGTTGGAAGAAGAGGAGGTAGAAGTGGAAACGGTAGTGGAAGAGGAGGAAAGGGATATGGAACTAGTGTTGCAGAAGATGGTTCGCAAACAGTTAAAGGGAAAGACACCTGATGGTATTTGGGCATTAGATCCTCCTCCTGCTGTTGAACAGCATCTCCATCAGCCAAGGAAATATGCTGTGTTGACGAATAAGGTGGGTTTCCTGAGAATATTTGTAATGGTTTATTTGCCCAAGGATCACTAGCAGTGATAAAAAGTGCATTGGGTACATAATGAAATTGTTAATGAAATGAATGCTTGCTTGCTGTCTGTGCAGATCAATTAAGGGAGGAAATTTGGGGATGGAAAGCCTAAAGGGAAATGCTATGCTCTGTGTACCTCACTGCAGTATACATTGTCATGCTTGGTGCACACGGCATACTGAGCCTCTCAATGAATGCAAGTATTAGGAAGTAGACGTTTCCAGACCAAAATGTCGGAGATTTACCAGTTTATAGGCTGAGCATTGTACAATTAAATTCGCATAAAAAAGTTGTGGAGATCCTTCGGACATGTGAGATGGATTTTTTATTAAGGTGGCAGTTATTTTGTGAAAATCATTTTTTTAAATTGTTGTACGTTTTGACTTTTCCAGTTTGGATGTGGAATTCTATGATAATAGTGATGAAAGTAACTGCATCAATATGATAATGAAAAGTATACTTGGATTGTATAAATAGCAATGGTTTCTCATATTTTATTATTTCCTTATAATGCTGATTGTTACAAACGAAGTAGATTTGATTTTACACAAAAGATTTTGTTACAAATTTTCTTTTATGCCTATCCAGAGAACATAATGTATAGATTTGCTAGCAATCTTAAATGGAAAAATAAACCTTTAAATAGTGAATTAAAAGTTAGAGGTGAAACACTGGTAACTTTGGCGAAAGTTAGAGTTTTAAAATTTTCTATATGATACAAAAGTCAGGTCACATTGTATCTTCTAAAGATCAAATCTTGAATTTGTCAGTGAATATTTTTTCATGTTGTTATTCTTGATTCCTGAAGGTAAATGAAATAATGACAGGTGCTGATGATTTAAATTATTTTCAGGGCATTCACCTCATAAACAAGCTTCGACCTGTAGATGTACTTCACCGCCTTCTTGTAGATGCCAAAGGACCAGATAGTCAAGGATTGCGTACATTTTTCTCTGCAGCTCCTGATCAAGCAGGCGCCACATGCCTTCTTATTGCATGCCAAGGAGCTGCATATAATACACAGGTGAGGACTGTCATTGTTTGTTTCTGTTGAGTTGGCATATTGCATTGATGTTAACGTGGTTTTCCTTAACAGAACAGTTTGAGGTATTGTTTGAAGTATACTGTTCAAAGTGTTGAATTTTTGGATTTGTTGTTTCAGGTGGCTGAGTGGGCAACAAGGGCATTCTTCATTTACGGAGGAGAGCCATCAACTGGTCCTCAGACTGGTAGGCCTCAATTGCCTACAAGTTTCTCACCACCTTCTTCATTCAGGGGCTCACCAATAATTGGAGGTTAGTTTCCTTCCATTCTCACATAGTACAGATTCAGTACATTCAGGAAATTGAACAAAAATAAGTATTGAATATATATTTGAATAAAGTGTAAATTTACTAACTTTCAGGATAGGTTGACATAAAATTCTTGACAATAGAAATTTTAAAAATTTGTCTACAATGAAACCTGCCTTTAGTAGAATCATGTGGTGATATACCATAGAAATTGAAGTGAACAGGTTTCTGTCATGTATGGTATTGAATCACTTAAATGCTAAGTCCCTTACTGCAGGTTAGGAGCAAGAAATTTATGAAACAATGAACAAGTTTCTGCTATATACATGTTCCATTACACAGTTGCCACTGTATTTGACAAATTTAAATATTTAATCTTTTAGTATTTCATTTTAATTAAAAAATAAAAGAGAAAAAGTATATTGTTGACCAGAAAATACAATATTAAAAATTTTAGACTCAGTTGTTATGGCATATCTATAATTTACAATATTTTAATAATTTATGGTTGAACCAATTTACTGTGCAAATTGAAGGTTGGGTGTATATGTTTATGAACTGTTCTTTATTATGTAGAGTTCTTCATTTCTAAGCCTATTCTTTCATTGCTGTGGATTGCATGAGTGTGTAAAGATGTGCATGTTTTCTATGGTCTGCTTAATTTTATTCTGTATGTCATGCAACCATGCATTATAGACTTTTCAGTCAAATTCCTTCTGTAAAAATGTGAGTAGGTTTCAACCCAGGAAGTGTGTCCACTCCTGTCCATCCGGTTACTGGCTCTTACCAGCAACAGTTGACACAGATGTCTCCCATTGGATCTCAGTCTTTTGCTGGTGAACCAGGAATGGGTTCACTTCTTTACTCTCACAAGCACAATGCCCTTTACATCCTTTTGGGTAGGCTACTGAGACCAATCTGGAACCTGAAAATGGTCCACAGAGTAGACCTCCCTGGATCTCCTCTTAAAGGGGTAAGTGATTAAACGAAAGCAATCTCTATGCATGGGATTGTTGCCATCTGTTTGAAGTCAATAAATGTTAAGTTAATAATTTTGTTTTCGAAATATTTTCTTACTGGTAGATTACTTGTTATTATTCAATGGGAAAAATGAGTGATCATACTAAAATGGTTTGAAGTTAGGATTTGAGAACATAAAGGAAATAATTATTAGTATTAGTAGTATTGTTAAAGTAGCTTTGACAGCTGAGGTCATTTCGCATGTAGACCCCCTCTGGGAATGGAACCTGGGACTGCTTTCATTGAAGTTGAATGCATTGTCCACTCTGCTTTCCAGAAACCCAGAAATAATTAGTTTGTTTGTACAGCATAGTACTCATAAGCATTAATGTAAGAAATTACACCAAAAAACTCTCTACTGTGGAAAATTTCTTTCAAAAATTTTCTTTTTAGACCCAGTTGTCTACTTTCAGTAGATTTTTGACTATGTAAGAAGTATATTCAAGTATTCAACCTAATTTTTTTCTTCCTAAAACTAATATGCCTAGGCAAAATTCTTTTTGCAATAGGTGAGGCCTCACGTTCATGTGTGAAAATATTTATGCTATTTTGGTGCGCAAGTTTCAGACTTGACTAAGCAGAGAATATATATATGATTCCCCTGTCTCTGCTCCATATGTATCTAAGAGATTTATTGTATCAAGTTTTACTGAAAGCTTGGTGATGCTCAAGTTCTGCTCACCCAAAAAATACCTCAGATCATGATAAAAATTATGATTTGATAGTGTCACTGAACAAATAAAATTTATGACACATGCTAAATTTTTTGTTCATTCTCAGTGGTAGAATAGCATTTGATTGTACAGTGGTACCTTGAAATACAAGTGCCCCAACATATGAGTTTTTTGAGATACAAGCCGTCACTAGGTCCAGTTTTTGCTTGAGTTACGAGCTAAAATTTGAGAAACGAGTCAGCCTTGGTGATGTCACAGCCAGTTGGCGTAGCAAGCCACTGCTCAGATTTGCAAATCTTGCACATTCAATTCACGTGTTTACCTCGCCGCAGAAGTATTTCTGTCGTGTTGCTTTAATTTTGTGTTTTTTGGTACTTACAGTTATTTAGTGAAAATTGATTTGAGATACGACAATTTTTACTTACGAGCTTGGTCACGGGACGAATTGAACTCGTATCTCAAGGTACCACTGTATTTTTTAAATATTCTCCCAGCTGACAGTTCTCCTAAACACTCAGTAGCCTATTAATTTATGGTGATCTATTTCTTTGTTGCTGTTGATAAAATTAGACTTAATTAACTTACCTTTAAGTTGCTCTTATTATGTTACATCTTGTACTTTTCAACAGTTGGTGAGTGGAATTCTGGCTGAGGAAATCAACTCCTGTTTGGGACATCTTCGTGGCCTTCTCTTCTTCATCACCCAAAACAAACAGCTTCTTAGCTCAGGAGCGCCATCTGATGCCCAAGCAAGCACCATGTAAGGCTCTTATGAGATTTAGTTCTTTCTTGTTAGCTTTTGTGGAACAAAGTTATAATATCTTTGGTTATGGTGACTTACGAAAGGTATTGTTTATATTGTGTGCTTTAAATTGAAGCACTTCTTTATTAAGTTTAATACTTTGCTTTATTGCATTACCCTGCAAAGAATAACTTGGCAAAATTTATCAGTTTAGCATTATATCATTATAAGTTTGTTTGCATTGTCATCCATGCATTGCACAGAGGTCATTTTATGGGCATTGCATTAGTTATTATTATTAACCGTTGCTAATAAATATGTAAAGAGTTTTTGATTGTATTTTTGATTGAAATTATTGTGGTAAAATGCATTTCTCAAGTTTTTTATTGCCTATTACCTATTCAAGCATTACAATATATTAGAATCTTTTGTATGATTTACTCAAAGAAACTGTTATGTATTAAATATTAGGCAAAGCTTTGTTATAATCTTAGCTCCATAAAAGGATTAATGGGCTGTAGCTTTCATGGCAATTACCACATTTGCTAGTATCCAGGACACTTTTTTTTTACCAGTAACAAGTCTCAAAATTACTGTTTGTTTTTATGTCAGATATTGATGTTTCACATAAGGCAATGCTAATATTAGAGAAAGGCAGCTGTAACCACTGAAATCGTTACATATTAATGTGGTGAAATGCATTGAAAAACTGTTATCTGTTCCCAGTACTGATATTACTGACAAGAATTTCTGTCACTCTTCCAGAAATTGTTTGCAATTTCTAAATGTATGATTTCTTTATTAATTCTCCTTTAAATGTTCCAGAAATGAGGATAGACAGTTGTTTGATAGACTGTCCAGAGAAAGTGAGGGAGGAGTTCTTCAGAGGAAGTCTGGCCAGGGGACTCAGCTGAATGCCCATGTGATGGAACTTCATTCTTTGGAGGCTTTACACATTCTCCTCTGCCTCTGCTGTGAAGTATTAGGGCTGTGGAAAGTCCTATGTTTGCACCAGTTACATGGAGTAGTGAGCAAGTTGCCAGTGGTGAGCCAGCATTTAATTGTTCAATTTGTTCAGATTATGATTGAACAAAGAAAAATCTTTGGAAATACAAAGGAACACTTGAGTTGATGTTAGAATATAAACGTGCATTTCTTATAAAACTCTTAACATTCTCTTCAGTTATGGTTTATATTTTGGTTTTCTATCTGATGGACTTCTCAGTGCCTGTTCTACTTCATGTAGAATTTTCGAGCTTATTTTCCCTATTAGTCAAGACTAGGAAAGTTTTGAAGCATTCCATTGGTTTTCTTGGATTGTTTTATTGGAATTGCCTTGAGAAAATATCTGATATGTCTGTACCTTTTATTACATTAGCAATATGGGCTCAAGGGATTTTGAAGCTGTAAGCAAGAGATGTTTTACATGTCTTGCTTTTAGTGCTTGCATAGGTGCTAAAGAATCTCATAATTTACTATCAATTTTAAAATACAATTCATATCATTATTTAGAAATAATAGATCATGATGCATTGTTCTGGGACCAAAAATCATTTATGCTTCTGTATGAACTGGAGGATGGTAATTTTTAAAGAAGTTATTCCATAGAATCATTTAAATCTGTGAAATAGAAAATCATCCAAGTTTAATTGGATGTTCTAGCTAGTCTTTCTACTTACAGATGAAAATTTTGAGGTTCATGGCTGTTAAAGACAATCATTTCTATGGCTTTCATTGAAGTCATCAAATATTATTTCAGACTAGGGCTGTGTTAGGTTTGTCTTATTATTTAGAGAGCCTCATTGTAAATTTTGAAAAATATTCTTTATCTTTGTAATTCCTCAATGGCAATAACTGTTTGTGTTGTTACAGGATCACCAGAATACTCTGTGCCAAATGACATTCCGTGATTTTGTATTGAATGGTCAAGATCTATGTTCTATCCTGATCGAAAACCTAATCAACAGGTGAGTTGCTGTTAATTATTTTTGCTCATTGTTTCCTATTTCAATATACCTAGTATAGTAATTCATAGTAATTAGACATTCTTGTGAAGTATCTCTACTTATTCTAACGAAATTTATGATAATGCAACTGCATTTTGTACTTGCAGTTACTTGGGAGATTGTGCCTCAGTTGATGCAATAAGTTCAAAGCTTAGAGATGTCTGCCCATCCCTGTATCGCCAAGAAGATGCTGCCTGCTCCAAGGTCAGTTTAGTTTTACCAGTATTAGAAGTAGTGTGCAACCACATTATTGATGAATGTGGAATATTTACCGTTATAGCACTTGAAGGAAATGGGTTAGATGACTTGGCACGATAAGTCGTGCATCTAGGAAAATTCCCAAGGAGAAATGGACATGAAAAAAGTCTGACAGAACCGGGACTCGAACCCGGTTCTGTCAGACTAGAACATTTCTCCATGCCGTTTGGGAGACTTTGTAGGTATTGGGCACGTGAGTTCGTCCGACTCAGCAGCATCGTTCACAGTCATGGCCTCTCAGAGGCACCGACCATACAAAGTGGTGTTAGGAGAACCCCCCCTTAAGGATAACAAACAAGGATATGGGTGGAATGGGAGAAATGTTCTGGTGGAATAGCTCAATGGATAGAGCAACCGACCGGCAATTGGGAGACCCAGGTTCGAGTCCCTGTTCCGTCAGACTTTTTTCATGTCCGTTTCTCCTTGGGAGTTATAGCACTTTATTGTAATCTTATTATTTTGAAAGGTATTTACTTCATTTTGTGATACATCCATCTATTCTCTAGCAAATTTTACACTCATTACTTGAAATACATTTCATGGGCTTATTATTATTACAAAACTTTATTTGGTGAGGTTAGGCCCATGTTGTCCTCTCTGAGACCTAATTTCTGATGTCATGCAAGGTACAAAGTTATAGAATTGCAGATTTTAAAAGTTAATAAAAAAAAACTGCAAAACTGAAAGAATGGGTGTTTGGGGGAAAACTCCCCAGCTGAAGGATTTCAGAGAAAACCCATGAACTTATGCAGTAGACCAAATTCATCTCATAATTAAAGTAAAACTATTGAAATTGGAGTACAGATAAAATTATAATGATAAGGACAAAAGGTTGTATCATGTTCATTCAAATATAAGATGAGGATTATTTCTAAATTTAGCCTCAGAAAAATTTGGGTTTGTCTTATTTTTACAAACTTAAGAATAAAATCCTTTCAGGAATTTGATTTGATAAGAAATGATTGACTTTGATTAGAAAATTTGAATATGAATTTGATGTAGGGAAGATCCTTTAATTTTATGCATTTTATAGATTGTGTTTATTGATAATTAATTATTTCTTCATGGATATTTAATTGATTCATTGTAGGCCAATGAAGTACTGTTGAGTGCAATCTCGCAAGTTGACAAGGGGAAGAGAGACCAGATGTTGCAGAGGGCTCTTGAGGTTGGTTTTTATCCAGATGAATTTATAACTTTCATATTTACCTTAGTGACCTTCCTATTTCATTATTCTGTTAACAATGATTGAAATTTGCTCTGTGTGTATTGGTTGCATTTGTACAAACTTATTTCATGGATTATAGAGATTTACTTCGTAACTATTTAGTTTAGAATTAATTTATGTCCAATATAATTTCAACATGTGGTATACACAGTAGGTATCAGCAGCAGTTAGGCAGAAAAATTGAGTTGTAATTTAATAATGATAGATGTGGGTTAGATTGAACGTGATAAAATTAAAATTACCAATTATCTGGTAGGAAGTGTTTATACTGACTATTACCGTATTTTCTGGTAGATAACCCGCATGTTATCTATACAAAAATATAGAAAAATGATAAAAATAATAGTGCATGATATACAACGGAAAATCTCGATTCATTGAATATCTTTAATATTGAACTCTGAAACAAATGACTAAACAACACACGTCATATATCATGGAAGTCACGGAATATACTTAGGCACTAGGACAATTTTATTTCAACCAACATATTGTAAATGTTAACGTAATCAAATTCCATTCGAAACAAGAGTAATTATCATAAATATTACAGTAGTGAAAAAACATTCTCGTCAGCATAATAACAATTTTGAAATGCGCGTTATCATTGCATCTATCACAGAAGAAATTTTTGAATTGAGTGTTATCCATACATTATCACAGTGAAGAGATTTTTAAAATTCGTTTTATCTAGTAGGTGCATGTTATTTACCAGAAAATACCGTACTACTTCATGGTAGTCAAGCATTGAAGATCTTGTACAAGCAAAGGTTAAGATTTGCTCATTGTAGTAAATAGATCCTCTGAAAAATGTATATTTTAATTTCCTTGACAGCTGTGTGAGGGAGTTTGTCCTCACATAGACCTCCCATCTGTTTGTCGTCGATTTGCAGCTGCACACTTCCCACTAGGTGTGCTTAAGCTTTGTCTCACATGTGCATCTCGGTTGGACCCAGATGGCCTTGCCAATCGTTTCTATGATGATGGTCAACTGACTGAAGATGTAGTTGGAAGGCAAGCCTATCTTGCAAGGTAAGAATTGCTTTTTAAAGATTAGTTGTACAACTTCCATTCCATTTCAAAGTGCAGGCTCTGGTAATTTTTTTGCCATCTCTCCCCAGTTTAAAGTTTACAAATTCCCTTTGTTAATTCCCAATAATTGCTCCAGTGCAAATTCTTTGAACTTCATATTTCAAAGACCCTAGTAATGTTAAATTTGAGCTTGATACATTATTGATGTGTGTAGTTGGCAAAAATGTGTATGTTTTTCTCTTGTATGAAAGATATTTACTCCAATCAGTGAATTAATATTTATCAGACTCATGCATTCAAGAATTTGTCATAATTTTTTGAATTCATTCAACTCTTCCATTTAGAGAGTGTTTCTCAGCCATTTGAAGGTCATAAAAATGCAATTAAAATAATGAAACATCTTCTCCTTCTTCTTCCTCCCATTTTGCCTTTCACCGTCGGGGAATAATGAAACATATCAAGCGATATTTGATGGAACATATCCATAAATAGGCTAGTTTTTTAATATCTTTTATAAATTACAATTAAAATTTATGTAGATCTCCTTACTGATATCTATTTATTTTTAACTTAATGTTTGTATTGATTCAATGTCATATTTACTACAGGAATTTGTGAGTAATTTATTTGCACGATGAAGGGTTTATTATTCATTTTCATGGAGTTAATGGCTTCAGTTTTTTTCAATTCAGCTATATTTAGAAAGATAAAAAGGAAATTGAGGGAATATCATTCTATTTTTACAGAATGGATTGCTACAAGGAAGTGACCTTCCTATTGGACCAAGCCTATGGAGGATCTTCTGCTGCACACTCACCTCCACCATCCCCACTTTCAGCCACCATTGCTTCTACTGCCATGGAACAACCATCAGCTTCCATAGGAGATGTAAAGAAAGATGTAAGCATCATCTTAATTCTTTATCTAATCAGTTTGGCTTAGAAAATGATTTTAGAGTAACCTTTTAGTAACCATTGAAGAAAAATTGTATTCACCTATTGGCATTACTTGTAACAACAGTTATTTTCTTGTAAGAAAAAGAGGCTTAAATCTGTGGTAGAAATAACCTAAATAGAACTTATAAGTACAAGCCTTGCTTACTAACTGTAAATAAATAAATTGCAGTGTTTGAAGTGCTTCAAATGCTGCACAGTGAAGAATCTCTTAGAAAGAAAATTGCTTTTTCAAAATGTGCCCGACTCTTAAATGCCAGGCTCAAGTCAGCTGTATTTTCTATGCTGGTTTTCTTTTAATAATGTTACAAACTATTACAAAGAGGCTTATCTCTTAGATTACGGTTATTAAGAATATGATTTGGTTACTGATTTTTAAGCAGTGCATAACTAATCCAGATTCTGTGTTTATGATAATTATCAGTTAGTTTTGAGTTTGATTGAACGTCATTTCAATTGCTTAAATTTCAGGCCAAGTGGCTCTTGAAAGCATCACTAGATTCAGATGATACTCTACTTCATGTGGCCATTTATGACTGGATGCTCCAAAGAGATCTCCATGCTGAGCTACTTCATACCACTCAACTTTCAAGGTATGTTGCCTCATAGGTCTTAATTTGCTTACTGGTTCATACTAGTTCTTTGAGCTTTAGACAATTTTCTAGCTTATTGTACTTGCATAGTCTTTATTTCATTTTACTCCTCTATCTTAAAAAGTAGTAGAGTTCATGGCAGTTCATCCTTATGAGGGATATAGCTTAGCCACAAGGCATTTATAGTGCATGACACATAGTCAGCACATCTACTCCCCATTTAGCTTTTCTAGATTGCATCTGCTACCTTATCTGTCAAATAATCCTTGGTGAATTACACCAATATATTTTGTGTATCTGGATCAAAGTTATATTTCTGACCTAATTTTAATGATCATTGATCATAGGGAATTATGAAATAGTTCCTCGAAATGAGTTGTAATGAAAATGAATTAAGAAGTCTTGTGTGCCTTAGTTGGTGAGGATTTGTAGACTTAAAAATCATTCTCCTCGCAGATGGACCAATTCCAATTTAGTTAGAAATGTCTGCTCTGTAATTAGTTCATTATATAATGAAAGGAAAGTAAAATTGTTTCCTTTTCATGAAAGTTAATGTTTTACAACCTTGTGATTTTACTCAGCCGACAGGGCCAAGCATCGGTGAAGAACAGTTTGGAGACGTATCTAAGAAGAGCCTCGGAACGGGATCCAGATTCCCTTCCTATTCAAGATCTTCTGTGGAAATATTATGAAAGTATAAGTGACCATGCATCTGCTGCAAAGGTTCTCCAAGGACTTGCAAACTCAGCTAGGTATTCATGAATGACTGATCTATTTATAACCTGTTGTTTTAAAAGTGTTTTGAAATTTTCTTCCTTTGAACTGATTCTGTCATTTTTGGCATTAGTTTTTCTTTTCACCAATTTTCCTTGTCAGATTTCTATGTGATTGTCTCTAAGTAATTTGGAACGGTAAGAAAACCTTCAAATGATTTAATTGCATTCTATATTTTTGTGTTCTTTCATATCTAGGTACGGCAACATAGGTATACCTCACTTTGAGTTATTATATAGTTCATTCCAATTGATCATTTGTTAATTTTTAATTAGTGAGGTGAGACATAATTTTACTCAGAAAGCTATGGCTGAAACTGATCTGATTCACATTGTATTAGTTTCTCTTGAAATTTTCTCCAAGAAGAACAATAAACTGTTATTTGCTGTAGTTTTATAATAACTTACTAAGATAATGATTTATGTATGATTTGTTGCTAGCCACCTAGGAACAAATACATGTTACAGCATAATTGTCCCAAAATTATAATATATGCCAAATACAAAAACATGAAATTCCAACTACATTATATTGAGTTACAAAATATTTTGTAATAATTTCAATATGAATGTGTTAAGAGGTAATGTGATGATTTTTATATTTACATCAGCTTTAAAAAAACTCTTATCTGTATGAATCATGTGGTTGAGTCTCATAAGATTTTATTTAAAAGAGAGACTCAGCGTACCCAATTTCTAGTGTAAAGTAATGAGAAAATAAATTCCATAGTAATATACCACTCATCAGAAAAGTTTCCTTGTCGTATTTCCTCATTTCTTGTTTTGTCTAACCACTCAATCATCTGCATTCTTATCGATGCCAAAAACTCAAAGGATCAAATATCCTTCTTCCACAGTCTCTTAACTAGAGTTTTATTGTTTTTCAGTGCGGCTATTACATTATCTCAAAGGGTCACATACTTGGCCAGAGCTGTGATGTGCATGAGAAGTGACCAGGTGGGCTGTGCACCATCATTGGGTGTTTTTCTCAAGCAATTAGAAGATGAGTTAGATGTGGTTCGAATCCAGCAGAAGGTAATGCTTTTGAAGTCTGTCAATATTAACTCTTGTAACATGTGTGGCTGTCCTTAGCAAATAAGCTCAGAACTAGCAAGTTAAATCTTATTTCTCTTCTCAGGTTCTGGATGCCCTAAAAGGTGTTCGACACACAAACCAGCACAAAGCAGAAGAGGCAATTCGTAGGCTAGAGTCTGAATTAGTAGACATTGGAGTGGTAAGTTCTTGTGCAATATTTCTTCTAGTACACCTAACCCTTGAACTGTACAGTAGTTAGGTTAAGAAATATAAACAATAGTTTACTCAATATCTTCATTGCTTCTTCTGACTCTTTTTGTTGTTCTTGAATATTGTCTTCAAACTTTTGCTGTTGTTTTCTCCAACAGCTTTCGAAGTTCTTTTTCTGCTGGCATAACGAATGAATCAGGGAGTAGTTCACCATATGTAAACAACCAGCAATAATATATGTAGTTAATTTTTTCCCCTAAATATTTATTAAATTGATCCATAAAAGTTTAAACTCTATTGCATAAAACAGAAAGTTACTGTAATTCATTGATAACCATACAAATCAAGTACAATACAAATTGAGGATAGGTATATAGCCATTAATACTGACCTGAATTTCATGAGAACTGTTGACAGGTGGTATATGGATCCTAGAAACTTTTAGGAAAGTTGTATTTAGTAACATCCATTCAATTGAAATTTGTATCTTAAAAATTTAGCTTTGAATTTTTTAAAATTTAGCTTGCTATTACATCAAATTTGTTTTAAAATTGAACCATCAATACAGTTGTGGTACCTGTACATTATCTTATCCAGGAATGATGGTGTGATTTCAGAATGTAATGATGTTTTTTACAATTAACCATTTTCCAATATAATGTTAATTGTTATATGTTCCTATTAAGAACATACAAAACTCCAAAAACACAACATCAACACTTGTTGATGGATTTTGGAGTTTAGTGTTCTTGATTAATTTGACTGTCAGTGGTCAATTCTGTTCTTAGTTCTTATGCATGATATTTTCAATCTAATTTTTATAAAAACTGAGATATGGAATGTGAAGTGTGTTTTGGCATTGTGAACATAATTTATAATTAATTAGAAGAGAGTGTTCTTTAAGATACCAGAGATTGCCATTATGGATTTAGGCCATGAATAATTTGTATGAAAAATGCCAACTTGTATGTTATTTATCTTTGTGACTGTAATTCCTGTTTGTCTTTTGAACTTGTGCTTTTATTTTAATGCTGCTGTCTTATGTAATCTTAGGATGGATCGGCTTTACTTCACCTTGAAAATATTTTTAATTCATTATTCTAGCTCTTTGATGCTTATGCTGAGCCTTTTGGACTGTGGGAATGCCAGCTTGCCATTATTTATTGCTCTGGATACCAGGACCCTCCTCTCCTGGAGAATATTTGGGAAAATATTCTTGATGCAGAGCTTGCCAACACATCTGCTGCTTCTTCCCCTGATAATCGGATGCGCTTATTGCTTGCAAAAGTTACAGCCCTGGGCAATGAATGCAGCCTCTCTCCCAGATGCTTCCCGTTGGGTGAGTGCTTGTAATGTGTAGTGGCTCATTCAGATGGAAAATAATGCAACATTTCAACCCATTTTTCAATTTCAGTGATTGCAGAGAATACTGCTCCTCTTACGGTTAGTGTTAATATTGTCATTTGATGATTTAGATCAGGAGCGAGGAACCTTTCTTCATCATAAGGCCCCACACACTATTAGCCCTTAAACCATTAGGCCCCCCTACAAAGCTATCAGACTGCACTTGAGTGGTGTATAGCTGATATAATTATTTTTTTTATCGAAAACAAAATAGTTATATCACCTAGTACACTTAGGTACATTTCCACTTTATTTTCATTTCACACTGACTGGAAAAGTAATAATTTTTGCATGTTATTATTTTGTTTCAAAAAGGCTGCATATGGCCCAAAGGCCAATAGTTTCTTTTGTTTAGATCAATATCAGTAATGACATGACCTATACTAGTAATGAACCAGTCATCATACAGAATACTTATCTTTGCTAGAGTGAATATCTAACATTAAGCATTCTGAAATCTAAATCAAACTCAAAAACTGACATCCAGATATTTTTTGAATGTAAAGATAGAAATTCTCATTAAAATATTCATTCATCACTACTACTACTATTCTACTAGGAATTAAAACCTCTTTCATGTATTTCCCGTCTTTATTTATCTGGCTTCTTAGATATTTGAACATATCTATCTGCTCTATTTGCAGTCCCTCTAACAAAATACATACATCACCTTCTTCATCAATTCTCTTTGTTTTTTATGTTTTTCATTCCATATATCTCTCCAACATATATTTTTAATGTTTTTTGTAGCTCCTTTTTGTTCCTGCCACAACCACATATTTAATTGTTTTTTTTTACTCCAATATTTACCCTTCTTGCTTTCTTAATTTCATTTTCAGTAGTTTTTCCACTTACAGGTTGAACAAGACTGGTAAGATGCAGCAGCCATGTTTAACTCCTTTTCCAACCTATATTTCCTCTGTTTCCTCATTTTCTATTTACCCCAAGTCTTATCAAGGGTATGTTTTCAGAGGTTAATTCAATTTTACTTAAAGTGAAATGGAGAAATTTTAATTACTTTTTGTCATTGCAATTTGTTACTTTCCAAATTAAAGCCTCCTTGCTGACATTCAAATAATTCCTCTAATACCTCATTATTTTTTTATTGTAAATTTAGTTTTTGAATTAAATATTATTGAAATTTTTTAATGTAGCAATCACGCTCAGAAGGGTTATGTTGTGAATTTACTTTCTGCTTAGAGGGAGGTAAATGTGTATGAATCTGTTTTGAGGTGACTGGTCATGCAATGTGAATAAAATTAAACTAATTTTTGATTCTGGTGTCAAATCAACAACTGAATTAAATTGTAAATCTAGTTTAAACTCTTGGTTAAATTTTTACCTTTTCAAAACCAAGTTAGGAATGGAAATGTGTTGCCTAAATTTCAAGTAAATAAAAATGTTATGTGGATGTCAATGTATTAGTTTTCAGTTGTTTAACAATTAAAAATGCAGACCTGCAATTTATCTTATCCAATCTACAACTGTAGATATCCATGTTAAAAAATCCATTTTTGTTCTTGAATTCCTTAAAAATTTTATAATCTAGCTGAGAATAGAACAGAATTTATATTTAAGAATAACAAGTGTGAAAAATATTACATTTATTCCTTTGGGATTAGCGGCACAACTTCATTGTTCAAAGAAGTTCACCTATACTCAGTCCTTGATATTTTATGTTAATATTTATATGTTAGTTATATTACATTAATTGAGCCTGTTTTCCTTAAAGCCTACCTCACTAGGCAGTTGGAGATCCGCTGCTGTCGGTTGAAAGCTGATCCTGCTATTGTTTCATCTGAACTCACTTCTCTTGGAATAGCACTACCAAAGCTGATAGACATTTATGACAAGTGAGTAACAGCATTTGAGTCTAATAAGCAGATAATTAAATCTGTCTTGTAATACTTTTTACTGGATATGAGTTTTTCATCTCCATTCTCTACCATGCTTTCTTGAACATTTTTCAGATTGATATCTTCTAATGATCGTATTTGGCTAGCTGAAGGAAATGAGCTCCATCCTTTGGAAGCTCTTGTTAGTCTCATTACATCCTTCACTAATAATCCATGCACTGTACAGTTACGTGAAAGGTATGTCTCTTTATGTTGTTTTTTCCTAAATTTTTCTTTCTAGTTATTTAAATAAGTTTCTTTTTAATCCTTTATGCATGCATCCCCCAATTAACATTTGCTTTGAAGCTCAGGACACATTATGTTCAATTTAGGTAATAATTATCATTCATTTGCAATATCTGATTGGAATTGTTATCTCAGGCAATAGTATGATTTGCCATTCATGACACAAGGACTCTTCTTCCATGGAAAGAATTTCCAAATCAGGGACCTGTATATACAGTGAATTTAATGATTTTGTAAAAAAATGGATAATCCTCCATCAATATTAAACTTAATGAAATGTGATGTTTGTGCCAAACTTTTAGTAAATGCCTGAGCTTCCGACTTCATTGTGTTAACAAAATGGCATTTGGAAACTACATTTTTTTCATGATCATTTTATTTGTTTATAGGAGAGCTGTGGTGACTCGATGTCAAGATGTTGTTGCTAGTTGTCTTTCTGAGCTTTACAGTCGTCCAAACACTGCCGATCTAATTGAGAAATTCCGAGATGTTCAGCTCCGTCTTAATAGGCTTAGATGAGTTTTAAAGTTTCATTTCCATCAGTCATGTAAGTATTAATTGTGAACTTATTTACTATTCTAATGTACCATGTTTGCACAAATCTATGACAAACACAATTCTAATACTAACATCCTTAAAGATTCAGATTCAAATGATTAATTTGATTCATAATCAATGATAGTAATAAATATTAAAATATTTAAGAATTCAGTTTATCAACATTTGATCTCTCTAATCAGCCAAAAACTTATACGCATTTGTTAAACACATAAAAACTTAGCAGTTTAAACTGTGACGTATTGATTCTTTTTTACTATCCAATTAAGGTAAATTGTTACCAGTCATATGAACATTTTGTGAGTTAAGATAAAGTTGATGAATGTTAAACATGTACACATTATTACTGCGTATCTGTACTAATACTATACCTATACTGATAAACGAAAATGTTTAGATTATGCTATCCAATTGATGTTAAAGATTTTGCTTCAATTGTAAGAAGAGCCCACTTCTTCAGATGTCTGGAAAGATAAAATGGAATAATCTTAGATTTGGGCAAATAAAGTAACCATAGTGATTGTCAGGAAGAGAAATTTAATGCTGTATTGTATATTTGTTATTGCTTGTATCTGTTAGGACCTCAGGCCAAGCAGATTTTCTTTTATTACCTTTTCATATGTATGTATTCTTCTTTTAAATTAATTACTAAGCTGAATGCCCTTTATTTATTATAGGTGATCATCAGTGGAATTATCATTGGCACAATTGGGTAAAATCCATCTCATAGGCTTCCGAAATGATTTTGTATGATAACACTTTGATGTCAAGTTCAGGTCAGGCTACTATTCTGAAGAAGACCACAACTTTTTCAATTTCAATAAATAAATTTTAATGACATATTGTATTTCTATCATTTTCTTTGAGCATTTATTTTTATACCAAAATTATTCAAGTAATGTGTTAAAATTATGAGCAATCATGCAATTTTGTTCACTTTTTTAATCTTTTGCTTAGTTTTATTTGTTACCTTAATAACAAGTGCTGTAGAAATTACCCTAATTAATATCATTAAATTAATTTTTGTCTTTTTTGAATTTTATTTTATTTACTTTTCCCAACTCCTTTCATTTCATACATAATAATTATGATGTACAAATGTTGTATATTTAAATGAAATTGCTAATGACTGCCTTGAAACATGCACTACAAAATTCTTGTGTAATTACAGAAAATTAGGGACAAATAGAAAGATGTTTTAACAATTTCACACCAATCAACTACAACATTATTTTCTGGGCCAACTTAAAGTTTCAAACATCTTTATCAGAGCTTGGCAAACATGCACTTGCATTTAGTAACCAAGGGTTCTGGGAAATGAGAGAACAGCAATTTAAAAAATGAAAATATGCTTAATGCTGACTGGCCTCATCTTTCATGCAAAAATCAATATAGAATAATAGGAAATGCAAGGTTTGGTTCTAGTAGTAAAAATGGACGAAGGTAAATATTCTTTTATATTGGACTTCATATTAGCTATGCATAGAATTTAATAAACTGAGCAAAGGTTGTCTAACTCTCAGGGTTTAGTTACGCTCGTATAAAAATATCCCTTCTGTAAAATTGTGGTATGGATAACATATCAATGGAAATGAATGAAAACAAAAAAAAACTAGAGATTGAGAGTTTATAGTGTCTTAGTTCTGAAGGGTAAAAGATTGTGCTGCAAGACATGCTTTTCATCACTATCTTCACCATTCCACTGTATTGTCATTTTTTGTCAGCTTTTTTCCTCATTAGTGATGTTTGCCACTTTTGGCATTGACATCCTATAGTGCATTCCACATTTAGTTAGCAGTACTGCACTTGTGGTGAACCCTGTTGCCAAACTTACTGCCTGATTACCACGGCAAATTTGAATTTGTTGCCATGGTGCCAAATTTAAATATAGCCGTGGGGTTTAGAATATGCACCTTGGAAAACAACCTCCTAGAGTTATTTTTTAGAAAAATGAAGGATTTATGTACAAAGTTTGAAATATCATAAATCACACATCTTGCATTTTATTCGGCCGCATAACTTCCTTAGTTTTCAATGGTGTCACTAATGCGGATCGAGATGCTTCTTTTCTTACCTCATAAATTGTTGACTGAGAGCACCCAGTGGCTTTCACGGCCTCTTTGCATGCCTTGGAAACACCAAGAGATTTTGGAAGTAAATAAAAATGTTAAAGAAATTTTGCTGCTCACAGTTTCTCAATTTCTCCCCTTCTCTTTCTTTTGGACATAATGGTCGCACAAAGTCAAAAAAATTAACTCGAGAATAAACTCTACAGCAGATTTATCACAACAGCACACCACTTTTATACTCAGAGAAATCCAAAGACAAACTAATTACTGTCATCAATTTCTGAGAATGAAGGTTGTACCGTTTGCCCAGATGTCTTATAACTTTACTTACCATAGCAGTTGAACCCTGAGTGTGGCTTATTTGTTAACTGTAATTAAGAAGGCATGTACCATTCTTTCAGTCGTTGGAATTTTTTCTCATCCATAAATAGAAATTTTCAAGTTTACCATTATTCAGTAAGCTTTATTTTGAGAAGACTATTTTGTAGAAGCCAAACTAATTTCGCAGAAATGGCTGGGATATAAAAAGAAGTTTCTTCTGGTGGAGGACTTAAGTTAAGGTTGAGTAACAAAAATATTGCGATATTTCTAAAAAAGAACACTTCGTTAGCCTATTTTAATGATGTAGGCAAGCATTTGTGTAGCAGATTGCTTGGGATTGAGAGGTGTGCTCAATGTGTACCACTCAGTACTGTTCAGTATTTCATTATATTTCCTGCCTGTTTTTTGGGGTGCATAATTAAAAAAATTTTGAATCTAACAATCATATAAATGTTATAAAAGAGTATAAGCAAAATAATGCACAAATTAAATTTTACTGTTGCAGAAAATAATGCATAAACATTGTTTCATGTAAATTTTGTGCCAAATGAAAGAACACCTTGCTAACAACACCATGGTAAATATAAACTCGGAAAAAAGTTTTTCCTTGGAAATGCAATAAAATAAATTTTACTTTAAAAGGTGTGGATAATTAAAGTTCACCTATCCATGTATCATTTACTTATCCATTATAAATTATTTAATTGATCAAAAATGTAATATTTTACTGCATTTGGCAACATCGAACCTTGCTCCTTACTGGGGAATACAAAGGAAATGAAGCTCCATAAAAATGCACACTGTCAACTAAATGTGGAATACTCTGTAACATGTTTCTACATTATTTTGAAGAAGCATGCAATATCTTTTATTGGTTTAGTATGATTGGTTTTTCCAAAAAGCATGTGAAATGTCATGATCTTTGATCTCTCTATTTGATTAACTTAGTATTTCCTCATAAGTAATCCTACCCATTAAAAGATGGGTCAGGGCTAAAGAATAATATGAATATGAGGTTATTTGAAAAAATGTTGAGTCATGTGAAAACTTGCTCAAATTAATTGGTTCAGAATAAATATTCTCCAATGATACTAGGTTTTCAAATTATCAACTGCCTTTGAACTACAAATAAATGCAAACTCCTATATTACTTATACTAAATTACTCACTTAACTTTTTATTACCAATAAGTCTTACATATACATAAGATAGAGCTTAATACACTTGTAATATCAATAACATCTCTGGTAAAAATGTTCCACTGCAAATCACTGAGTAAGCTAGTGTCCTAAAATCAAATATTTTTGTAGTGTTTAAATATTAACACATCTATTGAACATGATTTATTACTATGAAAGAAAATTTGGTAGAAAGGAGGTAATACTGACATTGAGTAAGATCTTTCTTTGTGTTAAAATGTATAACCTTCTGTGTACTGCAATCTGACTTAAAGGTGATTTCAAATGTCTATGATAGATAGAGATTGTTTTGAAAATGCAAACATTTTTAAAATTACAGAAGATCGTGATCATAAATAGTAATTACGTTTATAGGATAAAGGATGTCCAGGCTGTCCTACTGCCAATTGATGAATACCACTTTCACTTGACCAGAGATATTGTAGAAGCCTTCTTAGCTTGGTTGAATCTACACTATGCATTGCCTCCGACCTTCATTAACACCTCTCTGCCCTAATGAACTATGGGAAATTTAGGAGGGGAATATATTTTTCCTGCATAAAACTAGTCATTTGTTAGAGCCCAATATTTTGCTATCAATGTGTTTTAATGAATCATTTCCAAGCTGTTATTTGCTTTCCAGATGTGATTTTTTAAAATTCATTACACTTTTGAAATTAGTAGATTGCCTAAAGATTAGTATTGGTTTGATCAAATCAGTAGACATGGATAGTAATGAAAGGATGAGCTGATAGAAAAAGCTGTAATACTAATTTAGACATACGAAAAGGATGAAAGAAAGTAGACTGACTTGACATGGCTGTCAGTTCTCTCTCTGTTCCAACTCTGGCACTGAGTTTTAAAATGAAGATGAAGCCCGAGCAAAATCTGATTAGATTTAATGGAAGAAGTTGAATATATGAGATGAAAATAGTCTAACGATTAAAAGACAGTAAGATAAATTGATACCCATAGCCTATGAGGTTTACAATGATGAGTAAATGTGGAGGAATGTTGTGGAATAAAGAGGCTGCCAGCTTGCTAATGTCAAGAGAATATATGAGAATATACATATAAAAACTAAATGGCAGACATGAACACTCACCAACAAAGATAATTAACCAATATCATGCAGCAATTGAAAGCTGTACAATATTGCTTTTTCAAATGAGAATGTAGTTAATAATAGGAGTCGTGTTAACGACTAGAATAATTCTATTAACAAAAATAGTAATTGATTACTTAGTTTCACTATATTAACGCAAAATTATTGCGGGAAAATTACAGGGAAGTCTACACCAGAAGATTGAGCGGTGGCGGTTCAGTACTTTATTTCGATTCTGTTCGATACTATTGTATCTCCAAATCGATATTTTCATAGCCCTTGCCTCCCTTCCCTCCCTTGCTCTCCGCATGTGGCAGCAAATTTGGCACGTGTGTTACCGGTAGATTCGTGAGAATCCGGCAATATGAGTGAGTTTGAAACTCCTGAGTGGGGTGAAGATCTCAAGGAAGAAAGGTGGACCTCAGGGCTATTTGAACAATCAAATGTAAGTATTTTTTCTGTTTGTTCTGCAATTAATTGGAAGGTATATGTTCAAGAAACGAATAAGTTTGCATTTTCTCGGATTCAGTTGATATTTGCATTATTGTATGTTCAAGATTTGTTTTACTCAGTTTTGGATCCCATTCTTGAGAAAAATTGTACTTCGTTATTTAATTTTAGCATGTAATAACCATGAGTATTTAGAGTTGACAACTCCGAGTTTTGACCCTTTTTCTCAGGTACGCGGGTTTTGACTTTTTTCGCTGGTGGACCCCTTCGCAATATTTACCTGTAATTTGAAAGTATAAAAAATTGCTTCGTAAGAAAATTGACTTGTAGGTTAAATAAGTATCGACTGTGAAGTTTGTGCAATTATTGAAAGGAGACCGAATTTACAGTGTACATAGTCAGGAGGCGGCAATGACGATTATGACGATATCTTAACTTATTTCAGAAATGTATCGCTTAAATTACCGCAGATTCCGACTGAAAATCTTACAATTTTAAATCTCCGGGTCAGAACTCGATGTCAGCTGGCAGCTATGACTATCTCACCGTCAACTATGCTCAATGAATCTAAATTTAGTAATTTTCTTCTCTATCTTTGTGGAGTAATAGTACGTTTTACTATACTAAACGTTCATAGAATTTTTTAAAGAGTTTAATTCATACCTTAGAATTGAATTAGATATAATTCTGTTGACCTTAGAATTGATTCGTCCTGAATTCGATTTTTTTAAGTTCGCTAGATAACATGCTTTGAAATTTGTTGAATTTTTGATCTTATTGTTTGTTAATTCAGTTTTTTAGCTTTAACTATTTATTCCAATTTTTAGTGATAAATTTAAAAAGCATTACCTCCTCCATTTTAGGCCAAAGTAAAGGAAACAAAGAATAGGAATAGAAATAAATACCCCAAGGGATTCGCTAAGTCTGAATTATCCTCTGAATCTAAAAAGGTATGTACAATTTATTTTTACTTGCATAAAGAAGTTAATATATTTATTCACATCTGTTATGAAGTATAATTTAGTCAGTGCAAAGTGTTCACTCTTTCTAGTATCAATTTTCAGGCTAATTCATCTGTAACTTTGAAATCACCTAAGCCAGAACTCCTAAATAAAAGTCCCGATGATCAGATAGTAACACAGACATCAAAAAAGAAAAGAAATAAAGCAAAAACTGGAGGTTCTGAGGTACCTGAACATGATGCTGGTGAACCACCTTTAAAGGCTCAGAAAACTGCTAGCCAAGTCTCTGCCAGAAGCTCATTTGCTCATCAAAATGAGAAAACATCGAAGAAACAAAAATTTCCAGCTGAATCAAGTAGTGTCCAAAATAGTGGTCAAGAAGCAGAAGAGGAAGCTGCAGAATCAAACAAAAGTTCAAAATCTCGGAAAAGGAAGAAGAATAAAGGATTGAGTGATACTCATAGTAAGGTGAATGAACAGCCTGCAAAAGTGAAGAAGCTGACAGAGAATTCGACTGTCAAGGATGAGTTATGTGCTAGTTCAGCCAATGAATCTGTGCCTCAAGTGACACCTAAGAAAAGGAAGCGAAATCGTAAGAAGAAGAAAAATGCCAGCCTTGAGACCACAGAAGATAAAAAACCTTCAATTGAAAGTTCAGCTCAAGAATCCACCCCAAAACTTTCATCCTCAAAGAGGAGGAGAGCACGTAAGAAGAAGGAGTTGGAAAGGAAAGTCGAAGAAAATCCAAATTTTAAAGGAAATAAGAAAAGGAAACGTCGAAGAAGTAGCCATAAAAGTGAAGGTGAAGCAACACTGAAGAATGGAAATTTGCATGTGGAAGGTACAGAAGAAAAAGATGATGCAGCTAGTGAGAAGAATGTTGAAGGATCTGAGAAATCTGATAAGAAAAGGAAGTCTTTGGAGGATACTGTCAGTAAAGGCGATGAGATTATAGGGAATGACTCCTCTTCAAAACTGAATGAATCTTTGGAGACTTTAGAACCTACTGAGAGTTCTGCAAAATCCAAATCTAAGAAGAAGAAGAAGAAAAAAGTCAAGGTCAATGTATCTGACGAGCAGACTTCCCCATCTGCTCAGATTGATGTAAAATTAGTGAATGACGAGAAAGATGTGGAGCCTTTGGAAGAGCCCTCTAATCTTAAGGAGGAGAATGGTTGCAATGTAGATAATTCTAAGGGAACAAAGAAGAAAGGGCCTAGTCTCAGGGAAAAGATGGAGGAGAAATTGAAGGGTGCTAGATTCAGGTAATTGTCTTCAGCTGCCATGTGGTTGGGTTAAATCACTTTTTATTGATCTTTGGATTTCTGAGCAAGTTTTAAAATTGTTACATGGAAAATTTATTGATCCAAGTTTGTGTTTTCAGAATTTCTTGTTTGAATTTTGTATGTTTTTGTTGCAAAATACTTATTGAGTGTGAAGACTTGACTTTCTTTTAGGTTCCAAATTTCGTTTTTGGTTAAGAACATTACTTAATCAAGAATTTTAAATCAAGACTTAGATGTTTCTTGAATTTTATAGTTATAAATGACTTATTTTGGTACCAGAAGACTAACTTCATACATTTTATCATTGATATTTTGTTGTATGTTCATCTTGATACTTCTAAATGTGTGTGCTTCCTTTACAACTGTTATCTTGTGTACTGGTTTTGAAATTAGAAGCGATACAATTTTTCCTAGATTTTCAAATGTTGCTTTTTGCTCTTCTGTTATTCCTTTTATTTGGCTATGGAGGAGTGATTTTCTTGATAAAAATGTATGCCATCATCTTACATTATTAATTGTAACATTAGACAAAATTGCTGTAAAATTCTAAAGAAATTGTGTATAAAATATTTTTGTATCCATCATGTATGTCATTATTACAATTTATCAAATTTATGTTAGTTTAGTCATACTGTTTTAAAGGATAGCTCACTACATGTTTAAATTGTGAATGAATAACTGTATGAAATGAGAACATGAAAATGTTAGAAAATTTTTTCAAATTATAAGGTAGAAAAGGATCTATCTTGTAAATTATTCCATTGTGCCCTTTTCATTTATGGCAAAGAATATCAGAGATTACAGGAACTGCACACTAATGATCAGAGGTTTGAGTGTCATATGTTTTGGACAGACTGATCTCAAAAAGTTTGAACTAATGTATTTTCTATGCATGTCTTCAGCAAGCCCACTTAATTTTTTAAAACGTTTGTTTGAAATTGTTTATATTCAAATAAACGTTGAATAAATAAGAATGTTTCCTTGTTTATCTATGTATAAAATTCTTCTCAGAGCTTCTTAAATAAATCAATTGTTTGTCATAACCAATACCATTTTTCATCACTGTACAAATCAAATAAAATAAAAAGGAATGAGCAATTAGAAAAGAAATGCTAGTTTTCTTGATTGAATTATGATGGAAAATTTTCACACACAAAAATACTGTATTGTAGTGATGCAAATGCATAAATACATTGTTATTTTAACCAGGGACGAATTATAAAAATCTTAGTCTTTAAAAAATACTTCAGTTAAAATCTACTGACAAGGAGAGACCACAGGAGTAGCTCTACTGATTTGAACAAAATATTTTTTATGGTAGAAGAGATGAAATTGGGTTTGTCTAAATGGGTCTTATTTTGTTATTTTGGGGTATTAAATAATTTTCTATTTTAATTTTTAAGCCATTTAAACCCTTGATGTAATTGGTGGTTAAAATGCAAGCCTCCCACACACAGCATGGGTTTAAGTCCGGTTCATTGTTTTTTTACACTCTTATTTATTTCCATTACATTCAGATTTTAAATACTTAAAAATGGAAAGTCTCATGCTGCTGACAAATAATGGACCGCAGGAGTGCAATAATTTTAGCTCTGCTGATTTACTGTGTGCTCTTTTAGTGCACGTTTATACCTCTCCGAGAACAAATCTACAGTTTCAGTCATTACATTCGTCAAAATAAGGCATTTTAGATAACCTGTGAGTGATTTTGTGCTGATGTGAAAATCTGAATGCAATGGGAGTAAGAGAGGGAAAAACAATGAGCTGGACTAAAACCCTGACCCTCTGCATTGGATGCTAGACCACTAAATCAACTAATTCCATTATGAGCTTAAATGGCAGAACAATTTGATAAGTAAATTAATTATTACTATATAACTAAGGCCCATTTAGATGATACTCCATTTCACTTATTTCTTTTCATCTCCTCAACCATAAAAATATTTTGTTCAAATTGGTGGAGTAACTCTCGTGGTCTCTCTTTGTGAGATGTGAGTGTATGGAAATACTAAATGAGGATGAATAGATGATTTTGTATGCTTAGAAAATATTTGTTGAATATCTTATGATTGGCCTGTAAGGCAAAAAGAAGTTTTTTGTTGAAAAAACGTTTCCATTCATCTATCAAAAAACACCTCCATCCAAAAATTTTTGACATTCCCAAATTGTTTTAAAACCTATCTTATCATTTAATTTCTTGGAATAATTTTTACCACAGTGAAGTTGTCATGAGGTTTGATATGTATTTTGTACGTTTCTTATCAGTCTAAGATAATACTAAACTTTATCATCTTGATATATGTTCTCTATTCTTCAAAGATGAGTATTGGCTGCATTCAGTTTTTCTATTTAATAATGGCTTGTGTTCATTGTATCAAAGATTAATCTCTTCAGTAAGAAACATAAATCCAGTATATTGTTAAGAAAAATGTTATCTTTGCTATTGTTTATTTTGCTCTGAATTATATTACTGCCTTTATATGTTATTAAAAGAGAAATTAATTAATTGATGAACATTTTTGCAAATTAAGCTAATATATGTACTGTTAGTCAAATCTCCATTTGCAACATGGCTAACTATTTGAAGTTAAATGTTTAATTGTAGATAAATGGAAAAATAAAAATTTCTTAGGTAAATGTGATTTATCAACAGAGATAATTGATGTTTCCCAGATTGACTGAAGGTGTAAAATGGGTTGATATATCAGTCTGTTGTGATTTTCATATATACCTGGAGAGCTGATGTTTCTGCCTGATGCTGGTATAAAAGTTAATTACTTAGGTTTTTGTAGTAATTAGTTCTTAAAAAACAGTTCTCATACTCATAAGTGGTGGCGAAATGGACTTAAATTTGTAGGTTTTCATTTGAATCTCAAATTTCTTTAGCAAGTATATTTTTCTTGCAAGGCTTAATTCAAAAATTGATATCTTAAAAAGTTTCATTTTGTTGTGTGTACTCTACGCTAGCTACTAAAATCCTGAATTTAAATAATGGTTAAGCCAAGAATTTTTGTTTTATAGGATAGCTCTAATAGTGAACTCATCATGATTAACATTTTCAGGAGATGTGAAAAAAACTCCAGTGATTAGGCCAATTTCTATTGTTGTTGCATTACTCATTGTTTTGATACTCATGTTGTATTTTTATAATGCAAGTATGATGGGATTTTTTTACCAGTGAATACTTGATATACTGCGAGCAATGTAAACGATTGAATGTAAGACATTCATGTAACATTTGTAGCCAGGAAAGAATGATGTTCCTTGACTCAGGATCTACGTTATATGTACCATATTTGTCATCATTCAACAAAGGCTTTTTCCCTAAAACTTTATGGTTTAAATTCTACCTGAATTCTTTTGTTATAGGCTTATGCTACTTTATTTCAACTTAGTTTAATAATTATTCATTTTACTCACCCTTTCACATTTTCAGTATTTTCAATTAATTTTAATGCTATGCGAATTATAAAGGTATGCATCAATTTACATATTTCATTATCATTTATTTTAAAAAGTCTGGATTTCCTTGGCTTTAAATTAATTTTTTAAATCAGAAATTCCTTTTTAAAATAATGGTGCATGTTGTTTACTGACATATGTATATATTCATTGGCATATGCTGATAAATGCAGTAATTTTATCTGATTGTGTTAGTAAATAAATTTACAGAAGTGCTTCTGATTATGCAACCTTCCCATTTCTTCTTCACTGGTCTAAACATTGTATTAAAATAGAAGTTTGGCTAAAACATTCATCATCATGTCATTTAATCTATGATTAGCAGGAATAATAGTATTAATTTGGTTTTCAGATTTCTAAATGAGCAGCTGTATAACTCAAAAAGTGGAGATACAAGTAAATATTTCCTGATTGAGCAAGGTGCATTTAAAGCTTACCATGAAGGTTATAAGCAACAGCTAAACCAATGGCCAGTGAAACCCATTGACCTAATCATCAAAGCATTGAAGAAGAAGTAAGTGATTCATTTTATACTCTTTTTAAATTTCTGCAACAGTGGAACTACTGATATGTTTTTTTAATTGAATGGAGTGAGACTTTTGGTGGATTATCTGAATGTGTTCTTAATTATAATTAATCCTAATTCTTAATCCATGGCAAAAAATATTACATATTGAAATAATTATTAATTTGTTATTAAAAGAACATTAGTAATAGTAACTTATTCTTTTAAGGATACAATTTCTCTCATTTACATCTTTATCATTAATTTTTGACCGGTAAGTTTTATTTATACTTAGGAAATTTTCGAAAAACATAATTATCTCTTTGCAGGCCTGCCAAGCTTGTTATAGCAGATTTTGGTTGTGGAGATGCACAGTTATCAAAGGCTTTACCAAATAAAGTGCATTCTTTTGATCATGTTGCATTGAATGATCGTGTGACAGTTTGTGACATGGCAAAGACTCCCCTAAGCAAAGGAAGTGTGGATATTGTTGTGTTTTGTTTGTCTTTAATGGGAAGTAACTTATCTGATTACATAGCTGAAGCAAATCGGGTGATGAAGATGGGGTAAGAATATTCTTTATCTATGTTTCTATATATTGGTAACTGAGTGATTTTTCATGAACTTTTGTTTAATCTTCAGGGGTCTCATGAAGATAGCAGAGGTGGAGAGTCGCTTTGAGGATGTTAGCAAATTTCTCCAATTGATGGGAAAATTTGGATTTTTGTGCACTTGTAAAGATTTATCCAATGACTACTTTTATTTGTTTGACTTTAGAAAGGAAAAGAATATAAAAGAAGGAAAAATTTTACCATCTCTTGAGTTGCGTGCATGCTCTTATAAAAAGAGATAATTTAGAATTTTATGACTTGTCATCAGTTGATTGTACATACAAATATATTTTACATAAAATATGAGAAAATATTTTGCCTATTTATTGATATATGTAGTACTTATTTTTGAACTATCTACCCAGAATGATTAATAATAAATTTTTATTGTTAACATCATGAATTTTCAAAAATTATAGGTAATTGTAATCCTTTTTTCAATATGGATAATTAAGTGTAATGCTAATGTAAGTGCTACTTAAGTGTGGTTCAAGTAGAATTTGTCAACAATGGCAGTGCCTATCCAATATCCTGCTAAATATATGGTGTACTTCATCTTAAATTCTGGATTGGAAATGGCAGGCTTTCTTTATATTTTATTTATTTATTTTCTAACAGCACAGTTTGACAAAATGACAGGTGGTGATGTAACTTATGCTAAAATTTACAGCTAACAAAAACAGTATTACAAAGCCTACATATACAAAATATTTGTATTTATCTGTCTCCTCCATTAACCATTTTTAAATTGCGCTAATTTGTAATTTACAACAATCTAATACCACTACAAAAACTATTTATACAACAATTGACCTGAACAATTCATCAGATTCCTTATATAAAGAGAATATCAGTACAAAATAAAATTAAAATAAAAAAATTACATTTCTCACTTAATATATTAACTTAGGAAGAATGTGGTAAATAATTATACTTGATATCTGAACTCAAAATCACCTTAAATTAGCATTTTCACTTGACACTTTTACTCGTAAGATTTTTCAGAGTTCATGATAGGACTACCTGGGCCATGGGGCCCCAACAAAGTTCCCCATTGTGCATCGCACTACCTGGCTATCTCCTACTTGTCTCACATTTTGTTGTTGGCATGCTCACTCATCAAATTATTTATTTTACTTATACCCTGGAATGATGAAGCATTTGACATTTTTGGAAAAGGCTCAAAGACCTCTCTAGGTAGACTGTTCTGTTGCAGTTGATGCACCCACAAACATTAACACTACTACTACTCGGATACTTCTCTTGAAGCTTCAGTGATTTATCTGCCTGCTGAGGGGTCTTCTTTGCTGAGGTCAATTCTACCCCTAGCCCACTGCAGGTTTCAACTCCTAAGTCACTCAAAGTAAAATTTTATGGTCAAAAAATAGACCAACAGTCCCACACTAGCTGTGTACAGGCCAAAGAAATATGAAAGAACTACCAAATGGACATAAATTCATTAATTTTTAAAACTTTCTCTTCCGTCATTTAATGATTTAATTGTGAGAGAGACGAGAAGGAATTTCTTCTTAGAAAGAAAAAGGGTCCTCTTAGGGTCTCACCCAGATTACAGAGTGGAAGAATTTCATAGTACACATGGGAATAGTGGAGCTGAATTGCATTGCTGACTGTTGGAATACCAACAAAATATTTAATTTTACATTCTTTAGATCTACTATACCTAGAGACCAGTTCTTAAATATTAGGCAATGTTTTCACTTTACTAACCTTGATGCTGAAAACAATGAGGACTCACTCCACAAAGTAAGGACTGTAACAGATTATTTTCATTCAACAATGGCAAATTTATTTTATCCAGGGGAGGTGTTGGCTATTGAGGAATCTATAGCTCTATGGATTGGAAGAATTTCCTAATGACAGAATCTTCCTTTAAAATTCCTCAAATACGGTTTTAAACTATACATGGTGATGGAAGCTGATGGCCTTATAATTTGTGGAGGTGCCGAAGATGATGAATTACATTGGGAGGGACATGCAGGAAAAGTTGTTCACAAATTACTTCAGAGATTTAAGGATGAAGGGCATTCCATACATTTGAACAACTTTTACAATTGTGTAGATCTCGCCACACAATTGCTAAAACAAAACATTTGGTTTGGAACTTTGTGTAACAGTAGGAAAAATAACCCTTCCATGGTAGTGGTAAAAAAATTTAAAAAGGAAGAAATGATCTAAAGGTGGTCACAAGAAAGGACAAATGGGACTAAATGCAGAGACAGGAGGGTAGTCATAATTTCCTCTAAGTTTTAGAGTGATTTTAGAGTTTAGTTTAGGGTGATTTAATAAAAATTAAAACAAGAAAGAACAGGATGGTTGAGAAACCAGAATCTGTAATTAAATACAAGTATGTAGTGCATGGGGGAATAGACAAGGTTGACCAGCACCTTTCATACCGCAACTCTCAACATAAATCCATCAAGTGGTACAAAAAATTACTATTTTTTGATAGAAATGTTGTTTTTAAGTTTTTATTTTCTTTATAAAAAGTACAGTAGTGTCAGTTACCTTGACTTACACAATTATTGATCGGTCATCATAAGAGCCTTATGCAAAACTCAGGTCACATCTTCCACTCCAACTGTGCAGAACCATGAGGTTCTAAACAGTTTATGTTTTCCCCAGTTTTATTCTGCACAAGCTGGGAAACCTAGAAAGAAACGGAAGAGGTGCCACATCTGCTTTACAGACAGAAAATGGGTAACCAGTTACTGCCCTGGTTGTGAGGGAGAACCTCAACTTTGCATTGAGATTTGCTATACTGAAAGGCCTAGAAAAATAATTTCGATCTAATTCAACCTTCACTTGCTGACATGTATTAACTACTCATTATAAACTTTATTTTTATATACTTTAAATTTTATATATTTTTGTAATTAGAGTATTAAATTGTTAAAATATTATTGTTGATCATTGTAGTTGTGCATTTAAGTAAATTCTAAATAAAATCTGTGTATTATAATGTTTATAATATAATTTAATATAAAAATGCTCCATGAGAGTGAACTTTTACTAAACCACACAATATAATACAAACATGACCATGATTTCGTAGCATTGCTACACCCTCAAGACCTGAAGATGTGTGGTTCACTCTCATGGAGCATTTTAATATTAATAATTACCACAAGGTTACTCCTGACTCTGTATCAATAATTTAATACAATTGTTTCACTTTTTATTTCAATAATGTTTTTCTTTAATATGAAACTCGAATCCTCAAACATTTTGTGTATGCATATTGTGTTTGTCTCAGGGATGGTATGACAGTCATTGCAACATTAGGCAACAGCACTCTAGACCCTGTTTTTTGTAGAAATTCAAACAAAATATTCTAATTAAAATTTTTCACAAATTATGAAAAAAATTGAAATTTAGGAAACGTATGTAATATGGGTTACCTCTCTCTTACAATCGCCATTTACATAAGAAGTAATAGTACCTCAAATAAAAATTAATGTTTCTTAAATTAAGTTGAAACATAAGATAATTATATCAAAACCATGATGAATCAATGTTTTCAGTTTGTTTCTTTTCATTTTCTACCACCCAAAACATTGTGCACTATAAAACATTACTCCGCATAGAAATGGTAAACCCAGAGAGCCAAAATGGGTGTTAACAAAGGAAGGTATAAGAGGTTAATTGTGATTGTTTGAGTATTTACAGTTAAGCATGCCACTGGTGACTCAAAGAGAATAAATATAAATCTGATTCCATCTTTGTTATATTTAGGGTAGAATTTTGCCTGCCCTGTGATTGCAAACAATGTTACATCTACTCCATGACTCAGAATTACCCCAGAGACTAGCAATTTTTTTGCTAGTCTCTGGGGAAAAAAAAAATTGCTAGTCCATGTACAGGCTTAGAGTTTAGGGTGTTGATTTTAAAAATAAAGTGGAATTTGTCAATTGCTCATCTTGTTAGGGATCTAGGATCATTGATTAAAGAATAAGAAAGGATAATATGAATCAAATAGGGAAAAAATGATATGGAATATGTAAGTGAGAGAATGGAAAAAATGAGGAAGGAAAAAAAATAGTAGCAGTTTCCTTGCATAGATTTTATCAATAACTGGTTTCAGCTCATCACGCAAAGATGTATCACCATCATCTAAATAGCTGATGATGACTTGTTTAAGTCCAAATCAGTCGTTAGTGATATCTCTGTGTGGAAACTACTAAGTGTTTTCAGTTATTTCTCTATTGCTTTTCACCAAATAAGGTTAAATCACATTTATTACATTTGAGGAAATGGGGTATTAAAAGATTCTTACGATTAAAGAAGATGGAAAATGATTAAGAGATAAAAAGCTGTTTCTTATTCATTCTGACGTATTAATTGATGAGAGAAAAGCTGGTGTGCCATAGGAAGGCACTTGGCATGCTGCATAGTATGCAAGAGTACCATAGCTTTTTACATGGTGAAAATACTATTTTTCCATTCTAAACATCAGTTTCTCTCCTCCTATATTTCAGTTTCTCACTGAAGGCCTAACTTATACTTGATAGAATGCTGTATATTATTACACATCTTAATATTAATATCATCATCTGACCATTTTGCTCCTAACTGCCTGAAATGAAGGATTTATTTTTAGAATAATATTGTAATCTCTATTCATGGGTTTTTCCTGAATGTTTTTGACTGTTTTTTTATATTTGTTAATATGTATTGCAAATTAGAATTCTAAGTTAGATTTCTTCATTGTCTTCTTGAAATTCAAAAGTATAATTTATGCCTTTAATTTTATT
Source organism: Ladona fulva (assembly GCA_000376725.2). Lineage (NCBI taxonomy): Eukaryota > Metazoa > Arthropoda > Insecta > Odonata > Libellulidae > Ladona > Ladona fulva. The sequence continues at coordinate 319,111 of KZ308313.1, forward strand.
CAGGTTATGTTAGAGGTGGCTATTGTCAACCTCTAATTATTGCAACCTCCCATGCATCAAGTTCTTCATCTTTCACTTGAAATGCCTCATGCAATCTTGCTATCATGTGCCATACCTACCCTTTTGAGCCTCTTTAAAAATAATAATGTGGACATAATTAACGGATATGCATAAAATTACGTATTAAATAAATGTTGGTCTAATTTCAACAGATTTAGCTTAAGGATTTCAAATGAAGATGAGATGACCAATAACTCCTTTTAAACAGTTTTGCTTCTGCTGAGAATGTTATGCTCAGAGTTAAATCATAACTCTAAGGATGTAGTGTGTGGTTATCTTTGCAGGTCCCTAGTGTGTAGGAACTGATATTAATCACATGAGAGTAATTAAAAAATTGTGTGGTTTATATACCACCTTTACTATACAATATACTTCTTATGGCTCATACACCAAAGGTTGATCTTTCATTGCTAAAAAAATAAATAAAACTCAATAGTTATTTTTTTCTTCAAAATTTCATTTTTTACTTTGTTTTCATTCCAACTTGTATTGACATGACAATATAATTCTTAATTTGGAATGCCTAAGTTTATTAGTAAACTTAGATTTGGGTCTTAAAATTCGGTTGATAAAGATCTCCTTAATCTCCTTAAAAATGTATCAGGATTATGTCATCAAAACCTATTCCTTCAGTTTGCTGTTGTAGTAGCTTTGCTTATGCACTTGAAAGCTTTTCCATTTTGTATCATGGATAAAAAACTTCCTTTCTTTGTATTTTGTACATTTGCGGAAGATATAGTAGATATTATGAATTATCCCCTGCTACCTTGGATGATCCAACAATGAGCGCAAAATAAGAGAAATAGATGCTAGGACGAGCCGTTCTAAGAATTCATTCTTTCCGCGAACTATACATGATAATAATAGGCTAAAAAAATAGTCAGAACGCCCGGTGTTTTCACCCCCTGCCACACGCCGTAAGGCGTCTTGCAGGGTATTTATGTAGATGTATTTTGATGAAGTACCAATTTCACAGACTTAATAGAGTTTTTGGAACATGTAAATGATTTTATATATATATATATGTTTTTTAATTTTATTATGCAGATATTTTCAAATATGTGCACTAAAAATCCTCAATTATGAATAGTTTATTTGAGGTACTTTTTAAGTGAATTCCAGGGTATGAGTTTCAAAAGGTTCATTAAGTTATGCATGAATGGATGCAGTGATGCCTGTTTGTGTGAACCTGTTCATAGAATTTCCCAAGTTGGCCATATTGGTTCCCAAATCAATTTCTTAGCAGTAATATGTAGAAGTACTAAGATCTGCTTGTTACAATGAGAATATAATTTTAACATTGGATCATGAAATATTTCATTCTTATTACATCTTAAAGTTATGTATACAAATCTATAAATTACAATAATAAGGAAAATTGTACTTAAGACTGCACAAAGAGGCTGGATACTCTGTCATCTTAAGAACTTAATAAGCAATGAAAAATGCATGGTTCACATGCTTGATTTTGAGATGAAGAAATGAAAGGGAAAATTCTACCATAGCTGGGAATTGAATCCAGGTATCCCACTTTCCAGGTGGATACTCTGTCCTGCACCAATATTAAGACAAGATATACATTTGCTCACCTTGTTTACTACTTAAAGATGTCCTGCTTACAGTAAAGGCTTTAAGTTCAAGCAGATTAGAATCTAGGGGTCTTACAATGAAGTGGGCTAGAAATGCATATGCTATAGTTTTTATATGGAGTGATTTTCAGGTGGTGCCTATGCCTTAGAGAGAAGGGTAAATAAGTGAAAAATGCTTCAAGAAAGATGTCTTTATTTTGCAATTGTATAGAAAGCCCTAAAATATTTTTGACATATTATACAATGATGTAATTTTCTTGATATTTCATATCTATGCTGTTTTCAGATATCCCCAATTAGAGCACTGATCATCAAAATATAACAACATAAATAATCACACAATGTGGACATTTACTCAAGGCACTTACATACATCTCTCACAACATATCTGTCATGATTAAAACCTTCCCCTGCATGTCACAGTCTTACTGTAGATGAACCAGTTCTGAAGTGATAGCCACATTTACTTCAATGGAAATACTATTATCTTTGATATATATCATGTTCAACAATGCTGATTTTATGCAATACATTCAAGGAAAAGATTTAAAAGTTAACAATAAAAATGGACAGGTACTTAACAATAGTAAAATGTGTTATTCTATTCAGTCTAAGAGATTCTTATCAAACATAAAATAAATTGCTGATTAAGCATTGTCAATGCTTATCATGTTAACAGATATTCAGATTTGTAGAGCTTGCATATTTCGTAAAACATCATAGCTTCCAATATTTTTGTGATTCACTGACAACATTCAAATATGCCGTAGATAGAATAGTATGTCTAACAAAATACTGCTCCATGGATATCAGTTTGTCTTCAAAGTCCCATCTGTTGCAGCACAAGTCAAATGAAAACATAAATCAAGAATATATCCATAAATAGAACACAAACTGAGAAAGACAACTGTAATTTGTAAAAACCTTGTTTGCCAATAAGCTTGGCCCCTGGATGAGATACAGTAATTACATGGAAATTATTTGAATTGCAAAAGGGAATGAAACAAGAAACCAATCTATGTTTAGCATAAGAGAAAATCGGATTGAAACAATATATCCTGTAACAATATATGTTCATTTTGAATCTTTAATGTTGTAAGAGAATTTATGGTCCCATAAATATATAACTATGTTTGGAAAAGATTTGTGAAAATTTCAATAAAGTACTTGGTCAAAGGGTTTTGTGTAGATGAGTTCCTTTTCGTATCAGCTGGTGTTTAACTTGGCTATACTTCATCTGGGCCCAATGCATAATGTCTCACTAAATACAGGAAGAAAGTATACAGACGGAACAAATACAAAAATTACTTGGCAAGGGTTAACACCACTTAAAACATTACTTAGGTGATTTTAGCACCAAAGATTGTCACCTCCTACAAAGCATATCCATCAAGAACATCTTATAAAACAAAATTTGCTCCAAACTCATTGGGCACAAAGAAACAACAGTATAACATTACACGAGGAGCTCATAACAGTCCCGCACCTTACTGCCTTTCATCATCTTCTGTGAAACAGAATTAGAAGGCAAAATCAAGAACCAGAAAATCATGTCTGATTCACAAGAGTTCAAAATAATTGCAATTTCAAAAATCACTTTTATAATTTTTGCCTGAGATAATTTTTCCTGGACAGAGAGAGATGCCCACACACACATACACACACAATTGTCAAAAGAGTCACAACTAAATACTCTCTCCTATTCAGAGAATCATTACAGGTAAGCTCAAATACAATCACAAAGAATGCACCTTTGCAATTTACAATTATTTCATTTGTATTATTTTCAACTGAAATCAAAGTATCACTTAATATTTTCTTAATTCTGGAAAAATTGTGTTTTTATTCATATTTACATAAATACACAGTGCCACGAATAAAGTCAACACAACATAAATTGAGACCTGGAGGGGGGACTGAATCAGATGTATTTACATACAAAAGTATCCAGCCTATCAATCTACAAATGGGAATACATCTTGACAATGAGGAGAAAACTATATGTAGGAATAGATACTCCCTTATAGTTATAAACTAAACTCAGAGCTCAGATTATGCAGTGCAGAAAACAGGGTGGAGGTACTAGGACTCATTAAAGTTTTGCAACAATAGGAAACAGTTTCATACTTTGTTGATGTAAAACTTACTGAATTACAGTAATTTATAATCTGTTTACACAAAATCCCAACATTCCAAAATACAGAAGATATTTGATTGAAACGGTTTTCTGAAACATTTTATTTTTGAAATTTTTTCCCTAAGTTTGTTAAATTTGTTTTACATTACACTCATTCTGCATGTTATCTTTTGGTGAGATAGTCAAATTGACTTAAGATTAGAATTTTCTACTTTAAATGGATTTGTAAAAGATACCATGATATTTAACAACTTTTTAATTAATTTGGTTCCCTTCACATCTATTTTTATTTGTTTTTCATTCATATTTGTTTTTGTATAATGAAAACTATCAGAATACTTTACCTATTTCTTTATATTTGGAAGAGTTTTGCAACAATTCTATGTAAGGGCTTTGCTTTGAATGTTGTGTAATTTAAGTAATTTTCCTAGGATGCTCAAACAGCTACTTAAGGCACTGGACACAAACACACACACACAAACAGTACATCAGGTAGAAGGAAGGGGTGTGGATTCCAAATACTCTCATCAAGAAGAAAATGCATCTGCTTCAGAAGTTGGTAGTATGGTTTCCCTTCATCTTCAGAAAGAAGTGTGACACAGTACTGGTAACAGCAAGAAATATATTAAAGAATCGTTGAGTTTAAGAGATGAAAAGCTCAGATTTTGATTGGTATTCTAAATGATTTTACAATATGAAATGTAAATACATGGACAATGTCCTATCATAAACTTTAGGATCATTACCATTGTAATCATTAATGTCAACAGAGGGGAGTTGATCATAGTGTCCTACTTAGATAGGCAATTCCCTAAAGCAGTGATGTCTAATAAATTGAAATGTCAGTGTTACCCAGGCTGACTTAGTATTTTCAAATCATATTGGGCTGATTATGAAATATGAATGCTATTTTTTCTGAATGTTATCTTAGGTATTAAGAAAAATTAGAAAACCATACTCTCAATGCCGAGCTCAAATGCAAACATTTAATCACACACTCAAACACATAAAATTTTACTTGCAACATCTGAAATAAATAATTAACATTAGAGAGTAATTCCATGTAAATAAACAAGCTAAATTAAATCAAAACAAACCTCACATTACAATTTATATCAGAGGTAAAGAAACCAATAGTAATATTTGATGTTATGACATCAAACATGTAGTAGCAAAATGCTTCAGTTCCACAATCAATGAAAGTTGGACCATTAAAGCAGAATTCTATGCAGAATTCACTCATTGATTTCAATACTCTTAATGTGGGTGATTGACAGCATAACTGCATTTATAGGCAGATTAATTTATCACCAAAATCTGCATACAATTTCAATAAAAGAATATCTTTATCTAGAAGATATTGAACTAGTAACATTAATGAAATAAACATATTTTCCCACTTATTTAAATAATTCACAGCTGGTATAATACATGCTGATTTAAAATATGATTCTTTGGGAAAACTCTAAAGGTTTCAGTTTTAATGAAAATTTTACCTCTGTATTATTCATTCCATGGTTAATTACTTATGAATTGTGGATCATGAGTTTCATATCATTGCTATTAATAGCAACTTTTTCCCAAACACTGACAAAAAAGATATAAATTCCAACTATAAATACTAAGAAAATTCTAAACTATAAAGTATTAATTCTTTTGCTTAAATACATGGAATTAAACGCTGAAGTTTTTCTACATATTTCAGATATGTCATCAAAATGGGTTTTTAGGTGTGTGTATTTATAGTTAATGGACAGAATCTAATATCCAGACATTGTATAAAGACCCTAATCTTTGCAAACAAACCTTTTAGGTTATATACTCATTAATGCTTTAATTAAGAGATAAGCAAAACTTTTAATGAAAACAAAATGAAATTTAAACAACTCATTTCCATTCCTAAACCCAATTACAGGAGTAGAGATGATTAAGAATCTTCTTTGTATGTTAACATTTTAAGTAAAACATGAATTGGAAAGTTACAAATATTGAAACATAATTATCCTAAGTCATTTGCCTCTTTAGTTCATGTGACACTGACTAATGTCAGGATTTTGGATATCCAAATGGGCAACACACATTGCATTCAATTCTATTTCACAGCTGAGGCTTTAGAAAAAAAAACTGGAAGAAAACTATATATCCCTGATTCTTGCCATTTCTACACAAATATCACTTATTAAATAGATGTGCGATCAAGCCTTTGATAAACTTTCAATATTATCAATCTGAAGAATGATGGCTATGGACAGAGAAAAGAGGAAATGAAATAATGTTCCAAAACAATGGGCTTAAATGCTTAAAATATATACACGATGTTCATTTTTGTAGATGTTTCAGGGAAAGCATTAATTCATTTTATCTCTTGACTGCCTGGTTGGAACTGTAGAATGAATACTACGAAATGTTTAACAATCCACAAAATTTAAGAAATCTTTGAGAAACTGTAACAGAAATGAGATGAAACAGGTCTCAAAAATAACCAATAATAAAAAATTCACTTGTATCATTATAATAGAAATGCACATAAGATACATAACATATAAAACTGCAGCCATTCCAGAGCTCCATCCTATTATTTTCATTTCTGCTTATAGATGGTGGGTCCAATAATGATCTCTTATGACCACAGAACAAAAATGTTCCTTGGTAAAATCTCAGAAAAAATTTCAAATCCTGTAGTTCCTCCCTTTAGGATTCCACAGTTGAATGGGCAACCTCTATACTGGTTCGATTTGGCTGAATCATGGCAGGAACCTTTGTCTCCTCTTCATCATCAGTTGACAAAGGACCAGGAGCTGACCACCTTCTTCTGCGACTTGATGGTGAAAGAGAGTGGTGCTGCATTGATGAACTGTGGTTGCCACTCACTGAATTTACATCACCACTGACTCTTACGCTGGACTCCGAAGAAATAAAAGTCTCTTCACTTTTCTTCAATCCACTGCTTTCATTAGATGTGCCACTGGATGAATGAGAAGGTTTGTTTTCATTGCAGGTTTCTATAAAGTAAAAAAAGATTCATCGGATACTTAGGAAAATCCAGCAAAATAAAGATTTTCGAATGATAAATTACTTAACTGAATCTTCAAACTATGTAAATTATTCAAGGGAATAAAAAAATTTAAAGTATCCAGCTCAAAGACCAATTGAAACCTCAACCCCATAACCATTATCTACTATAAACACTGGAGTGGGAATGAGGGAAGATGAGGATTGAGGTACATGCTTTGCCCTTACTTTGTTCACTCAGTTAGAATGTTACTAGATGAAAATGCCCCAGTAAAAGCAACACAATGGACCTCTGAGTAATAATTTTCATAAAAATCAATATGAGAAATTAATACCAGGAATGACTCTTACTTCAGTCACTTTTGTATTATGGTCATACTAGCTGCCTAAGGATGTTTCAAAATGTGCTAGGGAAAGTGGAAGGGGTGCATTGGGGAAAATGGTGACTAAGTAAGCCATGTAAGTGAGGAAGTTGAAGCCCTTCCTGTAAGTTTCACCCCAATTTCTGAATTGGTGGAAAGAACAGAATTGTCCTGAAGGCAAACAAGGAAATGGTCATGCACATCCTTATGCCACTTCCACTTTCAAAGTAAGTGAAAGAAACATTATATTATTATATGAGTCCAATATTATATGTATTATATGAGTCCAATAAAACCATCCTTCATCTGTTACTCATTGCTTGGTTTACACATAAGAAATTCTTTACATATTAGAAGAAGCAGGGCTTTTTCAAATTCTTCAAAATCAGGACTTCAGTTTAAAGTGAACTCTGCGGCATACAAAATACATAAATTATGGATAAGATGTTAAAGAAAGAAAACATTAAAAACTTTACAAGAAAGAGAAAAATTTACTCCCAAGAGAGGGGGGATGAGGAGGAATATTCAGAGCCAACATTATGGCTGTGAACCTCAAAGATTCAGGAACAAGAAGGCAGTTTCCCATGCAGATATAATTTTGGAGGAGGCATGTACATTTAGAACACTTATTCTGAAGGTGCACCTAGGATCTCTTATTTAGACATAAAATAGAGATTTGCTGATCCTTTTAAATATACAAGTCAGGAGAGTGTGTGAATATCATTACACATTTTTGCTTTCTGCTATTTGAATAGAAATGAAATATATATTTCACACATAGGTGGAGGAGCCATTAAATCCCCTCTTTGAAGTTAATAAAAGGAGGGTTTCTGTGTGTCTGAATATACCGCCTTCAACCAGGAAAAAGGAAATCGGGATGAGAACAAAAAATTAGTCAGAAGAGGCATTTGAATTTTCAAATGTTATTTCACACTTCATTAACTTGCCCATCACCTTCTTGATCTACAAAATGTATTTTAAAAAAAGACAGGTTCTTACCATCTGATGATTTGACCTCAGATGCTTTAGCCTTTTCGTCTTTCTCTTTGGAGGATATCCTCTCGGTGAGAGAGATACAGACATGTCCGACCCTGAGACGGAGACAGGAGAGCCCAAAGCGCTGAAGTGATTTCTCCGGACACACCGAAGCCCATCCTCGGCCCACAACAAAGAACGGTTGCTCCAAAGTGGATTCCAGTTCCACCTGAGGAAAAGAACGATGTTTACATGTAATATATTTTACCTGCCCAAACGTTAATCATCTATGCTATGTATATACAAAATATAAGGCATGTCAGACGATAAAAAAAACTTCAATGCAAATGCTAATCGCAATTCCATGAACAAACTTATGGAGATGACCTAAAACTTAATCGTAAAAACTAAGAACATTGAGGGAGTTACTTTAGTCCGCGATAATGAATTATGTTGCGAAATTTGAAATTAGTTATTAAAGGAGGAATAAATGCCAAATCAAGGGAGTGAGGAGATCATTTAACTAAATGTGGATGTTGGAAACGGTCTCTCAATTCACATGCTTCAACGTCATTTTTTTTCTTTTTCCCGCTATTAAACTACGAGTTATGAATGACTCATCAGTCTCTCGAATATTTTGCTCCCAATCTTCAACCTTTAATCCCCCTTGCAACAATTTTGTATTTTACATGCTATTGTCACACGGTTGTCTTTAGGAGACTAATTGCCTCCTACTTTTCGCGTGACCTAAGCAGTCCTACGTAATTCGCACTGTTACTTCAGTATTAAAATCATGTTACTTTGGAATACTTGCGCTTGGTTTTCTTGCTTGATGAAAATATGTAGAATTCTTACGAATTTCTGCCTTCCACGACAAATAAATTTTCGTCATATAGATATGAATGAGAATACAGGATTATTCTAAGTATATCAAGTTTTCATTCGTGTTCAAGCTCTATGACCTCTAATTCTAATCAGGATCGGTTCTGTATAGGAAGCGAAGTAAACGAAGTATGGGGACGACTGAGATTTAGGGGCGTCGTTCGAGTAATTTTCCTTACTATTTGTACAGAAAAATGGACAAGGAAGCGCTTTCCAAGACTTTACATTGGGGCGTTTAAGTACGTAGCGACTAAGGAATCTGTATAGAGAATTAGAGGAACTGGATACGAAAAAACTGATCAAGAGAATGTGAGACTTCTTTGGCAAAAACTCAAAATGAGAGAAGCTGAAGATCGACGATTTCAAGAGAGACTTCAAAGAACTGAACGCAATAGAAAAAGAGATGGGAAGGCGAAATGAAATCAGAAAAAGTCATAATATTCACGGCTTACGAGAGAAAATGAAAGAGAAAGTATGGGGAAATAATGGAGGAAAGAAGCAGCGAGAAAGAATTAAGAAAATGAAAGGATAGATAGAAGAAAGGACGGCAATTAGGAAAACGTTATTTCACGAGACTCATAGATGGTAAAATCTAGGAAAATTAACCTCTTTTGAGAGTCTCAGTACATCAAGAACTCAGGGAACCATAAACGAAATAAATCTCTTTCTCGATAACTTAAAGGTGTATAATGGCCAGTAAACATTCTGCTACAGAGAAGCCTAGATGAAACGACACACATATTTAGAAGTGCTTTTCAATGCTGTTTGATTAGCATTTTCTCAAAGCTTACTTTTTTCTACCTATAACCTACATTTCATCTTCAAATCTTAATTTATATTCCGAGGAAACTCGGATACCGGCCAAAATTATTTATCATTTGAAAGCTTTGAAATATTTCGCAAATATTTTCTCTGAAAGGGAATTAGTGTATCTATCGTAGAAAAATGAAATCTGCAGGTTCCTAGAAAAATATTTTAAATTTATATCTTAACCTGGATTAACAATGTTAGGATTAATATGGTAATTATTTTTATTTTGTGAAAAAGAAAATAATAACCACATTGACGTAGAATTTCACGAGGTAAAGCCTGAGCTAATTGAGTTTATAAGGATATATAACATATATAAGAATTTATAATATATATAATTGACTTTGTAAGGATACATAATAAGGGTACATATCTTCCCAATTCTCTATTAGTCTCTAAAGAAGCGGCCAAGGAATATTGCATAGCGCGCTAGTTTTATTGCAAGGCTATTAGCAGGAAATTGACGCAAATATCGATAAGATCATTGTGCTCACGAGAGACAGATTTTATATTACTCTTAGAGTTAAATTATTCTGCATAAGTATTTACGAGAAAGACTTATAGGGAAATAAATGATATCTTATCGATCGTTTAAAAAAAATATGAGTGCTTAATGGTGCAGATCACAGTTCAAATTATATTCATGTTGTTTCACAAACGAAGAAAATACTTTTGAGTGGCCTTAATTTAAATATTCTGATGATAAGATAAAAACTAAGGGTTTTAAACCGTAAATTTACATACATGTGTCAAATGTGGAACATTTTACTATGGGTGAATTAAGGACCTTAATTTTCACATATGGATGAGGAATAAATTATCATAAATAATGCAATTAATGAATTAATAATAATATTAATGAAGATATTACATTATTACGCGGAAAGATGCATATGATCCAAAAATATTCTTCAGTGAAAATATTAACCATTTCAGATAAACTTAAGGTTAAATGTTTCGAACAATCTTTGGCGCTTGTGCTTCTTAGTCACTAACTAAGTGGATTAATGGGCTGATTGGAGATTGGAGAGCTAGGATAAATACAACTAGTCCTCGGCTTTTTTAATCTCGATGATTATGATGAAGGGCGGCCCCGCTTTATGAACGGTAATATATCTAAAATTTGAATAGACGCACGGGTGATTGAAGGAAGCAATCAATCTTTCACAAAACTAATCACTGTAACCGTGATGAAAGATGAGACACCTTTCGTGATGTTTAAAATAGAGAACATTTATTTACATTAGAATTTCTCTCAATCGGCCTCGCATTAACCGGTCCTCGATAGGTTAACTTACCTTAACCGCTCAATAGGTATATATACTCGTACAACGGACTGTTTACGAAGAAGACGATATATAGTTTCAGCTTACGTATTCTATTTGACAAGAACTATTTAGCACTTGACATGAGAAGATAGAGATATTACACACTCAAAAATTCGCTGAAGGTTAAAAAGAGAAGAAGATCACAGGCTTTATCAAAAACTGACTCTAAACTTGCTTGGAAAAATCTTAGATTTTATTTTCAAATATTACGATGTATGAATGCAGAATAAACGCGCCCTAAAAAAGAAAATACATGCGTACATAAATATAGTATGTAGGTATAAATGCCTCTGATTACTGGCTTAAACGGCAAGCGTCCGGCTGTGCAGCACCGACGAAGATTTAATTAAATGCAAGCGTCGAACGATTGCAGAAAAATATAAATTTCTTGTAACTTAGAGTTGTCAACTTCTAAAATTTCGTATTCTGTTTTCATAGTAAATTAAATTGGCTTGAGCATCCAAACACAAAACAAAAGCTACAATCCTACGCCGGGCAGTGTTAGTAAATATATTATAGTTGTACCATACGCCAATGCAGTAAAAAGTAGATAAATATCTTTACTCGAGCGAAAATCGGGAGCGGTTTTGAATAAAAATTAGCCCCGATTTCAGGTTTGATTGGTCACGTCTCGGGTGTTGGGGCCCGCTCAAGTATGTTCTTAAAATACAGCCTTAAATGAACGGTTCTGATGTTTATTGATTTTGCAACAATGTCGACCGCGGGGGCAACGGCCGTGAGAAAAAGAAAATTGGCGAAAAAAATTACGAATTCTTTATAAATAATCGACCTTGTAACTCGGAGACGCAGTTAGGATAAAGTATGATTTATTTTCGGTCGTCCAATTGAGCAAACATTGAGAAGTTCACTCATTCTTTTGATATTTGATGAATGGAGAAAATTTCGAACTCCCGAAAAACTGAGAATCGCGTGTAATATTATTGGAAGATAATAGAGGTCGGAATATTTTAAATATTGCTTTTAGACTTTCCTCTTCTCAGTCACCACAAAGATATTCGTGAACTCGAGGCGATATTTTTCTCTGCGATAGCGGAGTAATCGATTTAATATTCATGCAAGGTTTTCTTTAATCAGAAAAACTTGTCACCGATGAGTTACAAGAAATTTTGCGCACAGAGATCAATCGAGTCCATCGAGGGTAGGTTGTTGAACTATATGGACGGAATAAGAGAAATACGTTAGTTCACGCTCTAATTTTGCGCGTATCATAAAGCAACGCAGATTTTTCTGTTCAAAGCCAGCCATTTTAGAGATACACTTCCAAAGGAACGTCGCTGATGTTCAATGCTGGAAAGAAAGGGCAATGATGTTGATATTAATGAGTGAAATAGGAATGAAGTCTTTCAGAATGGAATCGAAGTTAGCTTGATTGAATTAGAAACGGAAATGTGAACCAAATTAAGATAGTGTACTGAATAAGAGAAATACGTTAGTTCACGCTCTAATATTAAGCAAACTTTTCACGAGTAATTCAGTAAATTTTTAATAATAAGAGTAATTCACTATGTTTAAGTTTAGGATAGGCGACCGCCCCGATCTCCCGCCATTTCCAAGATCCATCCATACCGATTAACGTGGATGGAACAACTTTTAAAAGGTGTCAACTCCGTTGAAAGGTTATGAAAGTCGAAGATCTTTTTTGAAAACATAACTATTTCGTATTCATAACGCATTCCGGGACTCACCATCACAATATCAAAATCTGGAGTTGTCTGGACTAATTCGAGACGAATTAGTAGTATTTCGTCGTAGGATCATTGGAAGTGTCAGTGGGTAACGCACTTATTAGCTCTTGAAACCCATTTGGTGTCGAACTCTGGGGTATGAAACATTAAAACGGCGATCCAATAATCTTGCAAAGAACCCACGATTCCTCTTAGAAGTTTTCTCGGCATTAACCAATAAAAACAACATTCAAGATGATTCGATTGGCAAATAACTAATCACCCACAATTCCCATTTTTTTTAATGGCTACTTAATGAGGGTGATGGTCCATTTGGTAGTGGTATTCTACTTACATCCTCAGGCCCGCTTATTTTACAGGCATAAATTCATCATTGGGATTAAAGAGTAAGCAGATTTTGAAAGGGAACCTAGGAAAAGAAAATATTTTCGATATGTGAACGATTTCGATGTAAATATCCATGTTTAATACGCGCCCTGAGAACTCATGGCGGATATCCTTCAAAAACAAATAAAGTAGTACTAAAGTAGTAGTCTACTACTACTAATAGTAGAAAGAACAAAGACTGTAATAGAAAAACCGCCGATCCAACTGAATTTCCAAGCGAAGAACGGATTTTGAGTGACGCGAACTTTAGCACGCTAAACTACTCTGCAAGGACAATCGAAGTCGCTAGGTAAAACACCACAATTCTCCCGCTAACCTTTTCGTCGCTAAACGTGCGTAACTTATGTTTCTGATTATTCTAATCTCTTCGGAAGAGCAACACTTCTTGGAATCTCTGCTTCGTGCCGATGAGGGAATCGGTGGGCCAGAGAATTCTTCTGCGTTTTATCATTTCGGTGTAAATGGATTCCGCGATCGTGTTCTCCATAAGTTAAGCGGGGATCTAATAAGAGCGGCTATTTGAAGCTCGATAGTATCGAGGGTTTCGTGCGACCCCTCCCAGAGCTCGAACCGCCGATATCAAGGTCACGCCACCTTCATCGCCACCATTAAAGAGGCAACGCTCTCACTCGAAATGTTTCGCTGCTTTCGATCGTGATAAACATTACATCAAAATTTTGCCTCGCTTGCTTATCCGAGAGATTTCTTTCGGTGCGATATAATGCTGTCGAAGACGCATGGGCCGCCGTTTCAGCAGAGTAGACGTTTTTCCGCGACGCTTACATAAGCGAACAGGAAATCGACAGTTTGTCGCTAACGACTGAAAATTATATGTTTAACTGGGCAGGCATAGTGTAACTCAAATTCATTCGTTTACTCTTTTGAACTGTTTCTTATTCACCTTAACGGTTTCTTATTATAATGTAATGATTGATAGGTGTTATTTTTGACGGAATATTGGGATTTTTCGATGTCATTTGTAATGTAATTATTGTTGTTATTTTGGACGGACTTTAAGGATTTTTGGATGCTGTTTATAATGTTATGATTGTTGGTAATTGTTTTTGATGAAATGTAAGGATTGCTGGATTTAGTTTGTAATGTGGTGATTGTTGTTCTGGACGGGCTGTAGCGACTGATGTATTGATGTAGATATACATGGGATTGTATTATCGTTGTCACCGGACCGTTGTCCAATTGTAACACGTGCATATAATGATAATTCACTTCGAGATAACAAACTTCAATTATAATTCTCGCTAACTGTGTCATCGAAAGAGTTAAGCTCCTAATTTAAGAATTAAAAACACAAACTGAAATATCACAATGTAGAATAATATCACAATATCATATTCATAGTCTCATGAGCTTTTGGTTCGATGGCTTCAACAAATCAGCAAAATTATATCAGAGCGAAAAATAAAGACTTCTTTGGTCAGAGCGAAAAATAACGACTTCTTCTTCTCTCAATTGAAATTAACAACAATTGGAGTTAATAGTTAACCAAATTTTCGAGAGATTACGATTTTCTAGAATATCATCGCGGCATTTCAGAATTGACGGCAATTGTCATTGTTAGCATTAACATTTATTTCCATTGAAAAAGGAATATTAAAATAAATTCTAGTTTTGCTCTTAATTTGTTGTTTCTTCAAACCTTGCCGTGTCTCTGAAATAAGCTGTTACGCAAAAGTCAACCCAGATCAGCGTCTTTCAGCATCAATAGGTCCTGCACCATATCTTGGTGGATGAAATATTTATTTCATATTTCATTCGTCTTCTGGTAAGGGATAGAGAAAAATGCATCTTTCATTTATTTTTGTCTTAGTCTTGTTCATGGCTTTGATTATACGAAAGTTACTGAGGTATAAGTGAAGTTGAATAATGGCATATGTTAAGAATTCTACTTATGGAATGCAACGAATAGTGTTTCTCGCAGAGTCGTAAGTGTACTTCACTTACATGGACCTGTCCCGCTTAAAGAATTCTTGCTCAGTGAGGAAAGCAAGAGTTGACTACTTCACTCCTTATTTTGCCTATTAAGCCTCATTTCTATTTTCTAGCTCTTCGTAGCTAATAGTAGAGGGGATGAGGTCCCAACCAGTCTTCGGGCTGAATGCTTTACTTGAAATTGCAAATACGTGGCGTCGATTCCACGAGAAATTTGAGTATCGGGAGTATCCCTCAATTGATGAAGCTATTGTATCATTATATCTACGTACAACTTTCGCACTTGTCAAGAGTTGTTCTACGATTACTTAACAAGTAAACGAGGGAAAGAAGTACCCTAAAGGGAATATGTGCATTGAATTATTTCCCGGTAATTTCTTGTTTGGTTTTCTCTGTGACCGTCCGACTGTGTTGAGCGAAAAAATTATCGACACTTTCGGAAACAGATGGGACGGCGAGATTTTGAGAAGCCCATGGCTTAGCAGCGGAGAGGCGGGGGTGGAGCTTCAGAAGGGGGGAGACGCGACACGACGGAGAGGAGACTTTCTTCCTTACCTCTTCACCTCTAAGAGCGTGGCCAATTGGTAGGGAATTGAGCACCGAAGAGTGTGTTGCCTATACAGAGGAGAGGATAACGAATTTCGCAAATAACTCGATTCCTTCTTAGCCTTATTCGAAGCTTTTAATATATTATTATTTTTAACGTCTCAGTTCTTTACGTCAGATTTAATTTCGTTACAGCTGCCGCGCTGTGGACTTGTGGCTTTGATTCTCAGTGGGACCTATTAAGTCCGAGATTACGACAGCGTTTGCAGCATGCTTGCAAAAAAAATTCCATTTTCTATACGACATCCTGTTTTGTTTTAATGTTTACGCACCTATCCTAAATGAAGAACAAACAAGTATATAATTCAATTTCACAGTATTTTGCTGTACCATATTTGATTTCGGAGGTTAGGTCTAAGAGAGGCCCACATGGGCGTAACATCGCCGAATAAAGAGTACAACAACAACAACAATAATAATTAATAAAACAAATAGGGGGTCAAGAGTAGGTAAAAAAATTCCTATTATCCTAACATAAACAGATATCATATCATAAGCATTTCACAGCAGCATATCTGACATGCAATTGCCTCCAAAAACATACATTTCGCTCCAAAAATCTGTAATTCTGTATACATTCTCAATGAAAGACATTTTCTAACATATTAATTAATAGAAACAAAAAAAACAACTCATTCACGAAAAAGGCCAAGGGACATGTGACTTGGTTAAGACCCGTCACAACTTCACAAATAATACCACCAAAAGTGAGAACAAATTATAATAATAATAATATCAGGCGAAGTGTTGTGGAAATCCATCATAGAAGCAATAAGACTGCGAATATTACTTTTCCTCCCAACTTCCAGAGTATTAGTGGAAAAGTATTATTCGAAGTGAATAATTAAATGAAATAATGAAACTTAGTGAATTTTCGGTATGAATCCCAAAGACGCACCGAATTTGCCACTCCTGTTAATGACGAGAACAGGGGGAAATAGAAATTAAAAATATAAGACAGCAATTTATTTCAGACGTATAGAAAAACCAAAAAAGGTCAACGTGTATTTCTGTTTATTTCCAACTCTTGGAGTTTTCTTTTCCGACTCTCGCTGCTCTTGGACACGCTTAACAAAGGCAAACGAGTTTCGGCAAAGACATACTTTACTACAGAAGCGCACACAAGTGGAAGATCTCTCCTAAAATGGAAAATTCACGACCAAGAGAGTGTTTTGCAGAAAGGCGTCGGTTTAGATTCGCAGCAAGAACGAAACGGAATGGAATGGAGCTCCGAAAAGGACAAAAACGAGTTTTGTCCGTTGACCCTTCCTTCCCTCACATGTTGGTTCAATTTATTGAGCGCCCCTTCGCTAAGGACCGATTTTTCCTTGTTACTGCGATGACGCAAATGGACGAAAACGCTTTAATTTTTCTAGCCTCTTCATAGTCTTCTTTGGCTCTTAAAGAAATCCGAGAAACTTTCTCGACGTTCTTCTGCGGACGCAATTTTGCGAAGTTGTATTTCTTTCGGGAAAATTTTCTTAGATCGGATGTACGATTACTCAAAGGTACTACGGATAAATAGTTAATTAGGGGTTCCCAAACAAGGATACCAGTAACCTCGGGGGTACCGTCACTTAATATAATGACGCGTAACTCCAAATATACTTAACGTTCACAAGTAGCACAAACCTATTCAACCGTGGTTATTTGTTGCAGTTTTTTATGCATTTCCAAATCATCTTAAAAGATCAAAAGATAGAAGGAAGAAAGACGCAATCAAGTACTTAAGAGTAACCTGGCAACGCCAAGACCACAACAGAGAGATTTAAAGAAAGGTTGGGGAGGCCCACATCTACTACAAGTAGGTTTGAAAACTGCTACTGATGGTGATGATGATATCGGCTTGCGATTAAGCTAGCATTTCAATTTTCCCGTAACATTGCTTCATGGAATACATACTCAGAAGTCGTGCATTGTTTTTTATTTTCTGTCAAAGAAACGATTTTAATCTTGTCAGGATCTTACAGTTCGACACGGCTTAGTAAGTCGGCTATCCTGAAACTACCTCTTTTCTGCAATACATTTGTATTGTAGATCTGCTTGATATGATTACAGCCCCACATTCGGTCACGTACCACTAAAAACTAGGATGAAATAGCAACAGCGATATTTTTTTTTAGCATCGCGAGTCATGAATTTTGCATAAAGACGGCACAAATAACTTGTACGCGATGACTTCTAGATAAAACGGTCGGATCCACACCCATAACGGAGGCTGTTTTATTAACTTCTTTGAGAGAAGCTTCTCTTTCTTACTTTATAAGGTGATTCCGAAGATTCGAAACTCCTTTTAGACACCGAATAATTATAGGGAAATAAAAATGAGACTAAAACTCATTTCATATTCATAAGAAATTATTCTTTCATTCTTTCTCTTCTTATAGGTAAATTTTTAAGGTCGTGGAGTTTGAAATTCTTTCACACACCTTTCGTGGTTTATAATTATCGTTTTTTAATTTGTATTTTAGTATTACTGTATCTACTACCTCCAGATCTTGCACCTATTCGAAAAGTTTTAATGATGATATTAATAATGTCACTGAGGCAATATTTTGTTATTATCTGGGGGACTTTATAATGAGGAGCAGAGAAGATTAATATTGTTTCAGCTGAGCCAATTCGAGAAATTCCTTAACTGGAATACTTGCATCGATTAAACGGGGAAAAATTACATGTTTAAGAAAAAGTCATCTCTCTGGAACAACTTTACTACGATCCAGAGCTTCGATTGGAAACAAGCTTCAAAGGAACCATTTCATTCTTAACAGGGATCTTATCACTGAAAATGAGGTGGAAGAGATGAGTGTCGTCCATTACGAGTAATAGTTTTACCGAAAAGTAATGAAAAGTAAGACAAAATTGGTAAAAAACTTAAACTTCTGGAAGGTTATACGTCCCTGACGTGTTTCATCACATCCATCGCAACTGAAATCGAATTCTGCGGTAACATTAATAATTTTTTTCATACATAAATTCACATTCTCATGATTTGAGGGTAATATATGCCATAATGTATGAAGTATAAATATTTGTATTCGTATTTGAACCGTATTGAGGTTAAGTAAATTAAGTATTTAAGTAAAAATTACCTTCGGAACTTAATTTTTCATCTCTCTTATTGTTATCTATATACTGCATCCTTAGAATATAACTTATCTTTCATTCCTTCTCAAGGGATTCCAACAACGCCTAAAATATTTTTCACCCGTATTCTCTTTTATATTTTGCAGAATCATATTTCCTAAATAAAGCTACAATCTACTTCACACCAGTAGCATTAGTCTAAAGGAAGGATTTTCTCTTATCTGAAATGTTTTCTCATGAATTAAAACACTGAAACATTATCTTACTCATAGGAAAAGCAAAGCACTTCCCGGGATCAATTGGTAATCGTAGACATTTTTGGTTCTGGAAGCAGCCACGGGCGTTATCACATGTAATTTTTATCGCTGAAAATAAACGAGAATGGTTAACTTGGTGGCTCCCAAATTATAAGCAATGAAAATTAAAACATTAACCAAGTGTTGGGAAAATTCCTGCTTATCTTTGGGACATACAACTGAGGAATGTATTTAGGTAAATGTATAAAAATAATTGTTAAAAATATACTTTGGGCAGAAGGCCAAGATCATAAACGTAAGAATGACCTACTTACTATATAAATGTAGGACTACATGGAACTTCATCGAATTTATAGTTTATTTCATTGAATGCTTCATAACATAAATCACTCAATTTTCAATAGCTTTTGAAGTAAATTTATCTCCAGAGAGAAGAATCAGACTTTGAACAAGGAGGATCTTAAAAGGTCTGCATAAATACTTTTGATGTTATACTAGGTAGAGTATACTTTTTACAACAGAAAAAATTGAGAATTCAGGTGGATGTTTATTGAAAATCCAGTAATGGAGCCATTAAAGAGATAAAACGGTTAAAGAAGAAAAATTCCCTCCTTATTGGAACAAGAACGTTTATATTTATATTTTATCTATTAATGTATGAATTCGAACTAATGATAAATATCCTGGAGGTAGCCTGCGGCCTTCAGACCAAATGTGACCTTCTTGGGAGTTCATTGCGGAATTTTGTCACTTCCTGAAACAAATGCTCCTATTTAAATAGTTTTTTTTCTGATTTTGCTAATAATACCAAGTGAAAATAAGGTGTAAAAGTTTCTGTTTTCTTTCACTCAATGAATGAATTCGTTTTTATAGGAAATTTCGATCATGAACTATTTGAATGTACGTAGCATGTAGCGTAAGAGTGGCCTGAAGCTTCATCTTTTATGCAATCGAATGGCGAATATAATAATAATGATGATAATAAAACGTCATGTTTATGTAAGGGCGAGAGTGAGGCTTATTAGTCTCTTACATCTAACCCTTAGTCATTACAGATAGAATGAAAGCGGTATTGGGAGTTAAACTAAGCTAAGAAAAGCAATAAGAGATGGAACTATTATGTGAGTTTAAAAAACCAAAGTCCTCGCTTAGGAAAAAATTGAACCCCGCAGGAAAACACCCACATGAATGGAGGAGTGAAAAACCTGCGTTGTGGCAGGTTTGCAAGTGGCAACCAAAGTTTATAAGAAGAGGGGAAAATGAGCAAAAGAAAAGTGTCACACAGCTGGAAAAAAATAGACAAAAAATGCACAATTCTTACAAATAAATGTTGGATTTGAAATTATAAGAAGTAGGCAGTGGAATGGCCTTGCAATGGAAAATAAGTTCCCTATTCCTGTAGAGAAATGCTTATAAGGCAGTACGTAAGCAAAGAATGTGCAAAATAAAAATTGTTGGTGGGAAAAGTTAAAGTTCAGAAAAGGGGGAAAGAAAAGGAAAGATATTCCGGTAGAAATCGTTGAATAAATCGCACCCAAACAGCTTTTTCCATTACGTATAGTTTCCAAGATTACCAAGTCTATACTACATCAATTACGAGCTATTAACTTTGTGATTTATACTGCAAGTGCTTTCTACATAGTAAAATAATACTTTCATGCTGGGATACCCTAAATTTTTAATATATAAATATATAAATAATTCAAATATTTTAATATATAAATAATTCACTCAGAGACAAACATTCTCAACGATTCCTTAGGAAGAACAGACAGTAGCTCCGGATAGCCACGTGGGTAACGCGTTCGACTTCCGGTTCCGGTTTCGATTCCCGATGGAATCTCACGTGCGAAATGACCTCAGATATCGAAACACTTTTAAAATTACTACTAATTGATCAGACACAAAACCTCCTACTATTAAAATGATGATCAAGTATTACTTAAGGTTTCTATATTCATGGGATATACAGGATTCCAATTTATCACTTAAAAATGACCGGTTAAGTGAGCATAATAAACTACCGAGAGAATATTTGAGGGTTTTCCAGCTATTCAGCAGATTAAAGGATTTTCAAAAAATAGCGTTTTCATTTCCATGCCAATTTGTAAATTATGACGAAGAATAAAATAAAATTGATAAACCCGGACAGTTTACCGGGTATTTCATTCGCGGGTAATCGGTGAAAACCCAGCCAACCGCCGATCATTATAACTGGATTGAATTCTCTACCTGTGGAGTTGAACAAAAAAGCAGTTCGGTCAAACAATATATACCCACACGTTGGTGATAAATCGCACTTCTAATTATCCTTATTCTTGCTTCTTTTGTTTGATTAAAGTTATTAACAATTTCTGCGCGCGTTAAAATAATAGACTACCTCTTTCTGGAAGTAATTTGAGAGCTTGTTATTTCAACCAGCAGCTATGATGGCATTTTATAGGCAAATGGCGTGAGAAACGTTATTTGGCTCAGAGGCGAGATAGATTTGTAAACCGTCAGCGAGTAAATGGTAGGAAGCGAATGAAATATCGACTTCATGAAGATATATGCTAACGATGGGTAAAGTAAAGTACTTTAAGGTGTTAGATGGGCCGTACCAAAGCATGATTTCCACTCGCGTTAAGAATTACACGGGTAAGAGGACATAATTAACTGGTATTTAATTCGAGAACTGTTTTTTCGCTCCGTTTTTATTTAACGATTCTCATAATATGGTACAACGCCTGGGGACGCAAATGGAGCGAGATTCAAACAAACATGAATTAGTGATATTGCTGTTATTATTGAAGTCATTTCGGTCGGATATAATTCGACCGTACTCGGAAAATATATCACATTTTAATTTCTCAACTTTTAATTTCTCAACATTACAATTTAAGATTATTAGCTTCTAGCTAAGGAAAATGAATCTTCACCTTATAAGTTGTAATTGAAAATACCTCAACCATCAGTGGTTGCTTTTTTTCTAGCCTATAATGATGATGATGATGATAACAATAATACATGTTTATTACGGGCAAATTCCCTGTTACATTTTGCATCAACAATTGTTAAAAGCGGGCTCCCAGATAGCTAAGTGGGCAACGCGTTCGACTTTGGTGAAAGCGGTCCCGGGTTCGATTCCCGGTGGGTGCAAACGTACGAAAGTACTACTACAATTGTTAAAAGGAAAAAATAAAATAGTCAATTAAAGTAGTTGAAATAATAAAGTAAAGTAATTGAAGCTCATAACAAAACAATGAGGAAAAACACAATTGTAGGATAGTAAATAGTAAAATTGACGAAGGATAAGACGAGAAAAAATCAGAAGTATCTATAAAAAAAATTCATGAGTTTACTAACATGCTGTCACAATGAATAACTACAAAATTTATCACTCTTTCGAACAAATTCATCAATGATAATTAACTGCAGCTGCGTGTGGTTATTTATCGATCTAAGATACAATCCACTATAACGGCCATGCCACTCTCACATATGCGTTTCTTTGCACGTATTCTTCCCGGTTTTTTTCGCCCCCCTTCCTTCCCAAAATCCTTCAGTTAAGGAGTTTTTCCCAACAACCAAAATCTTTGTGTTTTTAGAAGTATCTATANGAATATGTGGTGAAAGAAATATAACAGTTTTCTGTCAAATGCAGCTTCTAAGAGCCTCCACCAAATTTCTTTCATGACGTGTTGAAAATGCAGGTCTCCAAAATAAGTAGTAAGGCGTCATTTGATCTAATTTAATATAAAGTAAGAAACTTTTAATGTTGATTTTACAGACGTGTGGGAAAGAGGTGTCTAGGTAGGCTTACTATTCATTGATTTGAAGTTACATGTGCATGAAATGATTGAACAGATCTGTACAATGTAATAAGGAAATAATCAGTCATTGCTTAAGTTTAGACAACTGGAAGCTTACACTCCCCTAAAAAATAACGTAGCCAAATTATAGGATATTCGTTTGAGTTATTCATAGGCTATTGCAGTAAAAATCATTGCTGCATTAACAATAAATAGCCTTTCTAGCAGTAAAGAATCGAAAGAAACTTAATATTACCATCAGAGCTTCGAGGACTGAGTTATAAAAAATTTTGAAATATAACACAATAAGAGTCGTTTCCACTACTCCCATAGAGTTTAGAGAATAGTAATGGGTAGTTTTCTCGCAATCCATTACACAAATCGATTGTCAAAATAACATTTCCTGCTCCAAATGACAGACTGCATGTCGCAATAATCTTCTAAAAATCTTGTCCTTTGAAATCATATAGATCAAGTAGGATTAATAATGCTTTTTATCAGTGATACCAATAATTAATACGAGGTGAGATGTGAAATCAGCAAATAAATGTTCCGTTTGAAAGAAATTGGACGACAATAAGAAGTATCCTAGCTTCTATTTTGAATAAATTCTTTTTAATCAAACAGCAAATCTAGCAACAAAATCTTTCGAATCCAAAACATATCCTTTCAAAATAATTTCATCAGTAATAATTATTATTGCTTTTCGTGGATGTTAATGTAATTTCATCGGAATATTTTTGTCAAAACTCCGGGTCTCTAGTATATTTCAAAGTTGCGTTTCGCGGCATTAAATTAAAAATACCTGCATCTTTTTAAATAATATTGCTAATTTTCTCACGAACCTGGTTTCATGTCATCAATTTATTTATTTAAAAATTTTATTTCTCGCATTCTTTTGGTAAAAAATAACAATAAACTGTAATACACACTCGTGAATCCTCTTCTAAGTAATAATAGTGGTGCTCTTACCAGTGATTGACACACGTGGTGTAACTTTTCCCCTAGTTTTTCAACTTTTAAACAGAGGTTGCGTTTAAAATTAAATGATGACCCGTGACAAAATTTTTATTTTCCAATGATGAAACATCTGTGAATAATTGCGTATTTGTGTTTTTTCTCCTATCGTACATCTTTTCTAATATTTTTTAAATTTCACTTTCGTTGACTGATGGTCCGCGACCTGAGACTAGCAACGCGAAGTAGCATCCGGGTGTCGCAAATACCAAGCTCTCCCCTTTTTTTTTCTTTCGGTAAAAGAGAAGAAAGCATCTACGAAGCTAAGGGGCCAACTCAAGAGTCTCCCGGTGCAATTGTCCATTCCGGTCAACGTGTCGAAGCAAAAATCGATCGTCTGAATGATTCTGAGTCGGAAGGATCGAGATAATGGGCGAATTTGGACATTTCACGGCTCAGATGAAAGGGATGCTCAAAGACGCCACCAGATGTCTCTCCGAGAATCGTTCCGCCCACGACTGGAAGGTGCTGAGAGCAACGTACTCGGGGTCTCGGGCGTGTCACCGACAGGGGTCAATAGGATATAACTGGCCATCGGAACCCGTACTCGATGAGTCCCACTAAATATAGAAGTGAGAGGTCAAGGGCAATGGATGTCACGTCTAACGCATGTGTCATTGAGGGAGCCACGTGTCCAGGATCGTACCGCGAGATCTCGCACAGCCGAGTTATTAGGAAAATCAACATTATATACGTGCTTACGCGTGCGTCACTCCAAAGCGGCCTTTTTCACGGCTTAATTACGAAAATAGACGTGTCGCGGTCAATATGTCGCATGACATCCCACGCTCGTTTCGCGAATCTGAGTGCTTTGCCATATACTAGTAGAAACTACCGATATATTTTTCACCATTTTGCCCTCTCTCTTCCGAGATTAACGTAATTCACGATGAAATCCATGTATTAGGACATTCATCTCGTACAAATATGTTTTTCTGGCTAAAAATATTGCTCTAATTTTCAGCTTTCATGCAATCCCTCCTATCCACATTAACTCCAAATTAGATAAAATAACGTCGAGTTTATCGATGTGGGTTTTAAATTTATTGAAGAATTTACTGAGTACAATCATACGCAAATAATACGCATGGACCCCTGATTCAATACCTGAGGTAAGCGGAAATAATTCTTTCGCAAAAATCAAGGAATCAAATCATCCACCAAATAATTACCTACACCTGACATATGCATCTCTTGGCACTTAAAAATTGCACGTTGTCTTCGTTATTTGTTACGATTTGTTAAAAAATTCTACGGTTACAAAGCAAGTGTTACGGAAATGCTCTTAGACGCAGGTTGGGAATCCTTGAGAGAAAGGAGATTAGAAGCTAGGCTGCAATTGCTAAATTTAGAGAAATACTTTGCGGAAGACGTAATCGGTGTTATGCGACCCACTTGCTACTTCGATCCGACAATGAGCGTAATGAAAAGATAAATAGATGCGAGGACAAGTCGTTTTAGGGACTCGTTCTTTCCGCGAACGATACGTGAAAACAATAAGCTGAAGAGGTTACTGGAACGCTTACAGCCCCTACCACACGCCGAAAGGCGGCTTGCAGAGTATTCATGTAGATGTAATTTATAAGGAAGAATGTAAACGCACATCCACTTATAGAAAATAATTGTTCAGCGATTAAATTTTAATCTCTTTCATTGATTATTTTCGGCGAGAATTGAACAGCTTTAGAACAATAATATCGTACACCGAAAAAGAAATATAGTAATCTTATGTCGTAGAACATCAATCTGGCATGTGTGTGTTGGCGAGCGTCTCTATCAGTCTGGCCGCAGATGTCGGTTAATATTCACGTATTATTAAAGAGTACAGCCTTTTCTCGATTCTCTGTCTCCAATCAAATTACAGTTGATGATTAGAAGGGAAAAAATAACTGTTCGAGAAGATTCAGAAGTATAAGTAAAAACTCAACTTCATAGGCAAAGAGTTTATCGAGGTATTTACAGAGCAACCTTAGCCAAAGGATAACATCGAGCAAGTGTCTTCAGTCCTTACCACGGCTCTCGTACTGTACCTTCTCTTCCGCCACCCGCGTTCGACTATATCGAATCGCTTCGTTACAATTCCAACAATAACATTCAAACCGGAAAGGTCATGTCTGATCTTGAGTGCTAAACCACTTTATTGAAGTTGCAATGACAATTGAGGAGCTCAAATAATCAGGACTCGATCTTCCATGCTTCAGAGGCGTCTAAATAATTAAGGTGCAGTTAATATATATTGATTTTTGTCGCTAAACAAAAGATTCGAGTGAATACAGAGTGTAGTTTTAATTTCTAACACAAACAGCCGAAGTCGCTGTTTGTAGAAATTAGGATATTGGTAGTAACTGAACTTACTAAAAGCCAAACTTCCTGTTAGTTTTCCATCAAGGTTGAACGTTTACACGAAATCCTGAAAGCTCTACGTCAAAAGCGGAAGTCTTCTCACGACGACCAAATATTAACTCAATCAAAAAGCTCCTGGTAAAATATTTAGAAACAACATTTGCTCTTAATCGTTAGAAGAGGACGGTTCGTCGATTGATGTGGTTACAGTGAGCCTGATAAATAAAAACATTTTAGGTAAGCGATTATTGGATTGATTGAAAGTGATAGAGGATGTCAATCGAATGTTAAACTAAAAGTTGTCCAACCCAGAAAATCACCTGCTCCGACCGTGCCAAGAGAAATCAAATCCGTAATTTTTAGTTGCTTAGTATTGCTAAAGAAAATAATAGAAATCAATTCAAGTCAATTAAGACTGTTGTTAAATACTCTTTGCAGAAACTATGACGGCAACTTCTTTTTACTTTAAGAACAGTATCCTCCAACAGACGATCGGTAAAATAATAATAATATTTTTTTAAAGAAATTACCATAACCCAATAGTCCTTCCAAGCCATACTATGTTTGTCGGCGGGTGCCCAGTTGGATACTTAATTAACTGTTTTACAGTGAAATTCATTCATAATACTCAAAACAAACTTAATTAGTGTGCTCTTGATATTGAAATTAACACATTTTTTCAACTAGCGTAAGAACACATCTATATTAATCAATATTTAAACAAACAAAAATCAATACAATATAAAAAAACTAAAAATAACACAAGATTAAAACAAACTATGTCAATTTTAATTTTGTGGAATAAAAACATAGATTGAAATTACAAGGGCGAATACAAAGTATCCATTACTACTACGTTGCTAAATGAATCACCATGAGGACAGGTACAAGACGCATTCAATTAACTATGCACTGGTGCTAGAGAAATTATTACTAGAAACACAATATCCCGTTTGGAAAAAGTTCCTCGCTCATGGCGCTAACCAGTTTATTTTTCATTCGTTCTCTAAATCTTTTTTCTTATTCTCTTACTCTCAAACCAGCCGCAATTCAATCTTTTGAATCGAAAATAACACAAAGATATTTTTATTAAGAAACAGTAAAACGATTTATTCAAACCATCTTTATTGTGATTTATTTTATCCTGACGATGTTGAGACAGACGGATTCCCTTTCATAAAATCAATATTTATCAAAGGAAGTACTAATATCGTTTGTAATTCAGGGAATCCTTTCACGAACTTAAAATATATATAGGTACTATCCACATTGAAAACGACGATAAGCTCGATTTCTTTTTCGGGCACTTTCCCAGCTATCGTGAAATACGACGGCAGAAGTGCCTATAGACTCATTGAAAATATTTTCCAGTTCTTTTTCCTCTCATGTCTGGTTCGAAGATTAAAATTGCATAGTCTTAAATTTTAAGAGAACGAGAAAATGTTCCCCTTATTTTAACTAAATATAAAAAAATGCAGTTGTTTGAAGAAGATTAAAACGATTCATTTTAAGTTTAAACCCAAGATAAAAAGCCATTCCACAACTCAATATTAAAGAAATATGTACTTTTATAAAAAAGGGATTTCAATGGCTTTAGTGCTCTTATACAGACTTCGCTTAAGGATAATAACTCATTTCGCTATATTAAAAAATTATAATTCATCAAAAATCGATAGATTGTTTCACTACAGTCCTATTTAAAAAGATTTAAATTTGTAAATATTCTTTTCTACTTCAGCTGTAATGGTTTTGGAAAGAAAAGTGGGAGAAACTTGTAGAAAAGAATTAGATACTGGACCGGACGAAATCGGTTGAAGAATTTTAAGCATCAGGAAAAAACAGTCATTAACGAGACGTACATTAAGAATTAAATTACTATTGCATGAACGCGTGGGTACAGGCATGATATATTAGCTATATCTCACCTATTTACCCGTCAAAAGAAGACTACTTCTGTTCTCAGGTCATCACTGACGCATATTGGACGAAAAATTCAGCTGAGACACTACCAGAAAATTTATGTTATTATGTAATGATGCAGATGCAGGGGCTACACAAAGATCAGATCGAGGTCCCGACTAGGAATTATGAGTAAAAATCGATTTTTATCATTAAATACCCAAATAAAAATCACAAAGAAATCTCAGACGCTTCACTAACGCAAGAATAAACAAACAAGTTTTAAATTACGATACGTAGTATTTCAATTAATTACAATAAATGTTGGATAGACTTGTTTACATTCTATAAACATATTATCATAGACTTAATCTACAAATATAAATTCTTTCTTGAAGTGGAAAACCGGAATAATGTGTTAATGAGAATTTATTAGCAGTCTTACAGAGGCCACCATTTGGATGAGGTCCTCAGCTAGCGCCTAATTATAAATTCCGACCATGTGCAGCAAATATCTTTATGATATTGCATATCTTGGAATGTTTCAAGAGTGGATGTAACTCACCTGAGAGCGCTGCCTCTCGCTGCCGTAGGCAAGCGTCAGTCTGGCTGTACCGGCGTCGGGCCTAGTCTCCAACCCAACCACCGTTGAGGGGTCCAATCTAATTTCTTCGCTGCCTTCCGCACTCTTCACGAAGTCCTCCGTCTTCAGTTCCTCCACTTTCACCACTTTTCCTCCTTGTAGCCGAATCAGGGACCCTTTGGAGAAGCACTCCTCTAAGGGGCTCTTGGACGCCACCGGAGGCGATGGGGTCGGGGATATCCGAGGGGCCTCTGCTGGCGACGCCGGCTCTTTCCCTTTCCGCTTTTTACCCCCTGAAGTGGGAGACTGGGGCTCATTGCCGTAGCTCTCCGAGGACCTGGTGAGCAGGAGGCGGTGCTTGAGGGACCCCTCTTTCCCGGAGGGGACTTTGAAGGCAGTGGTGGGCTGTTGGGGCCTCGTGGCGGATGGCCGCCTCAGGACGGACTGCCCCGGCTTCACAGACGACTGAGCACCGGCAGCAAAGAAGGGATCGTAGGAAAAGGATGGGGTGGTGATGGGACCCACGGTGATCGCGGGGGAGGTGAAAGTGGGGGCTACCATTGAAGAAACCGCCGTGGACTGCTCAGGGTGATGGGGCCGCGGAGTAACGAGAGGATGCGGCCCCAGGAGGGGATGTTGTTTGTAGTTAGAGCAGGTGGTAGAGGGAGGGGAGTGGCCCAGTAGAGTGGACGTCGAGGAGTAGTAAGGCGATCCAGTAGCGTATATGCCTCCGTGGGAGACAAACCCTCCAATGGGGTCCGAAGGCCCTAAAGGTCTCCCTCCGAGGCCTCCATTGACCATCCTACTTCTCTTGCTGGCCGTGGGGTCGTCGTTTTGCTCTGGTCTTTTGTGGACGAGGTTCACGGCTCCCGGTCCATCATCTTGCCGCGACTCCGCCCCCTCATCCACTCTCGTCTCCGCCCCTTCCGGACTCCGCACCCCGTTGTACGGCAGCAGCGGCCTCGAAGGCGGGGGCGGCGGCCTGAGAAAACGCGGTGGTGATGGAGACCTTCCGGGAGGAGGGACGGTGCTAAGGTGGTGCGCCATGTGGTGCCTGCCATGCTGATGCTCGAAGGCCATCATGGCTACGGCAGCCGCCGCCGCTGTGTGGTGGTGGTGCAGGGCATGGTAGGGGTGCGGAGGGGGCGCCAACTGGTGGTGCGGGTAGAGGGGGAGGGGAAGTGGCAGGGGCATCGGTAGCTGGGTCATCGTGACGGACGGGGGCCCTATCAAAGGGTGATGAGGGGGCGGAGGGGCAGGCGGGGGCCCCTCCGAACTTGTGGAAGCCGAGATCATGGGAGTCTGCGACGAATCTGAGGGAAAAAGAAGAATCCGATATGTTTACTACACTATTTCGTATAAATATTCTTATTTAAATAAAATATTCTAACCCAATTACGTCAACATTAAAGATTTCCAAAAGTAATAGGAGACCTTAAGGTAATAATTTATTTGAATATGTGGTGAAAGAAATATAACAGTTTTCTGTCAAATGCAGCTTCTAAGAGCCTCCACCAAATTTCTTTCATGACGTGTTGAAAATGCAGGTCTCCAAAATAAGTAGTAAGGCGTCATTTGATCTAATTTAATATAAAGTAAGAAACTTTTAATGTTGATTTTACAGACGTGTGGGAAAGAGGTGTCTAGGTAGGCTTACTATTCATTGATTTGAAGTTACATGTGCATGAAATNAACATAAAAATAATAATAACAAGATTTTATATCAGGGCGACATCGAGACTAGTTAATCTCTCCTTACATCTAACCTTAAAATACGGAGTAAACATAGAAATTTCGAAATGTATACGACATCTAGATGCCAAAAATTTATTAAATAAGATCTCATTTTTCGATATTAACGAAAGGTGCTAGCATAAGGAAGTAAAGTGAAGGAAATTGCTAGTTAGAGCATGTTGGATGAATGTCTACTGATAATAATCACTAAATTAGGCGAGGTATATCCTAAGGAGATAACGTAAGAGGAAATGTTTCCTAGCTCATTTTGTGCAAAGACCAGCATGCTCGATATGAGACGATAAGGACCGGATATCACTTGATGAATTTTCGTTTTAAACCTCTAGCCGTAAAGTCGTATCCCAGAGGGAAGTCCGGATAGAAAATACTGAAAAGGAAGTATGAACCACGCAAAGAGGAATTTCCGGCCGCTATTCCAAAAATATCGGTGTATTCACGCGAACGGGAAAACTGTAGAAGACGATCGTAGAAATAAACCGAGCGATGTCCTGTGGAGGTGAGATGTAATAGAGGATGACTGGAAACTATGGAATTCAACATCATTTACTCATGCGGAAAGAGAGAAATATCGACGCCAATGCCAAGGTCAAGAGAAAGAGTGATAAATAGAGAGATAAATTAGATGCTAAACCGTTGGGCTTGTATTCCGTCTACAGCGCAACAAATGACACACAGACGGGGATTTTGAAATCATTCCAGAACATTTGCGAGAGATCCTTCATGGATGCGGTATATTATATAAATTGTACGAGTGATTACGATTTATTTCTGCCTTGAATGTATACATTTCCATCAGATGTCCCTAAACAAGGTAAATTTTAATTCCTTCCCTCCATAATACAAGTTAACAACAGGGTTAGCTACGGCTATTGGTCAATAACAGAGACTGAAATTGTAAATTAAAAGATCATGTTCAAGGCTTTCAAGGAGGAATTCGAAGGCCAAAATCTAGCTGAATTATACCATAAAAATTTACAGAAATAGTACCGCTGCTAAGAAGAGCTTTTAAAAGATGGAATAGAGTATTCAGGAACGTATTCCTTGCTTGCTGAAGCAATCCTATAAGCTTTACGAAATATATAATATAAAAAGGGTGATTATGAATTAAATTAACGCGATGAACTACGCGAGGCAACTTTTAAAAACTCTTATACGACTAATTTATGCCTACATGTTGTCATAAAACTTTTTCTTACGCCATCAAATCACTCTCGAATGATTTAGTTGGTTATGATACGGTAACTTTTCCACAGAAATATCTGTCGTACTTCAGAAGGATTTTTGATTCTGTTTGTAGTAGTAGTTTATTTAGAAAGATTTCTAATTTTTACAATTATAAAATCCAATGAAAACCACCAAATTTCAAGTTCACAGACAAACATAGCAAACAAATAAGAGATATTTAGAAAGATTTCTAATATTTGCAATCACAAAATCCGAGTAAGACAATAAAATTAGCAGATAACAGATAAATATAGCAAACAAAGAAGAGATATAAGAACCAATATATAATATTCAAAAAAAATTAAAAGGCTGGACACCTTGTCTGAAAATGCGTTTTTTTTCTAGCTTTTCGGCGCTAGCTTTTCTAGCTTTCGTTCATTCTATTAATATTCACGCATTTAGCTATCTCCATCCATCATTAACATACATGGAATGGAATTCATACATTGGCATGGAATTTTGTGCAAGTTACATCTTCGCAACGAACTTTTCTCCGCATCAAAACCGTAGTTTAGGTTCTTGAAAGAGATCGGTAGATAAAAGAAATGATGCGACAGAAAGATAAAATTAAGCTGTTGATTGCGAACAGTAAGACGTCGTTTCTTATTTAGGCCTGTACCCTATAACCCGCGCGCATTAATGGTCCTTGAAATGATACCGCCAAATAATGCTTAACTGAAGCATTTCTTCGCTTCCGCCGAGTTAAATATAATCCCCGCATCTGCGAAGTACATACAAATACAGGTTCAAAGCCCAAATGGTACGAATGGCAAACTTCCAAAAGTTCCCGTAATATTTTCAAAGGTGAATGAGAGAAAGATATGGGAGTTGGATGGATTAACTACCTAAAATAATATAGACTATCATGTGAAATTACGAATGCTGCGAAGAATTCGACATATGTTGTACCCAGATAACTTATAGATAAGTTAAAATAAGTTCATTTCGCCTTTACAGATAAGAGATGTCAGGAAGGAGGCCAAGGTTGAAAGTCTCGCAGGA
Organism: Ladona fulva; assembly: GCA_000376725.2. Lineage (NCBI taxonomy): Eukaryota > Metazoa > Arthropoda > Insecta > Odonata > Libellulidae > Ladona > Ladona fulva. The sequence continues at coordinate 351,873 of KZ308313.1, forward strand.
ACATAACATCTTCACATCGCATTATTAACATATTACCTTCACAACAAAAGATTTGTCCCCGGAAAGAATACCACTGGTTAATATGGTAAACACCTTTACCTTCAATTCATTGCATACATAATTGGCATCGATCCCGTTTGAGAACTTTCCATCTGCTGGTCGAAAATAAATAAAGCAAAGCAGTCTCTGTTTTAAAAAGTAGATTTAGATTTATACCCCGCAAGCCGCCAGTGGCGTACGGCAGGGGGTGTATTAACACCTTACCTAATCTACCCTATTAGGTTCTCTGATGCAATTCGGAAAGAACGACCAGAAGTAACTATTCGTTTTGGCGATTATTTCCTTGTAACGCTTGGTATTCACCTCTCGAAGATCAAGCTCGCTGTTCACCGGAATGAAGTTGAAAAGAGTTCTAATTAAAAGATAATCCTTTACAGGGGTCCAATGTTTCGAAATAACAACCATTTGTGCCTACGGATTATCGCACGATTAGCTATGGATACGACCAATCAGGGACGCATCCAGAATTTTCGCTTGGGGCGGCTAAACTTTAGGAATGTAACTCATAGTCTCTTAAATGACTTACAATTTAAAATGCTATTTTAAATGATTGACTCTCATCATAAGAAAGTGTTACTTATAAAGGTATATTTTATATACATGAATATTTGCTTATAAGACCCTTGAGAACTTGGATCTGAATAAGTACTTGTAAAAATTTTGAGGTGGGCTGAAGCCCATCACCCCCTCCCACCCTTGGTGCGCACCTGGTGCTAATTTTAATCGTTTATAGTTGTGTAAAATAAATTATACCATATATCAAATTTATAGCAATAGACCCTTAAGGCAAAATAATATCATATAACCAATGAAATAATGAAAGAAAACTTTGTAATTTCCACAGGAATATAATTGAAAGACCGGTTTCAGCATAGAGCCATCATCAGGTGATGATGACCTTGGTCCTGATGATGGCTCTATTCTGAAACCGGTCGTTCAATTATATTCCTGTGGAAATTACAAAGTTTTCTTTCATTACTTCATTATGTCGTTCCATGAAGTACGGCCAGAAACGATTGATTATAATCATATAACAATCAATGATACAGGTTTAGCAGCCCAAATTCACCCTTTTGCAAATCAATTGCATCGTTTTACAAATCAAATTCTCGAGAAAGTTCAACGGAAAGCGATACGTTTTGTTAAGAAGTGCTACGATAAAAAAGCAAGCGTTGCCAAAATGCTGTCAGATGCAGGTTGGGAATCCTTAAAAGATAGGAGACTAGAAGCTAAATTGCGATTGCTTGATAAATTTAGGGAAAGTACAATTTTGGAAGATATAGTAGATATTATGAGACCCCCCTGCTACCTTGGACGATCCGACAATGAGCGCAANTGATTTCGAAACTTGAAGAATGCGAATATTAGAACAGAATATCGAAACGTACGCACAGATACATTAGATCAGAAAAATAAAATTGAAGGCGTGCGAAGATAGAGCAACTCGAGAGTAGGTTCAACAATTTCCAACAACCTATTGTGTGACGATCGGTGAAATATGTTGTCGTAAATCTTTCATCAACTCATGATTTATATATTGTTATCGGTAATTGTCAGAGATTCGGAGAAAAAGGATTTTTAATAACTAAAATCATGAAATAAAATATACACCGACTCCACTCGGAGGAGAAACGACACTGGTCCGTACTAAATACATTTATAATGGCTCCACTGCTTCTGCTCGTGGTGATTTCATACACATATTAATTATGTAATTTCAGAATCTGTCGAAGTTAAATTTTCAACAGAATGATTAATAACATCCACTAATCTTTAATTCCTTGAATAGTCGGCCAATTAATTTCTGGATCAGAATTTAAGTTTCGAAAATGCCTCTTCAATCGGATTGAGCATAGAGGAGTATAGCATATATCTAGAGAATGAACGAAAGAGGAACGGCGAATTTCATAACATGAGGAGAATCTGGGAGGTCCAAAAGGGAGATGAAGGCCCGAGAAAAAGCTGAATGAATGAGATGGATTAGTCCAAAGGAAAAAACGGCATAAAAAAGTCTGACAGAGCCAGCCAGGGCTGGGTTCTAAAGAGGAGATGTATAAGGTACTAAAGAGAAAAACACACTTGGACTGCAGAGGAAAGAAAAAACTGGAAACAAGTAAGGATTAAAGGGACTTCATTTATTTTATGGACACCGCATCCACAGTTTTATGCAAACATTTTTTAGTTAAATTCTGCAGTATTTTCAACGAGGGGTACCTGTTTCGTTTAGCGGCTACTACTTATCTACTTCGAGAATATTCGGTTCCTACGTTTCGAACTACTTTAAATGATCTTTCCTTCTTTAAAAACAAAGTTCATGTTTACTTTTGCCTTTAAGGCGCTTAAACACCACGGTTATTGAATTCTTCTCAAAGACCCGATAAATATCCTCAGAGACAAAAGAAAGCTTCGCAAACACTCGAAGAATCGAAGACGTAAGCCTCCTTAATTCCTGTCCCTGACGCAGCCTCCGCTTTGTATCCTCATTTATCGCGTTTTCCCATAAAAAGTCCGGAACAAGTTCAAATCACTCAGCTGTGGTCTATTCTTCAATAATATCGCATTTCCTCAAGTGTCACGTTTCACGTCATTGCTGCACCTATTTCTATATTTATATCGATTTTCTGCGAATCTGAGGAAATTAAACGCACATCGTCATCACACAAAGTGCTTCTTACCCCTCTCCCTTCGATCGCATCGCCGATATTTTTAAACTCTGATTTCCATTGATAATTTTTGGAAATACCCGAGCGCTGATAGTGCATTTCTTATCTTGAAGACGGAAACGATTCTTTTGCTCAATTCCTTGTTTTAGATGCACACACACAGTCATATATAAGCGAAATTAAACGCAGAATTTGATGTAAGTACTATTACGATACCAAACCAATCGCAAGGATACCACATGTAGAAAGGCGGCTTGCAAGATTAATATGAAAATTATGGTGGTGCTACTCCAGCAGTATATTAGTTAAAATCGGTCTAATTACGTATAATTAAATATAATCATCATTTCTGCTTTTTATTTGACAACATTTAGTTTTTTTGTGTGTGTATAAAGTCAATGGCCAGTTTCCTGCGCCTTATTTCCTAATTTTAACCAGAAAAATAATTAGTACTAATAAGCAATGTAAATAATCAGTATTACGGGAGCAGAATTTATCTGAAGGAAATAGTTTATAATAGAAAGATTTTCCGGAATGAATTACTCTTTAGGCGGCAACTTTACTCTATTCAAACTCCGAAGACAGTTATGAAGTAAAAATTACATTTCAAACGTAATAATAAACATTCAGTAATAAATATTCAGGCATGCGGAAATATTCATGACTTGGTAACGAGCTAGAAAACTATACATAAACATAGCTCATCAACTAGAGGATGGCATGGATTCGTTTCTTGCGATCGATCAAAAACCCAAAATTGCTCACTCGTTACTCTTAAATTGATGGATCCCGAAGCAAATATGCCAATTCAAACTCGACTTAATATCCACAATTAATATTTGAATTAATAATGCCACGCCACTCTAAAAATAACACTCATGTGAAAAATACAATCCGAAAGGTGTTCGAGAAAAAGTTCCACAAAGATATACCAAACATTTCAAATGTTTGCCAAAGAACTGAGACATCTGAAAATAAAGTTTGTCGTAGAGATAAGCCTTCTACATACCTAACTGCTCAATATCACTCGGATTCCCTCAATGTTGGAAAGCTAGGAATCTTCTAGCTCTCTCCGAAGCAGCAACGGAATTGGCTTCGTGAAATCGCCTTTGGAGCTACTGTTTTATTGCTCTTGATGTCATCAACTTTATCAAAATGCGTACCTTTCAATGCTTCCTTTATCTTCGGGAATGGGAGAAAGTCACAAGGGGTTAGATCCGGTGATTAGCGTGGGTGCTACTAAACAATGACTTGCTTTTCCGCAAAAGCCCTTCGCAGACGTGCATTATCGTGATGAAAACTCCACGAGATGCTCGAGGGTCAGTCTTTCATGTAACTTTCAACGCGTCCTCTCTTTACAGCATACACTTCACGCAGCGAGTTGGTGCTAATTCATGGAAAAAGATCCCTTCCGAATAAAAACTCTGCAGCTTTGTTTTCTCTCTGGATTTGGAGTTTACAAACCTCCCTGCTCTTACGACTCGCTGTCTCAGCCGTTTTGTTTCAGGGTCATATTGGTACAAGTATGACTCATGACATGTGACGACACTCCTCAAAACCTTATCTTTCCTCCATTACGTCTGAGCAAATTTCAACTCTTCTTTGTTTCCACTCATCACTGAGCACCGCTTTTGAAAACCCATTAATACAGCGAGTTTTCCCATTCTTTTGTCAAAATTCGTCGGAATGCTTGCAGCGGAAGAACGTCTGGCAAAAATTAGCAAATATCTTTACTCCTGATCGCAGCATACTCTCATTGGTGACTCTTTAAACCTCCGTCAGTAAATTTTTTGTCTAATTTAAAAAATTTACGCTGTTCCTAGCACTAATAAGCATCTCGAGGGTTTCTGGTATGAGAACCGAAAGAAACGTCAACTTTTTGGTCCTCTTATACAAACTCGAAAATTGTCGCGACGTGTACTAAAATATACACCGACTCCACTCGGAGGAGAAACGACACTGGTCAACAATAACACAGCTGTGGGATGTCAACATGATGACGACATTAGAGCAATATGGCTTCTCTAAACGGCGCTACCACAATAAACACGAGGCGGCGAGTTCACGAACCTTAATGCCAGACTTCGTTTATCAACGAAGATATCCCACATGTAGCACTATCTGCTTATCTGAAACACATCTTTTCGTCACTTTTCGTTGCAAAATATCTGCAAGGCGTGGCGCGAGTTCCATTTATCGGTTTTTATGGACATTCTTGGGAATTACTCGCGGAAAACGAACTCAGGGACGATAGTTATCATCCTTCGGAATACATTCATTATATTTCGGAAAGCACGTGCATCTGCGAAGATGGTTATCAACAGAAACATTTTATCCCTTTATAAAACAGTTTTAATTCGAGAATCGATTAAAGCTCGGTAAATGTAACACCATGTTCATACGGCATTTCGAGAATCTACATAAAAATGTGTCTAACGTCCCTGATGCAAATACACGTTACTCTTTTTCAAAATCCGGATCTCTCAACATTGAATTCATGTGATGGTGCGGCTGATTAGGAAAAAAATTCTGATAATTAATTATTGACCCAATTAAATTTATGGAATTCGATTAACGATTTCCCCTTGTTGAGGAAAATGTAATTGTGGAAACGAGAATCAGCTGTAGAAAGACCAAAGCAAACTTGTCAAGTGATTCAGTGACCTCTTTCAGCGAACCACGGTTAAAGATTGTGACCCTTGGAATTCAGGGCTATCATCTATAAAAGATATAATTACAAAATAATCATCGGCTATAAAAAAACTGCTATTACATAATCAGTTAAAATTTCAGGATTAAATGAAACACAGTAAAATCGGTGTGAAGGATCCATGCGAAATTAGTTATACGATAGATATGATGATACCATGATTATTACAACTTCCATATATGTGTAAGATGACATATTTTAAAAGGATATATATTTCCACTTGACTTACAATTAGATCGACTGGCAGAAAAGTATAAATTACGATACAGTGTACGAATGACCGACGTTAGGAAGTAAAGCTATATAAAAATGCGTGTTATTCATATGTATGGATGTATGATGCAAAGTGTAATTTAATTCATTGATATATGAAATTAAAGTATTGCGTGTAATGTAATCGTGCATCAATGACTAATAGTTTGTACTTACGATCCTGATATACCCTTGAAAACCAGTTAAACTTTTCGGTTTAAACGAAAAAGTGGAATCTCATTTAAAATGCGGTTTGTCTCCACATAACACGTCACTCATTTTCACATTGGTATGGTTTACCAGTCACCTATATTCTAGTCATTCACGCACGCATCCCGTAACCATCATCATCATCTATCATCGGCCATTTTGAATATGTTCTTTGGTATTTTTAGAATATATTTTATTAAGGCAATTAACTATGCATTTATGAATGTAGTAAAATTTGTTCCAGATAGAATCCACTGCTTCGGCCGTGACTTCGTGGTAGGAATCCATGAAGGAACGAGAAAAAGTCGAACTTTTACCAACCACAATAAATTTTTATTTAAACGACCATGGTTTTGACTCATATAGTCATCATCAGGTAATCATGGTTCCTCATCAGACCATGGTTTAGTCATCAGATCCATTCACCTGATGATGACTTTATGAGTCGAAACCATGGTCGTTTAAATAAAAATTTATTGTGGTTGGTAAAAGTCCGACTTTTTCTCGTTCCTTCAAAGTAAGTCTCATTTCCACCGTTCATTCCCTAGAAAAAATTCTCAATTCTATTTTCCGGTCCTCTAGGTGGATGTAGCCACTTAAGCCCTGCAATTCGAATGTTTGAATTATCCTTCCATTCGAACGTAGGCGGCAAACTCTGAATGATGCGTGGATTCCGTATATAAGCTACAATCGGTATTGATTTAGATATTCAAGACTTCAGATAAACACGTAGACGTATGAGCATTTCAGTGTCCAGATAAGCTTACCTTCACAGATATTCTAAGAATGAAGATAAAAAACGAAGCAGATCGAAGGGCAGCAGCTGTCGCTTCTCAGTCTGTTATCTCCGTAGAAAAGATTACATTCGTAGGCGGATATTTGAGTTCTGCTTCAATTTTTTGTCTCAATTATGTGGAAAAATCTCTCTTTTATTTTGATAACCATTTACTCGTTTTTATTTAACTCCCGAATGATACAACTTAAAAGGTAAACAGTTTCTTCGTAGACGCTGGCTCTCCTTGCAACATTTCCACAGTTTCCCAAGGAAGAATGGACTTGAAAAAAATCTGACGGGACCGGGAATCAAACCCGGGTCTCCCAATTGCCCGTCTGGTGGTCTATCCACAGTTTGTAGTTTTATCGGCTGATTGGGTTTAACCCAAAGGTCCCGGGTTCGAGTGCCAATTAATCGGATTTTTCTAGTTGAGGAATGTTCCTGTATGCTCGTCAATTGTCGCTGTTGACGCATATAAGAGTCCAAAGAATGAATAATGGTGAGTGCACCGGATAAAAATTAAATAATATTATCTTTAATCAGGCGCGCACCCGAGTGGGGTGGCTGATGAGCTTAAGCCCGCCCAAAGTTTCCACAAATATTTCGTTCAGAACCTAATTCTCAAGGATCTCATTAACAAATATTTGTGCGCTTAAAATATATCACTATTGGCAACGCTTTCTTATGGTAAGATTCAATTATTTCACATTGCATCGGAAATTCGAAGGAGTTAAAGACGAAAGTTCTGGGTGCGTCCGTCTTTAGTGATTTCGAAACTTGAAGAATGCGAATATTAGAACAGAATATCGAAACGTACGCACAGATACATTAGATCAGAAAAATAAAATTGAAGGCGTGCGAAGATAGAGCAACTCGAGAGTAGGTTCAACAATTTCCAACAACCTATTGTGTGACGATCGGTGAAATATGTTGTCGTAAATCTTTCATCAACTCATGATTTATATATTGTTATCGGTAATTGTCAGAGATTCGGAGAAAAAGGATTTTTAATAACTAAAATCATGAAATATGTACTAGCGAGAATATTGTACGAATAAATGAAATAATAAATACAACTTTTACTTTTCCACAAATATATTTTGGGTTCGTAACCAATGGAAACAAATTGCATTTATTATTTCATTTATAATGGACTTCCACCAAATCTCGCTAGAGAAGATTAATGGTACGAATAACTTAACATTCTTACGGAGGTCTCTAAATTCAATCAAGGTTATTTTGTTTTAATTTAAGTACGGAATACGGCAGGGAAAACAGCTTCAGATTAGAATAAAATTTGAACCCAAGTACACTTCATTCCGCGGCTCTTTCCAGCATTATGATCTATGGTTCCAAGGAATGGAAATATTAACTAAATAAATGATACTCGACTCTGCCAATGAATACAATGATATCACACATGTTGGAACTCATTCCTTAATATCACAACTCTCAAACAGAACGGTGTAGTCTATTTTCAGGAGTGCTTTCCCAAGAAAATTTAAAAATTCCCCCAAAAAGGTTGATATATTTCAAGTTAATCATTTTCGTTTATTCCGGTAACTAAAACGGTAACACGTATACAAAATCTTAAATAATATCGATTACTATCTTGCAGGCTATAAAATGCGTAAAGATAGGGAGAAGTTGAAAGATATAAAAGTTCAAAGGGTAACCTTGTGCAGGAAACGTAAAGTTGCGGAAATTTTTCACGAGCACATTCTATGTACAATAAAAATAAACCATAAATTTCTTTTTAAAGCAAACTTTCCTTCAAGAGGCGTCGAGATAAAAGTTGTATGGTCTTTGTAAATGGTAAATAAATCTAAAAAGACTGCAACGAGCATTAGACCAAAACAAACGATTGAAGACGAAAGATTCCTCGCTCATCTTTGAACCACTGGAAATGATCGATAAATTACTATTCAGTTTCCGAGCATGGAGATGAAAATTATCTGCGAATCAAAAGAACAATGAAAATTTCTCCTATCTAATCCCTCGAAAGGAAAGGAATAGAAAACAAGGTTAACAGTTGTAACGAAGAATTTCGTATTTCAGTTCCCGAAATTACGAACATTAAAATACTTGTCAGTAAAGTACTCAGCCCGCAAGCCGGTTGGAACCTCATCCCCTCTACCACCAGCTACGAAGAGAGAGCAAATGAGGTTTACTAGGCAAGATGAGGCGTGAAGTAGTTTGCCCTTGCTTTACTCACTGAGCCAGAATGATATAAGGAGAACAAGCCCACGTTAGTGAAGCACAATTACTCTACGAGTAACACTTCTCGTAACATTGCATAAGGAGAATCCTTAATTAATGCTATTATTCAGCATGACTTATACCTCAGTAGCTTTCATATCATCACAACCATGAACAAGACTGAGACAAAAGTATATAAAAGATGTTTTTCTCTGTGCCCAAAGACAAATGAAAAATATTTCATCCATCTAGATATGGCGCAGGACCTATTGATGCTAGAAAGACTCTGATTTGAGTTGACTTTTGCGTAACAGCTTATTTCAGAGAAACACCAAGGATTGGAAAAACTACAAATTAAGAGCTTAAGCAAAGCTAGAATTTATTCTAATATTCCTTTTTCGATGGAAATAAATGTTAATACTAATAATCAAATTTGCCGTAAATTCTGAAACGTCGCGATGATATTCTAGAAAATCGGAATCACTTGAAAATTTGGTTAACTTACCTCCAATACCAAAAGTAAATAAAAGATACATTTCCGTCTATCCTGTATCAAAAGACAAATGAGAAACATTTCATTAATCGAGATATGGTAGCAGGACCTTATTAAAATAGAAGACTGAAAAATTTCGGTTGAAAAAATGGAGTCCGTCCAATCTTCATACAGTAGGCGAAATGGCGATGCTTGAATGAAAGGAGTATTTTTTATAATTTACGCATTAAATATTTTACGCGACGAGAGCAACGTGCTAAAATGGCACCATCCCTGTCTCACTGCTAGAGACGCATGAGCATGGCATTTTCTAAGAGCGCTTTTGACTTCCTTGTTAAACCATCTAGGTCAGTGCTTCCCCGAGTGGGTGGGAGGGAGTGGGCGGATTCCTGAGAGGGCGCTAACAACGGAGGTGCGCTTACGTGGGAGATGAGTTTATGGAATCGCAGGGGATGTCACTGAGAGTATGGGGTCCACTCAATTACTAAGCTTCGATTTGTTCAAAATTAATCCTGAAAACTTCTCGTTAGCGATAACGTCGTTAACTATGGAAGATCTGCAAATATTTCTGGAATGAATTTATATGATACGATATGGATGTTCTTTCCAGGTGGTGTGGGGTGCAGGCCTTTCAGACTCAGAGAAGTCTTTCTAGAATATAAATAAAAACTGTATACGTCACGGGAGGTTTTTGGACAACGGGAGGTTTTTGGAGGGGCTTTCCTCCCGTCTTTGGGCGAAAGCCGGACAGTTAGTACATTGTTTTTGCACCCCCTCAACCGTTGCCACCGGGTCCCACGACCTAATCGCGACGGGTAATTCTTAAATAAATAAATAAATATTAACTCAAATATATCGAGTCTATGAGAAGGATTCATACATAATTAGATATTAGATGACGCCTTAATTATTACAGCTTGTATATGTATATAAGATAACACATTTTAAAAGGATATATAGTGCTACCTAACTTAGATCGACTATTGGCAATGTAACAATAATGATACTATTTACGAATGATTGTTGTTATTGATTGAAGCAACAAATATGCGTTGTATTAATATATGAATGTATAATGCAAAAAGTAATTTGATATATAAAATTAATGCATTGTGATTACCGTAGTCATGCATCAATGAATAATAGTTTGTGATCCTGATATAAAGTCAAGCAGCAGGAGAGAATTTATAAAAGTGACATGCTGAAATTAGGAAACTTAAAAACTTAAATCTTAATACATCTTTGAATCCTATACATCTGAATACCCTTAACATGAGATGGAAATATTAACAACAAAATTAGATAGGCAAATATCAGGTAGACATTACAAAGATCTCTCTTCCTCTATAATTCGTAGTTATATTATCATAATTTGGTTTCCTTTTAGAAGTTGGTATTACAAGTTTAACTTCTGACGGATTCCCTAATGTCAAAATTCTTGAAACATAAACACAGTGCAATGTTAAAATGGCCTCTTTGAATTTCATTCTATTGGCGCTTTAACCTTTTAAATTATATGCATCTTTTTTACCACAAAGACAGCCGGATGGCTTTTGACTTTGTTCTAAATATATAACATGCCTTCCTAAAGATCAGCTCTCTCCTATGGTACTACTTCGGCATACCTTTCTTATTCGTCACGCAGATGAAATTTGAAGCTGGGGAAACCTGCCCTCGCACATAAATAACCCTTTCTCTGATCTGTATCCCTGTTTTCAATCTGAACTTTGACCCCGGCTCGAATGAGTGAATGTTGACTGATTCCTTCTCTTAAGGTAGCATTGCACTGTTTTTAGCAGAGTGAGGATGTTGTGAAATCTTGCCGTGCCTAACTTCGCCAACTCTGAAAAGGAATGCTACGAAAAAGGTATCGATTAAAGCTTCACAGAATATTCGCTCGCTTCCTCCACATTTAAAAGCTTAATTTTCTCAATCGATGAACAAGTCTCCGAATTTCTGGAGAGATAATCGCTTAATCAATATCTGTAATGAGCGTATTGTCATACTGAAAAGAGAAAATTTCCCTCTCCTATTTACAAAGCATCTTCGAGCATAATCTAAGTTTCTCGTGCCTTGATGCTTGTTTTCAAGGACAAAGATTCCAAAAGCTGTAGTAATGCAACACATTATACAACTTACCTCAACTATAGATTTATTTAATTTTTCTCTTAATCTAAGTATGATAATACTTCGTTAGCTACGCAGTCTGGAGCTTAATTATTTAGTCTTTCAGGTGTGAATGAAATTCCGTCTGCGTTGATCGTATTGCCACGAATATAGGAAACGATTTTCTTATTCTGTGACACGGCTGTCTGAGTTCCTCAGCTCCTGTACAGCTTTCTGAGTTCATTAAGCTATAAAGATTACGATATCCTTGTCTTTATATCCAATATTTAATTTTGTAGTGTAAACGTAGATTGCTCGGAAATCTCTCATTGTGGTACCGTTACGACCATCCCACCTTGCTTTCAATAGTTAAGATATATCGAAAACTCCGATCCAGCATTCTTAAATGACGCACGAATTCCTTCTTTTAATAAAAATAAGAAAAGCTGGAAACTTGTGTAGGAAATGTTTTCTTCCTGCATCGAGCGTAGCGAAAACTAATTATCCGATAACGCATTTTTTTCATTCAGCCTCCGTGGATAGCGCACAATGAGCGAACGAGCTTTAATTGCTGCTCATTACACCCGTTTTTCCCGCAGCGTTAATGATCAGTCGCTACCTTTCGCTTCGCATCACGTGCGAAGGCGTTGGTGCATTTCGCTCCGGTTGCTTTAAGTTGCGACCAAGTACGTTTAGGGATACAGGGATGGAAAAAAAAGAAGAGATGGAGGCGAAGGAGTAAAGGGCCGCACGCTCTCCTCGGCAGAGCCTCTTCAACTGCACACCCTTCGACTTTATCGCTCACATATCGATCTCCCCTCCGACGCGCGGCGGCCATGTTGCCACTTCTCGTTCTCGTCTTCACTACAATGCCTCCACCAGTTTCCTTTTTTCTACGCTAGAGGGGAGGGCGAAGGTAAGTACGCTTGCGTGGGCCTCAGCATGTGAGTCGCCCATCTGGTTCTCCGAGTGTCAAGGTCGATGCGCTCAGCAGCAAGGTCACGCCCGAGTAAGGTCAGGGTGAGTTACCGAGGGGAGGACGGGATTGCGGCGAACAGATTCCAACGGCACTACTACTACTACTACGACCTCATCCCCTTCCCCCAGACAAAAGCGCATCGGAAAAGTGCCATCTTCCCTACGATGTGCACCGGCAAGGGCCTTCTTCAGGCATCCGGAGAGGCGTCGTCGAGGGTGCACAAGTGAAGAGGGTCTCCATGGCTCTTCTCGGAAGGCGCTGTTTACACCAGTGGTGGCGAGCGAAAATATCGATTCGTGGCGAGTAACGATACAACTAAATTGTTACCAACATATAATGAAAATTAACACTCATTCAACTCCTGAGTTTCTTTTTGTATTGGGAAAATCGACCAATAGAGAACTTACAAATCTATTTTAATACGAAAAATGCATCTACATTTCCTCTGGATAAAAATCCGTAAAAAAGATGATTGCTGAGACACTGAAGACTGCAAACGTGTTAAAAATTGCGTCAACTTCACCATGCGTGAAGACTACAACCTAAGTTTTTTCAAAGGCTCACTTTCAGAAAAAAATTTGCATACAGAAGTATAATATATTCGGTGTTAATTACAGAAATAAATGCGAGTAATAATGAGCCCTCACCTGACGAAATATATATTACTTTCATGTCTTTGCTACACTACGCATGGGAGGGTTAGAGAGTACAAAAAATAATACCCTAATATTTTCTTATATATTTTGAATTATTATTATATTTTATCATAGGTTTGAAATTTCACTTGAGTCTATTTCCACGCAATTATAAAAATTCTTTCTTTTCTCGTAATTTAGCTAGATTACAAGCATCTTATTTCAGTTACCAAATGTAGGACATAGAGATCCGTGTATGCAAATCAATATCATCCTAAATTTGTAAGAGAGCATGGATAAACAGAAAAATCACACAAAAGATTGTGTCCTACGTTAAAGCATGATATCACCTGCCGAAACAGAGACGATCTTGCTCATTTCTAGAACACGGCATAATCTTAGGTCAAGAGACCATTGATTGGTTTCCAGGTAAATCTCAATTATTTAAAGCCTCTAGATCCATGATGGCTTCAAAAACAAGACCGTTTTGGTAAACCTCACGCTTTTTGAATACATCGACAACATATTAGTTTCTACATTAACATCAATTTGGGCTTAAAAAAATATTTGCGACCTGCTTGTGAGAGGCATCAGAAGCTTTCGCCAAAAATGTGCATAATATGCGATTGCGATCTTCTGCTGGCGTCCTCTTGCATACAAGCGATGGTAATAGAAATTCATTAATGGAGGATTCATTTTCTTTAGAAATATTTCGTTGTTGAGAAAATATTCATTTTATGCGAGGTAAAACACAATCCACAAGGACATTCTTCCTATTGCTTACTAAATTAATCTCATACCGCGTTAATAGTTATTACTCTTTAATAAAGGCATTCTTACTAGGATAAAAAGCCGCAGAATCTCGCAGTGAATGCACCCTATCCTTGCTTTTATACCATCCCACGTAAATATATAACCGAACTTTTTTGCGTATTCGAGAAAAACCAAAATTGCTATTCAGCGGTATGCGGAGGACGATAAATATATTCATTACTCGCTTTTTATGGAAGAAGATTGTATAGAAATACCTTTTGTGCGGTATTATGAATTCCTCGAATGCCTTAGAAAAAATTGAAGCAGCCATTCGCTTGGAGAGCAAGGAAAACTTCATATTAAGAAATTTTAATAGCAATCCGCAACCCCGAATGTTCTTAGAGGAGCTTGGGACATCTTTACACGCGGCCAAGTTTTTAAAAAAGCCAACTGACAAAAGAAACAGTTTTAATTTCTTTCAAACTCAGTAATTTTTAGCACTCGAATCTGTTAACGTAAAATAGTTCGCATTACATTGACATGTAAAAGTACAATAAACAAGGAAAACATAGGTATAAAATATAGGTATATCGCATAACTGACTGTATCATGCTTCAGACATTGTTCGCTATATGTTAATTTAAAAATTTTTTTACATTTTCTTTAGTAAAAGCTGAAACGAGCAACATTTTGGACTCAGTTTTGATTTCTTGTACCGAACAAAAGCAAAATAAATAAATATATTTACTATTCGTTATCATTTAAATTTATTTATCACGTTAAGGTTAATTTGATGAGTGCAACTATTTTCAATTTTAATATATATAGCAAACGTCCTAAAGTCCCATATTTAAAAACCCAAGTCGATATATAAATATCAAGAGAACAGCAAAAAGCGATGTGAATTCCCAAATTTCAACATTTTCTCTCATTTTAAATAGAAAGAAGTACGAAGGTAGCCTGTTACTGTTCGTTAGCCGAAATTTTTCTACGCTGAAAACGGTTTCCCAAATCCTTCACACGTAACCACAACTAAGAAAGTACGTTATCAGTATGTTATAAATACACAAATCGGGAAAGCATGTATATGTCTTGTTCAGGTAAGTTTATTCAATTGTTTATATAAACGTGTAAATGCGCGCGCATTGACCAAAGCATTCTTCGTCTGAATCTGCATTTATTAATCGCGTCCTAAAACAGTCAAAATCTTTGTAGGTTGGTTTACTCGTTAGCCGACGTATCTTCGTATTTTTGTACGTCAATCAGGAGTAGACTGGTGCTTATCGTCCCGGGATTCCACTATCCCGGGATTCCGTAGATAAAGCCAACTTCCCGTATCCCGGGTCCCGGGAAATCCCATCTTTCCTTTCTAGTAAGTTTAATTCCCTTCTGAGCATCCCTCCTACATCTGTAGAAGCAGAGAGATCATTCTCCTCAGCTGACCTTTTCATTATCAATGTACGCTCATCCAAATTGATCTAAGTGTCAATATTATGTTTTTTGTAGAATCAACCAATACAGTATAATGATTTTAATTATAATCTTATATAGTTTTGTGATTTTGAGGGACAAGTTACAGTATTAAATTTCTCACCACTATCAATTTATTATCAATTTCATACGTTTTATTTGACATTTTTGTTATTAATTTACTAGTTTTTATTTGCGATATGACAGATTTAAACAAAAAAATAATTTATCTGGTTAAAAATGAATAAAAAATTCGGAAATGAGAAAGATTTGTATAATTTCACCGCCTAAAAAAACCTAAAAACAGATAAAAAATTACAATCCCGGGAAATTCCCGGAAAGAATTTCTTCATCCCGGAATCGTAAAAAATCCGGGAAATGACCAGCCCTAGCGTAGACCATTTAAATACGAACTTCAACCGCATGTCTTTGAAGATGACTTTTCCAGAACGATGGGCAACTTTACAATAGTGAAATTTGGTAAAAGAAAACAAGTGTGCAGGTTTAGAAACGGCTTTCAACGGCTGTTCTCAGGTAGAAGAAAAGCTTTTCTCTAAGTCTTTCAGGATGCAGTGAAAGAAAGAAAGGTTTTATGACAGCGGTCGACCTGACCACTTTGGGCGGTTTCTGTAAAAGCGCGTACACTTGCTTTCGTCGACGACCACGCAAAGTGTTATTGTGTGAGCTGGGATGCTCTAAAGACGTGTCTCCAAGCAACGCGATCCCTGTGACGTACCCTAGCTCCGCCTTCGAGAGGTCAAAGTACGCGCTGGGGAGGTAAAAGGACCGTGACGTTGATATACTGTTCTGACCGCACGTCAAGGAGGGTATATTAGGAGCGAAGGGATTAGTGGTGCCACCTATTGTCCCTTCAAAGAAACCAAGTTCCCTGAGTATACACTCGAACATTTTTGGGCTCCGTGAAAGAAGCTACGTGCCTTTAATACGGCGCTTTGAGCTGCCTTTCGCCTCCTTTTGTTACTGGAGTAGTACCTGCTCTCGAAAATCGATGGCTGAAGTCATTTCACACTTTTGGGATCCCACCGGGAATCGAACCAGCGACTGCTTTCAGCAAACATCAAAGATCTTCTCTCAAAAGTACTCAAACTATGGCTTCAGGACCAGGTTCAGCGAATGCTAATCCTAAATACTCGATAGCTCAATAAATACGCAGTTAGTGAGGTCATTATTGAGTAACGCCCAATATGTTCAATCACTATTCTTCAGTGATAGGAATTCTATCGTAATATAGAATTTATAATGGAAAAGAAATATGCAGAAACCAAAAAAAGGATGCAGAGAATTTCAGTAGAAGCAGAAGATGCTTTTGTTGGGATGGTATCTGCGAAATGTATTTTTATTGGCATTAAAATAAGACTAAATATCTACCAAATCGCATCGTGGTAACCTTTTAGTGGTTACAAAATATTTAATCACTATTCTCCTATACATATTATACTATCATTCACTATAATTCCACATAATTAAACCATTTATTTCCCGATTTGATCATTTTTATAATTATACAAAAATACGATTATTTTACTGCGAATAATAACTCACCGATTCATTTCTAATTTACTAAATTATGCGCTAATTTACTAAATAATTCCAGAGAAAGCACGTTCACAGATGACGTAACCGATGTAATGCGTTATCCATGTCACATAGGCCGTTCGGATACTGCGAGAAAGATCAGGAAAATAGACGCTACAACAGGCCACTTATAAAATTCATTCCTACACGAACCGTACGCGAAGGTACCTGATTACGGCCGTAGGGTCATGGTTCACGCACCTCCTACCACAAGCCGAAAGGCGGCTTGCAGGGTACTTGCATAGACATAATCACAATTGGTAAACAGGAAAATAGTATATATACTCCCTTAGGTTCGATCTACCGAAAACCATCAGTGTACTCACGGTATGCTTCCTCCCCACTAACTAGTATAGGCACCCTGGACTAGAAAATCCTGCAGCCCGTGCTGAATTATTATTATTTATACCTTTGAAGACAAAAGATATTTATTCCTTGACGATGGATGGCTGCACGTGAGGCGAATGACGCCTCTGCATTGGCTACATTCATTGGATCAGAACGGACTTATCATTTTGTTGCTATCAGATGACGCCGCTTGACAACAAGATATCGGAAACGGTGCGAATTGAAACGCAAAATATTTACTTGTACGAAATTTCGAGCCGTGGGATGCAATAGCGGGAATGATCAGCTGTAATCGAGGCATTATGTCTCGAGGCGCTTCATTATTTCCACGAAAGTAAACGAGTATGAAGTGGACACATTTTCAGGAGAAATATTTAAGTAAACAGAATATCATCTAGACCGAGGGTTCTCGAATATTTCTAAGACGCCTACATTAATAGCCACCAATATTTATGTAAAAGAAATCTGTAACGTTATTTTCTACGATCGTCTATTTTCTCTCGTAATGGTTTCATACAGTTACTATAGGTTTTCGTGATTCTGACTTTGTATTTTTCATAATATATCAATCTAAAACATCATTCACCCATCAAGAACCACTTAACATTTTCCCAAGAATACACCGTCAGTGTTACGTGTACAACCGGTTGAGAACTCACGATGCCGGATATAAAAAACTGATGGCTAGAACTCGAAGAACGTCTCGAAATCGGTCGTGTGTATGTTTTATTCCAATTATTGAAAATTTATTTCTTCTAATTATTTTTTATTTGGAGCGAGTAAAGATAATTGCCATTCATAAATGGAATTCCTCTAAGTAAAGCCAGAATTTATTAGCCGATGGTATTTGAATGTATTTCTGGCTTTAGATTAAATTATTCTTCAGCCTGAATTTTAATGCTACGGAAAGTTTCCTATAGGCACGTCCGTCGAATTAAATACTCTGCGGCTATCGGCTTTCAGCGAATACATTTCCATAAAATCAATAGATATCTCACCGTTTTATTTGGATAACGAACCGAGCATGACCTGCACAAGGATTTTCCTTGTTTCAACACAAACGTATGAATGAGAAAGCGGAAAAATGATGAGTGTCTATGAGTCTATTTTGATGGAGTACCACGAATAGAGGAACGTCACGACAGAAGCAGCGGTATTACGAATGTTTACCGACCGTTTCCGCTTCACTTACAGGTTGATCGCTATTAGAGCTACTCCGCAAATGTGTATCTTAAACACTTGGGAAGATCAAGAGATATGCATGGGATTCAGAACAATTTTCTTGTATCTTAAGGTAGGAAAATTCCTAGCGGCTAAATAGACTCCACCTTTAATCGCTTCACTTTGTCGTGATTAATGCGATAAATAGTAACCATGGAAATAATTCGCTATCGGATTTTAGTTTGGTACTTCATAATCTCCTGGGAAAATCTCCCTTATTATACGTAAATTGAACCCTAGCAAATAAAGGAAGGGGAACCTTACCCTCATGGGCACAAGGTTCCTTTTTAATTAATTTATTAGAAAATTACTTCTACCGACCCAAGTTTCGAGTACATAAAATATTATCGTGAGATCTGTTGATATATCATTCAATGTTCGAAAATATTCCACCCAATATACATACAGTGAAAGACATTTCTTTGTTTAAAACATTCGTAAATTGAAAACTGCTGTCTTATTTTTTTAATACGGAAATAGCGTTTTTTCTTTTTAAATTAATATCTACATCTACATAAATACCCTGCAAGCCGCCTTACGGCGTGTGGCAGGGGGTGAAAACACCGGGCGTTCGGACTATTTTTTTAGCCTATTATTATCATGTATAGTTCGCGGAAAGAATGAATTCTTAAATCGACTCGTCCTAGCATCTATCTCTCTTATTTTGCGCTCATTGTCGGATCGTCCAAGGTAGCAGGGGGGTCTCATAATATCTACTATATCTTCCGCAAATGTACTTTCCCTAAATTTATCAAGCAATCGCAATCTAGCTTCTAGTCTCCTATCTTTTAAGGATTCCCAACCTGCATCTGACAGCATTTTGGTAACGCTTGCTTTTTTATCGTAGCACTTCTTAACAAAACGTATCGCTTTCCGTTGTACTTTCTCGAGTTCACGGATGCATGTATCGTCTGCCGGATCCCATATACTTGATGCATATTCAAGATGAGGCCTAACCAACGCAAAATAACATCGTTCTCTAGCTTTTTCGTCACATTTACCGACAATACGCCTAATGAAACCGAGTTTTCTAGTTGCTTTAGCACAAATGTTACGGATGTGCGTGCTCCAGTTCATGTTATTCGTAAGAGTGATTCCGAGATATTTTACCGAGTCCACTACTTTAATTACTGTTCCGCTAATACTGTACGATTTATTCTGCCGCAACTGTTTTCTTTCGAAAAAATTTACTACGGAGCATTTGCTTGTGTTTAGGTCGAGTTGCCATTTTTCGCACCACCGTTGAATACGAACTAAGTCGTTTGCTAGGGATTCCTGGTCTTCCACGCTTGATATTTTCCTATATATAACTGTATCGTCCGCGAATATCCTCACTTTACTATCGATTTCGTGGCTCAAGTCGTTTATGTATATCAAGAAAAGAAGGGGCCCAATCACGCTGCCCTGGGGTACGCCTGAGGTAACTTTGACTCTGTTTGAAGTAACACCATCGAGTACTACTTGTTGTTCCCTATCGCAGAGAAAATCTTTGACCCAGTCAATTACTTCCTTATTAATTCCAGCCAATTTTAATTTGTAAATTAATCTGTTGTGAGGAACTCTATCGAAAGCATTCTTAAAATCGAGGAAAACAGCATCCACTTGCTTACTACTCTCGGCAGATTTTAAAATATCGTGGACGAATAGCGCAAGTTGAGTTTCGCAATCTCCTGGGAAAATCTCCCTTATTATACGTAAATTGAACCCTAGCAAATAAAGGAAGGGGAACCTTACCCTCATGGGCACAAGGTTCCTTTTTAATTAATTTATTAGTGCCTGATTATTCTTTTAAAAGAACCCGAGCTTAATATTCGTGACTCAGAGGTGCAATCATTTGACAGAAAGATGGCGAAATAAATAACAAAAATCAATATCAGGTGGTCAGATAACATTTAGCCTGGTATTATAATGTATACTTAAAGCGGACTTTAACTAATGTTCACTTTAGAGCCTAGTATTATAGTGGTTTGTTTGAGTTTAAGTAAAGATTATAATTAATATCTTAAATATATGATGAATTACCATGGATATTAAATATAATCTTCACTTTAACTCAAGCAAACTATTACAAAACTGGACCTTAAAGTGAGCATTAGTTAAAGTTCATTTTAGGTATACATTATAATATCGGGTCTTAATGTTTAGGCTGGAACGGTTTAGAATGTATAAAAGAAATCCACCTTGTTTAGTACTCTGACCAGGGGCGTATCCAGAATGGTGGGAGGCTGAACTACGGAATTGTAAACAATAGTCTCCCATTTACGTTGTAACGCGAATTTACTGAATGATCTGATTGATTCTCATCATAATAAACTATCGCCCATAAGGAAATACTTTAAGCAACCAAATATTTAATGGTAAAACCCTTGAGAATTCGGTTCTGAATAAATACTTGTTGAAACTTGGGGGGTTTTTAGCCCGTCAGCCGCACCCCTGAGTGCGCGCCTGCCCCTGACGTATATTTCTAAAATCTTCTGAAAACTCCAAGTTCGCTTACTTGTTTACCGAAAATGTATTCAACGTAAAAATGAGTTCATTTTACCAAAGTGCGTTCGCGGATGAGTGAGTTCATGTTTATAGGAACGTTTTCCAGTAGAATGATAGGGTCCGCTGGACTGATAAAATAGTAACTTTATTATGTATAGACCAGTGAACTGTGATTTCCAAGTACGTCCATATGGGTCCCCTACAGGTTTACCTTTTCATACTTTAACATTCTAACCCCGCCTCCTCGTTCCTTCTCCTTCCATTTATTTCACTTTATTTATTTTTAAGCACCCCGTTTTTATTGGAAACGAGTGTATCTGTTTTTTCAAGGCTGGTTCTACCGATCGCAAATATAGTGTACTCAAAGGAATAATATTTGAGCCCTGCAGGAATGAATACTTGATAAATGGGAAGAATAATAAGAAAAATCAGCAAAAGATAGGTAATAGCACCTGTCTATGATAGCGAATTTGAATACTACATCGCATGTCGTCTCGCGTTTACAAATGGAAATCATAGCGAAAAATATACCTTCGAGATTTTCAAAATCTAAAGCATGTGAAGGATTATGAAGGTCTTTGAGATGATATAAAGGGCTCAAGAATCATGAAAGCAAACATATTTGTTTCTTTAAAATTCTGTTCAAATTTTCACTACGACATAAGCCTTTTCAAAAATATTTTCAGAAGTTTACAAGCGAAAAGATACCGATGAATAAAGTTTTTCTCAAACTCAAATTCAATCCATTCAAAATAAAGAAAATCTATAACAGACAATTTTGGACTAGTCACAATATTGAAGAAAATTAAACTCACTGAAACAGGTCATGAAATTTATTTCCTTCCGGATGCGTCCCATCTTCTCGCCAGAGATCCTAATTTACCTAAAAAGAGAAAGAAAAATTGAACTGAGAAAATTAAATTCTTTTATAAACGAGCGTTGAAATCAACCTGGGCTGAGAATGTGTTTTAAAATATCAGTCACAAATTAGAATCGTGATAGGTTTATTTAACTAACGTAAGTTCTCTTCTGCAGGTTAAGATTAAAAGGTAACGTGTTAACTGACAGTTGCGTTGAATAATATATTTGTCTACTTGTTTCCTCAATCATCATGCATTCGATTACAAAATCCACAAGTTTAAGAACGAAACAGGCTAGTATTTTGAAAGAAAATGTTTATACAGTGCGACATAAATATAAAAAAACTTTCTAATCGAAGCAAAATAATACATCGCAAAATAATCATCTTACTAAGCGGATGTAGGTGCAGATGATTACAGTCAATGGGGAAAGTTAAGTTTCTTAGAGTTATAACGCGTTATAACTCAAGAGAGCTATCGCGAAAAATTTGTCCGAGTTATGCTATTCCAACCCAAAGTTAAGCGCACTGAAATCGGGACAAGAAATATTCGGGGAAGAACAAAACATGCGACGAAAGCGGCTAAGTTTGCCAAATGTTTAGAGATCTATTTTCAGATACAAATAGTTGGATTGGGAAAGGCGATTGTGAAAGATATGGAGGTATTTGAATGAAAAGGCAAGAGAAAACATAAGCCTTTCTCGAGATACATCAAATTATTTCAAGCATTACAGATAATACGTTAAAATGGGCGAGAAACAATATTTCAATCATTGTGAATAGTCAAACCCTACGACCAAAGGAGAAGAAAATCACCCTGCAACAGTGTTTGAAGATTAAAGGAAGAATTTCATAGGAATTCTACATCTACATATGTCCACCACCTTTCGGTGTGTGGCAGGGGGTGCATGTACTATGATCCTACTTCCCAAATCGATTTCCTTCGCGTATCGTTTGCGGAAAAAATGAATTTTTGAAACGACTGGTTCTCTGATTTTTCTCTCAGTATCAGAACGGCCTATGGAACAGGGAGGAGGAATAATATCCCGAAACCCGTTCCGAGAAAGACCCGAGAGAACTTCTTGCAAGAATAATATCGGCTGCATCTTCGAAAGTACCTTCTCTGAACTTATCAAGTAAATCGAGTCTTTGTTTTAATCTTCCATCTTCTAGAGATTCCCATTCTGCGACCTGAAGCATTTCAGCAACAATCACTGATTAGTGTAAACAATTTTTTACGAAACGCATCGCCTTTCGCTGTGCATTTCTAAAAGATGACGTCTTCGAAAAAAGGCAAGAAAATTTTTGGAATCAGAAGCGAAGAAATGATTTTGATTTCCTCCGATGCTCATTACAGAAATAAAGCTTTTCTGAAGCTCACTTTACCATATATTTACCATGTTTTTCGATTTAAATTTCGAATATGAGTAAAACAGAATATATTTGCACATTCCGAAGGATGTAAACTCATAAGCGGAAACCCGTGATTAAATAACGACCTTCCGTTAAAGATAGTAAAACTTGGAAGAACGTTTATTTAACTTTCATTCAGCCTTTAAAAACCTATTATGAGACAAAATTGAGGAAATCTCTCACTTTTATAGCAGAACTTGTAAAAAAATGGCAATTATGAAAGCTTAGGGGAGAGTCACTTGGGTTCATATCAGGTTAGAAAACAGGCAGTCATGTAATTGAAATGAAATAGAAAAATGGAACTGTTTAAGAATTTAGAAGTTTAAAATCACTCTATTTTCCCATTGTGGAACCCTTAAGAATGGAAGCTTTGAGTCCGAAATCAGCATAGGATTATTCCTAGAAATCCGGAACTTCCCGTTTGCCTCCAAACTCCAGTTCTATCTCCCGACATAAGGCTTAGGAGTGTTTTTAAAAATCTAACTCATGTAATTGCTTGAAATAATGAAATTGTAACGGTCAGGGTAAGAAATGTGTATAAAGAGCATTCACCCAAGTCTCGTCTCATCCATAATTTTCATAGGTTAAAAAGATAGTAATACATTCTTTACGTATCGGTCACGCTGAATTCCTTTCTGCTCATATTCATTCATTACCCAGACATTAATGACTCCATTCCATGTTTGCCGCACGTTCTCTTCGCGTAATATTTACCTCCATATTTACTCCACTTGCATGCTCCGCTTGAAATGAAACCCATTCCGCATCCGATAAACGTAATTTTCACTGTAAATACGACAATCATGTCTACTTGAGCCAAGAATTCTGGTTTATCAGGGCAATCTTTCGGCT
Organism: Ladona fulva; assembly: GCA_000376725.2. Taxonomy (NCBI): domain Eukaryota; kingdom Metazoa; phylum Arthropoda; class Insecta; order Odonata; family Libellulidae; genus Ladona; species Ladona fulva. Next base: position 375,954 of record KZ308313.1, read on the forward strand.
ACTTTACTGAAGTATCAACTAAAAATAACCTTTCAGTCATTTCAACTTAATTATCTCAAATAAAACTACTTGATAACGGGGGAAGATTTTAAATCAGTAGGAGTTGTGCCATTAGTGGGGCATTAAAGCCCACTAGAAGTTTCGTAATTTGTAGTCCTCAATAATGACATTAATTATCATACTTCTTTTTGAAAAATATCTTAATATCATCATCAGCCATTTTCAGTCCGACGTCGGATGTAGGTTTTCCATGCGTTTCCCAATTTTCTCTATTCTGTGCTTTTCTTTGCCACGTTTATCCTTTGGTCTTCTTGTTGGTCTCTTCAAATCTCTAGGTGTCCAGGAAGGAACTGCTGATTTCTAGCCACTCCCGTTTCTTCTCGTCATGTCTCCTTGTCTGCCCACATCAATTTCAGTAATCTTACTTTATCTATGATGTCTGTCACTCCTGTCATCATCCTCACCCAGGCGTTGCGTGTTCTGTCTCTTCTTGTGATTCCTAGCATAAACCGTCCCATTCTTTTTTGCGTTGTCTGGAGTCGCTGGGTTATTGCTGCGTTTAACACGCCTATTTCACTTCCATATGTCAAGATAGGTAAAATGTATTCTCTGAAGACTTTCCTCTGAAAAACCATTATATTTTCGACTTAAAAATGATCGCGTTTCTTCCGAAGGCACTCCAGCCAACTTTAATTCTCCGTTCATTTCATTCATCCTGCTCTTCTCTCCTGTTGTTACCAGCTGTCCTAGATATGTGTATTCTGAGCACACATCCAGAGGCGTTTCATCCAGTTTAATGGTTCTTGAGCTGCAAAAGAATATTACTTCACCTTTGTTTTCGTTCTATATTTTGTCCAATATATTTCAATATGTTAACATATAAGTAAAACTCAAGCTTTTCAATATGTGGTAAGGGTACGTAGGTTGGGAATCACTCTAATGGATTTGTTGGCGGAGGGAAAGAGAAACCCACGACCCGTGGAAAACAAGGGCCTGTCGCGGTATCGAAGTCCGGCGGTCGTAATTAGAAATTGGTTGGGTGATAAAGCGGCTAGTCGCCTTGAGCGTAGAGCGGTGTTCTTCTTTGGAGACGAGTTATTTTGGCAATAGCAGCGGAGAAGTTATTTTGGGAAGAGAGAGAAGGCCTTCCAGATTGACTTCCGATTCGCAGGTCTTTCTCCTAACACATGCGGAAGTACAATAACCATGAGAGACAGCGCCAGACGAGATGCAGATGGAAATATCGGGGCATTGCTCTACATCTCGGCATTCACTTCTCGCTAATTAATCACCGAACTAAACTCACGAGAATGGTCACGCTTCCTGACGCCGTATAACTGGGCGAATTGGCGCCGCGAATCAAAATCTGGATCCTTAAAACTTGCAAACAATATACGACATGAATAAAAGGCTGCGAAACTTTTCTTATTCACTAACTAGAGTTTCTGAGAAGGATTGAGATAGCTGCTTAAGCCATCAAAGAATATTATACACGTGTACATAAATTTTCACGGTTAATATTTTATTTCGATGATAAAAGATTTCCTTGAGAATATTATCTTGTTTCATTTTCATCGGAAAGGATGGCTTAAGTCAACAAAACTTAAAAACTGAAAAGGGATATATAATACCTTAAGACTTTCAATTCCCTATGGAACTTTGGAGCTGTAAAACTTAGCACGAAATTAAAACTTTCCTTTGAAACACTTCTGGTTGTTCATACAAATGAAGCTGAACTTCTTAATTAGGTATAAGTTTGAGAGACCGATTTTTACATACAAATTCTCATTAGCTGTTTCTATAATTTTGGTGATAATGATTGGAAAGCGGTCGAGCGCTCGCAAAAATATTCTTCTTCTCTTCTTACAAGACAAAAATTTGAATTCGTTATCTACTTCTAGCAATATCAAGGAAGTATATTGGATTGGAAACTTGGAGAATCGATAACCAATATGCTGCATTCGAAATAATTTTACAACTTGTAACCTGACATTTCAAAACTTGTACCAACCTTAACAATCCTCTTAAAACAAACCATGGATTAGTGGACTGGAGACTGAATTAAGGAACTCTTACAGAAAGAAAATAGAGGATTAAAAGTGAAGTATGTATTTTGCGATCCACTGAGGGTTTCAAAACAGCATCAACATAGCGATGGAGCAAGTTTTGAGTTTCAAATACATACATAGATGAAGACAGCAGGAAAAGTGGATGAGGAAGTGTTGAAAGCTTAAACAAAGCGCGAATTGGTGCTTTAAGGGCAAACGAGGAAGAAGATGAATGGTAACTGAGTACAAACAAAGGGATTAAAGGAAAGAAATTGCGAAAGAAATGCTTTTCTTAACGATATGGCTATCAAGCAGGGCATTCTGTTTTCGCTTATCTTTATAAGATGCCAATTGCAACGCAAAATCAGTTGGTCGAATCGTAGCAACTGAGTGGATGAATGAATCGATTCATATCGATAGAAAATAAATTACGTATAAAATTACATTAAATTATCATATATCATGGCCACTAATCAGGAGTAATATAAAGTGATTTTTAAATAAGTATTATTCGTGTGAAATCGTGCGGAAAATACGTTAAATTTCCACATTTGCTAATTGCGTTCCACGAAGTAAGGTCTGATCATATTTATTTCAAATAAATTCTATTCACTCTGGCCGGACTTTGTGGATATTACAGTTTAACTTATTTATTTCAAGTATTATTGTAATTAGGAAATCTTAATATAGTCCCCCACTAACACACAGACTTACACTCTCTTTGAAAGGACCTCATCATTCTGTTTCCATAGTCCTTAACAAACTGCCAGCTAATCTCAAAGCTGCAGAATCCTTAACTCTTTTTAAAACTTTTCTGACAAATTTCTTATTGGAAAAACATACTACAGCATTCATGAATTCTTAGGTGAAAGTGTCCTTCATGATACTTAACCACTTTCTAAATCTTTTTTTGTTTTGGGTGCCTTATACTGTTTTCTTCTTAACTCCTTTTGTACAATACATAATAATGTCTTTTTTGCCTTTTCTTTTCTGAACTCTTTGAAATTTTAAGTTGTAAATTTATTTAATTTGTCTAATTGCAGTTAATTTATATAATTGTTTTGATTTGAATAAGTGTATTTTGTATTATTTGTCCATTACTTTTTCATTCTAATTCGACCAGATCCATGTCATGTAACTTGTGGCCTTACAGAGTTAATAAAATATCATTATTATTATTAACACACACCGAGGAGCGACTTAGAGGGTTAATAAGGATTAGTAAGGCCAAAATTTAGTAAAATTCTGTAAATATTTAGCTTTTTTATAATTGTGGTAAATATTTAGCTTTTAAAACAGCGCAGTAGAATGTTTTCAAGCGAAAATGAAGAAATTTAACCATTCCACAAAGTCATATAAAAATGTATATTCTAAATCACCAACGCGACTTTTAAAAAACGGATCACTTCCTAACGAAAACGAGGAGTTCATTAAAATGCAAGTGTTTATCATTTCCGAGTATCGTTCGAGGAACAGGATTTTCCTTCCGTAACAATTTAGGCAACTAGCATTTATTTTTACGGGATTCCATAATCTACATTTACCATTTATTTTACATGGACTCATAAAAGACTATCTTAGGAGGGACAATCGAATAATTCGGAGTTTGGAGAAGAGCGACTGGTACAGGAATCAAAGGCATTTTTGCCGCATGTTCTCAGATCAAACGCCTTTCAAGATGAAATGAGAGATGGATGGAAAGGTGGAAGGGGATTTCTAAATTTACATTCAGCCGATATAGGATACTTTTGTGCGTCGAACGTCGACGTGGGAATATAATCTAACTTTAAAGCAGTGATTCACTGGAGTCTCAGGTAGAGTTATTGGCATAAGAGTACATCCATCGGGGTTCACTTTCAAGGCTCGCATATAAAAGGAATACTGACGCAGACTCCACGTTTACTGGAAATCCAAACTGCTACTTCCTACGCGAACGAAACTTTGAAGTGAAAACTGGATATGAAAGGAGATGTAACGTCGAAAGTGAAAAGAGGGAAATAAATCACAGAGACGGGAAAAGGCCAATTTAGTGCTAGTAACATAAGACAAAAGGGAAAATATAATTCTCTCTCCGATTTCGCGAGATCAATTACGAATGCGGCTGACTTTCTATGATCGTGGAAACGGCAATGGAATGCACAGGAAGTGAATAGCATAAAATGAGGTAAAGAATTTCAATCGTCCCTTGTTGAAATTATTAATCTGTTACTTGACGTGTCTGTAAAAATTGGCGCATAAAGGCGAGTCAATGATTGGTACATGACCTATACCTATAGTATAGATGACCTATACGTATAGTCTTACCTCGATATATTTAGTACGGCTTCGGTGGAAGTTTGCATTCTTTGAATTTGAATTAGGTACTTTCGGGTTTGTTTTCTATGTATATGTTTACAAACAGAAAATTCATATGTAAATATGTGTATGTAAATATGCGTGCGTATCCTTATCGTCAAGAAGCAAGACATTTAGTGTATTTAACGCGTGGAACTGTAAAGATGGCTGGGATGAGCAACGAGCAAGATTTCATACTCCAAATTACAATGGGCGCGGCGATCACAGACTAAAAATAAAAGAACGTGAACAGAAAACAGACTTGGCTAAATACTCTTTCATAAATAGAGGTATAAGAGAATGGAACGCTATTCCTGGAGAAGTTCTCATTCCAATGCCGAAAATTACTAAAGATTTCAAAAAGAAAATCAAAGTCTATAGTACCTAAATCGTTTGTATATATAATAGCAATTTTTTACTTATAATACCCATGTAAAGGTTTATTTGTGTATTTTTTACTCTCTGTATAATATATTCTGTTAGGTTTCATTGTATTTCGTCTCGATTTTTTACCCATTATATCTATGTAAAGGTTTATATGTCCATATAATTGTTCGATATGTATGTATGTATTCTTTAGTTTTATTGTATTGGAATTCTGAGCTGTAGTGCGACATTTATTGTCTGTTATTTATTGTATACTTTTGTATCTATACTGTCCACAGGAGGTTTTTGGAGGGGTTTTCCTCCCGTCTTTGAGGTAATGCCGGGCAGATGTCACTATTATTTTATCCCCATTGACCATTGCCACCTGGTCCATCGACCAACTTGCAATGATATATTAAATAAATAAATACGTGCTTATATTTTTACTGATTGATATAATAAAATTGTGATTATTATCGAAAAAGAATGTGCTACTCATAGAGTTGACGAAATTTAAAAGAAAAAAGGAAGAAATTTAAAAGAATATTACTTGTTTTACTCATCCAAAGAAGAGATGTATTGTGCTTATGACTACCATCAAATTACTCTTCATTTTTATATTTTTATTTCATTATAAGGTCACGTTAATTCACGTTGATTTACTGGAATGTTTAATTAGAGCTTATCTTAGAGTAATGTTTGATATATAAACCACAAAAGGGAAAATATATCGCAGATATGCGATTAAAGTTATTTCCTAAAATAGAACAATGCAAAGTTCCGAATAAAAGTGCAGTTTCTGTAAAATCTTGGTGATTAAGTTAGTATCGGGTGACTTGAACAATATCAGGGATTAATTCGATTCAGGAAATTCAGCCGAGGAAATAAACAAATATTCCAGCAAACTGTCGATGTATGAGTTTTCCTGTGATGAAATATCAATTTCATTACACTGATAAACAAATGCTGAGATTTCTCATGTTTAAAGAACATTTCCAGGAACTCCTAAAATTTCTCATGATCATGAAATAAATACAGGAAAGCGGCCTCCCGATTTCTCTTTCCTCCACCAGAGCAAGGTTGAACGAGAGAAGATAAATAATCATGAGTCTTGGTTAACCATCGCAATTATAATAGTTATTTTATTTGAATCTTTCGTAACTTCCAGGAAATTAGACCTTTAGTGAAAGTTAGCCTTGAAGAATAATTGTGCTGTAGTAGACGAGGTCTCTTACGTATCTCATAAAAATTCGTGAGAAACATTTCAGTAAGATCAAAGGAGGAAAAGCAAGACACATTAATATGATTGCCAAGGTTAAGTGAGGGAAGGAAAAGTTTGGTAGTGATTCGAATTACATTTCTAGGGCTAATATTTGAAGAAGAAATTTGAGTGTAGCAAAACTTTCTTTAAATAATAAGTATTAATTCTAATAAACCACTAACTCATCATTTCAGACCTATAATAGAACGATATAGATCAAACAATTACTAAACTAAATTATTAACGTAACACAATGTAGTTATCTTAAATAGTATCAATGTGTACAATATCTTTCTCCACAATAATAGCATTTTTAATTTTAAATAAGAATACTAATTACGACTTCAATTACTACGACTTTTCATTCGTCAGTAACGAGGACAATAAATGCATTAAAAGTGCTTTGTCTTGCGATTAATCAAACCATTGTGATCCTTACAATGATCACAAAGCCTGAAGCTCTGATTTCATTAATTATCCATTGATAATAAACAATAAAATTGGCATGTCTCAAGTCAAGAACGTTCAGAGATCTATACTTTCTTCGATTAATTCTGAGAAGAATGAGTTAACAATTTTTCCGTGAAGTAGCAACAGGTATCACATAATTCTCTTAAGAAAAGGACATTTTTTCAGTACCTAAAATATAACGATACATAAAATACATATTCGACCAGTAAAGTCAAGAAAGCTGCTATTTTTTAAGGGCCTCCATCGGGAATCGAACCCGAGAGTGCTTTCACTTTAGGCTAATGCGCTACCAACATGGCTACCTGGGAGCTCCCCTCTGCATTTTTTCTACATGTAAAGATGTAAAAATGAAAAAATAAATTTATTTAATAAAATGATCATCTATTAGGGTTCAAATATTAAGAAAGAGTTTTGAAATTCGCATTGTATTCATGAAACCGATCGACTGTATCATCGTTTAAATTAAGAATGAGTTTGTTATTAACATTACAAGGAAATCAATCCAAAATTTGATGAAATATTTGATAATAATGTATATTAATGATATCTTGTTATATGGCAATATATATTATAATAATGGAAGTTCGATTTTGACAACTGGGTTCGTTTCGAATAACTCATAAGCGTGAATTTTCTAAACCAAAAGCTTTTGCTATTAGTACAATTTAATTTTAAGTTAGAGCAGTAGTAGTGTTATTTCGCAAAATCTTCAGATACACATCAATATTTAATTACTCAATAAGCAAGCACGCCTTTCTTTGCGAAAATAGATATTTGGGAGCATTCTCTGAAAGCCCAATGAGCTCCCGAAGGAAAACCGTGGAAGAAAAACTGTATTTACGCAGCCTGCGAAGTTTCTCCTTGAAAGGTGAACATAAACACAATTTAAATGACGTGTGGAGGAATGCAGGGATGAACCGAATGAAGAATAAGTTCGCTGATAAACCAATACGTGGATGCCATAAGAATAAACGGAGTGTGTATAGAAAATGGGAAGCGCTAGGGCAAATCATTTAATCACAAGAGATCAAATGATAAGTAGCGCGATCACATTCTGGCATGAAAGAGGAGGCAGATGGCAAAGGCCAAGGAGGATCTCAAGGACTTGACACAATAACATTATGTAATGTAATGAATTCAATGAAGTCTGTTAACCAACACTTGAAGGATGACGAGTCGCCGGTGATACGTTCCGAAGGATTCAACAATGTACAAATGAATCACAGGGTTCCAGCATTTGGAAGCTGACCCCAAAAGCGCGAGCGGGCCTTGAAACGGAGGGAATTGCCGCCTCTTCTGCTATTGAAAAGTTTAATGAAGGTGTACAGTCACGATGCGGTCACCGAGGGAGTGGAAACGATTCCAGGAAAGACAAGAGACGGAGAACTTAATCATACGGTCAAGATGGAGATAAATGGCGAAGAGTGCTAGTCATCGGACTTTAAAGAGCAACCTGATTAGAGCACAAGAGATGTGAAAGGTGAGCATTAATTTCAAGCGGAAGCATTCTAAGAAGAGTGGTGAAAGTAGTTCTTCATCGTTTCAATTGCAATTTGTTATTACTATTCTTAGTATTGGTTAGGTTGGACTCGATTGGTTTTCTCATCCTCCCAAAGCCGGATTGAATAGAACAATGTAAGAAAAGGCTCGAGGAAAAAATCTGCGCTACTTGAGATTAACAATGTGAAATAATAATAATAATGATGACGACGATGGATGATGATTTTTTTTTTAATATTTAATATTTTAAGGTTCTTTACGTAGATGCATAATACAGTTTACTTACAGTTTACTAATTTTTACACACAATTTCACCTTACACCAGCTTACATATCAATACAAACAAAAACAACCAAAAAGGAGTTTCAGGTGAGGCATGACGATAGTAAGTATTGGAAACAGAAGCATTGTCTTTGTCAAATAAAAATACAAATACAGAATGTATTACAACACAAAGTACCGTTAACACTATTTGGTCCTCCTGAGCCAGTCTGGCACATCAGGAGGTGCCTGTAAAACGTACAGAATAAAATTGCTCTTGATGATGATGATAATAATAATAATAATTAGCGTCTTTAATGAAGAGTGAGATTGAGACTTATTAGTCCCTTCTTACATTTAACCTTTTGTTACTGAGTAGAGAAAGAGATAGCTTTGGGGAGGTACAAAAAATGTGCACAGTTATTGCATATTTGAAGGAGAAAAGTGGCGGAAGAATCGCTATAGGGAAAGCCGAAGCGTTTCTAAATTCACGCCTTAAAATTAAGTTATTTTCTCTCATTCAGGCTTTTGGGCAAGGATTAAAAACGCAAGGAAAAGGGTTAATGTGACTTGACGCGCAAAAGCGTGCACCTAAGAAAAATCCCAAGTAGAAACGAACAAGACAAAAGTCTGACGGGACGGGGACTCGATCCCGGGTCTCCCCATTAATTAGTTGGAGGGCTAAGTCGGACGAAATCCCTCACCCTTGCCTACGAAGTCTCCCAAGAGGGATGTGGAAATGTTCTGGCCGGATAGCTCAATAGATAGAGGAACCAATCGGAAATTGGGAGACCGGGTTCGAATCCCGGTCCCGTCAGACTTTTTCATGCCTATTTCTCCTAAGGATTAGAAATTTATTAATTGAGCATCTCACCCACAATTTGAGTTTAAAAGAACGAAGAGTAAGATATCTCCTATAATATTTTATTAAAATTGGTAATTATTAACATTTCCTTTGGTAAAAATATCATGGCGACAATGTCATCTGAAAATAATTCAAGGAACGATAAATAAACTCACTGAAAACATCTTATTTGTTTCTAAATGTAATTTTAGTAATTTAGCGGAATGACGAAGATCAGATACTGCTAACGTCAATGTATTCTTGGCCGCGACAAGGATGTCTCTCGTCGCTTTTTCATATATTTATTTTTGCAATTTTTTCCTGCATCTGCCACTGAGTAAGCTCCTGAAATTTTAATGGTATTTCCCCTATATCTGCATCCCTCGAAAATTTCACTCGAACTCGGTTTTAATCCAAGAGTAAAAAATTCGCAACTCTTGCTTTCCCATATAATTTGTATCAAAGGAAGATTTTGAATGACTATGAGTTGAGGAGCGGGAAACCTGGGACAAATACAGCTTTATGAATGGAGTAATGCTAGTAATTCCTTAACTTTGGCTTCTAAGAGCTGATAAAGTGAAGATAGTGAGAAATTCCAAGGAATGTTGACTTATTCCGTTCATCAGAAGTGTCAAAATGAAGCTGCTCCTTCGTGGGCTAAAAATTTGCGGTAACATTTAAGAATTCGATTTGTTTGCGATTGCAACATATGTAAAATGCAATTAAAAAAACTTACATCTATATTCATCTCGTTGGTACAACATTTAGGCCCAGTATTGTAATACAGTAATACCTTGGTTAACGACGTATTTGGTTATCGACGAATGGCTGCAATCAAACAATGCTTCGGATAACGACGCAGTCTTTGATTAACGACGCCTTCTGATTGACAATTTTGACAATTGAAAGATTGACAATTGAAAAGTTCTTTTATAACTATTCATTTTATTAATGATATTTTTTTGTTGCAAATATAGTTGAATAAACCACATGTTCTATATTTTAGTGACATTTTAATGAGTTTTGTCTGAATATTTTACACGCAGTATGGCTCTGGAAAATCGTGCCTTGGATAACAAATGTTTTGATTAACGACGAAAATCATACGGATTACCGTCGCTAACCATGGTACCACTGTATATAGTTAGCATGAAGTTTTACTAATATTCACTTTAGGACCCGGTACTATGTTTTTTTTTTGAGTTTAAGAGAAGAATATAGTTCATCTCCTATATATACGATGTATTACCAGGGATATTAACTAAAAACAACTCTTTAACTCAGACAAACTATTGTAAAACAGTGCCTTAAAGAGAAGATTAGTTGAACTCCAGATAGCTATACATAATAACTATGGGCATTAAACCCGAAACAAACGACATAAGAAAACATTCAAGGAGGAAAAAAGTGAATTTCTGCAACCATTTCCAATTCCTCTAACAATAAGACCTTTCCTTCGTAGTCCATTTCTAGCTCTGGAACCCTAAAACTACCTGCTAATTTGAATTAGCAACTTAATTTGTAGCGAGGTCGAAAGCTTTCTTGAAATCAAGAAAAATAGCGTCCACTTGCTTTCTACTCTCATAAGTTATACTATTCCAAAATGTTAAGCGGACTGAAATTTGGACATAAAAGATTCGATGAACAAAACATGCGGCGGAATCGGCTAAGTTTGCCAAACGTTCAGAGATCTATACGGGTGGTTCTGACGCAATTGTTTCCTCTCGAAGAATTAACTACAGAGCTAATCTCAAGGAAACCACGAAGTGTAAATATTTTTGGAGCATTCACACCAATACTACACACACAACAACACCAGTACACGGAGCTTGCATCTAAAGTAAACCCAGATAGTTTGTTATGAAAACAGACTGAAAACACTCGCTAAGCACCTCCCATTCTCTTCCTCGGACGCTCCCACACCAGACATCCCAGACGAAACCTGTGAAAAATCCAGGATCCAGATATAATGACGGGACGGGGAGGGGGTGGTGGCAGGGATCAGATTTGGCCACGGCAGATGAAAGTTATTCGAAAGGGTTCCAAGAGAACGAAAATAACTTCGTTTGTGTCTGCGAGACAGATCTAGGTGTGGGAACGCGAAGGAAGAAAAAACGATTATAAATAAGCCACGAACCAAGAAATGATGTCTGGAAGAAGATTTCCTTCTGACGTGATGCCGATTAATATTTCCATTTATAGCTGCCCGAGGCGCGTCACGCGTGTTGCCATCCCCGGACTCCTCTTCGCCGACAATGAGATTAGAACTCTTTAAATATGCCGAAGAATAAATAACTCTGGGATAGGCTATTCCCGGCTGATAAATACCTGATAGAAAGCAACTGTCGTAAATCTCGCAAATCTAAAAAGGGTCCTACTTGCAGAGGATCAGTAATACAGAGGGATTAAAAACACAAATTAAATATCCCCATACAAATGCCTAATTATTATTATTATCATCGAAAAGGCTGCAATATGGAATATTCTCCATGGTGGCAACCGTATACATAATTATACATCATTCATCGATCATAATTGAACTATAGTAACCCCAAAATAGCATAATACATACAATACAGGTACAATTATGAAATCAGTCAGAATCAACTTATGTGAGGGGGAGAATAATTCTGCCTGGTTTATTATCATCTGCCTGCCTTTTTTACAGTAAAGTCTAGTATTTATTACGAAAATTAGTAATTATTACGAAAGCTACCAAATTTTGTATTTCTATTTTTGTCCTTTTATATTTTTATTATTTTATATTTAATGTCTCTATTGTCATTAATAATTAATATTGCGTTTATATCTGTATATTTGTATTCTTCTACGTATTCTTTATGTATAGATTAAATGGGACTTCATACTCTCAGTATTCACCTAATAAAGTCGTCTGTCTGTTAACAGTAACTTAAGAATTGTAAGACAATGGCTAAAATTCATACTTTTACTGTCAAGAAGTTACCTCAGACTCTGTAATTTACTTGCCCTAAATATAATCACAGTAGAAAATAAACCGAAAGAAGTGATAATTACATAAAAATTTGAATCTCACGCTTAGAGATGTAATGTCGAGTAAGACATGTAAAGGCAAAAATAGGTTAATTAATGGTAGAGGTGGAAATAACTTTGTACATGTTCCATAGACAATTTGAATTATTTATTACGAGTAATATCTTTGAATCAAGGCCTTCTTTATAATGTATAGACTAATAGATACATCTTATCTTTCCTATTAAGTAAATTAGCTGACAGTTCGCTAAACTGACCCAGTAAGAATTAAATTAAAGCGTAATGATAGCCTGATATTTCCTATGCGCAAAAAAAGAGTTTCAAAAATAATGCAGAAACTCGGAGCATCTAAAACAAATGAGCGAATAAAGATATCGTGTCATCAGAACCATGTTATATCTATAAGGAAAAGGAACACGGCTGTGGTAAGACATTAGAGTTCGAGAAAAGCTTCAAATAGCCGTAGTTTGCGAGCAAACTTATTTCGGCAACTAAGTTGCAATCTTCGGGGGATGAAGAGGGCTGGTTCTCTTTACCGATGACAGCGTATACATGTATCGTGTAAACATAAAATATTGTCTTCCTTCATGAGAACAGTAGTCGCAATGACCCTGCGTGTATGTCGTGCGCTGACATCTAAAATAGTTCTGCTTTTGAGGCATCTGTTGCCTCTNCGTATTGGGAACAATAATTGCAAAGCGTGACCACTGAGAACCCCAACCCCTAAGAAATTCTTCTCGGGTAGACAACCCGAGAAGAATTTCTTAGCATCGTACACCGGGAAAACATCAAACTCTTCATCAACCCCAACCCCTGCTAGTTGAAATTCTTCAACTGTTAGTTTGCTCGCAAACAAAGGCTATTAGAAGCTTTTCTCGAATTCTGATGTCTAATGCGCCATATCATGGAAAAACTAATTTGGCAATTAATGAGAATCTTCGTAACATTTTCTGAACAAAATTTAGCTTTGTAGAAAAATGTGCTATAAAAGGATTAATAAGTACTTTTCCAAATAAACTTTCTAATAATAATAAAATTCTATTTTCGTAAAACTTGACAATTTTTCTATTTTTAAAATGACAAAAATAACAATATTATAAAGTATTTGGAGAACTATGCAGAGGTCACTTATGAATTTGTATTCATTACTTAGATTGACACAGTATCTCACTATAAAATATGCACTGTATTCGTGAAGAGCGAAATTATTTAAAAATAATCGTTAAAATCGAAATCTTTACAATTTCACTTGCATTTCAGTTCTGATCCTTTTCGTTGATCTTCTAACCGAGCTAGCAGCCCAGCATTCGTATTTATAAAAGAATTTAAACGTATCTCTCAGTTCAATGAACTCTTATTTTAGAGGATCGAAACGATGCACTGGCGAAAATTACGATTTCGAGTGAATAAGACACCATTGACGACACCAAGAACGAAGCCGAGACTAAATATTAATTCAGGATGATATTTTAGTGTACTATATTTCCACAAGCTTAACTACGAGAAGGTATTCGTAAAACAATATGCAAGCTGAATGTACTAGAACATGTCTACTCTTTCCCATTGCAAAGACGCCTTTATAACAAAGCAGATATTCATGAGAACTCTCGGAACTTGAGATAGATATTTTGCTTTCTTGTGAGCAATTAGATGAGAAGATCAGCAATTACTGACCAAGGAGCACTTTTTCTGACGCAATTTCGAAAGTAAGACGAAACGAAATTTGCAAGAGAATATATTTTAAAAGTTTTACCGAAGATTGCGATTTTTATTTTCTATGAAAGAATTTTAAAACATTGGCGTTTTAGTATTTCATTATTCAACATTTCTATGCAAGTTAGAAAAGATACATGACAGGACGAAGGGTAAGGAAGACTCTACAGCGATGATGAAATCTAAGAGAGTCACCAGAGGACAGATGTTGACAAATCTCTTCGACAAATTTTCCAAAAGAGAAATGAATGAAGATCGAGAAGACGAAATGCCCATTGGTAGAGGTCGTAAGCTCTTGGATAAACGATCGAAAGTCATGAAAGGTTGAACTAATGAACTATGCATCTTACGTAATTTTTCTATTTTCTAACGATTTTCATTTTCGGATGTTTTTTATTTATTTATTTACAAAATTTTGCCGCGGGAAGACACAAGTCTGGTGGCAGCTTAGTCATATAACATACGCTTGCTTAAATATATACAATACACAACAGATCATCTCTAATACATGTTACACCCTTTACATTACAATGAACCTAAATTTTAAAAACATATTTACACAATTTACATTTCCAGATCTGAATAAAATTCACATCTTTTTCAAAACTCTTTTTTGCTCTTAGGTAAAGGTATGAAGACCTCTTCAGGCAAACTATTCCACTCTTTAATCCCTCTATTTATGAATGAGTACTTAGCTAAATCTGTTTTTTGCTGTTTTGTTTAACATGCTAATTTGTTTGTGATTTTTAATATTTTAGGTAATTAGTTTTAGTTAATTTTGTCACAAGTGATTTCCATGTACACAGTTTCCTTCAAATCTTTTAGCTTTCACTATCAGTAGGTGGTCACACCCAAATTATTTGAGGGTGTTTTCCTGCTGTGAATACTTTTTGTCTTAAGTTATTAATTAGGCTTTTTACACCAAAAATCCTTCTTAAGTTTTATTCTCTATTTTTATTCATAAATTTATTTATATTTTTATTAATATCTCTGGCCACAGATTAGATGGAAGAAGAGACAGTTTAGTCTCAATCTCGCCTTAATAAAGACCTTATAGAACTAATATAACAAATCGTCCCTTACGAAGCCACTCCACTAAGAATTAAAAGCAGTCGGAATATCAGCTAATCCCAATAATCGCATTAAATTATTCGACAATCGCTTTTAATTCCGCCATACGACGTATAATTGAATTGGCCTTTGGAGCTTAATGAACTTCTGCGAAATAATAATTCGTTTCATCGCCTGCATTTTCAATGGTTAATTTATGAAAAAATGACAGGCACGAAGCTCTTTGTTGCGCACGTTAACGAGGCTATCAACCGCAGTCACAACGCACGGTCATACGCAAATCCCATGCACTTTGATAAGAGCAATAAATAAACGAGTTCATAAAAACGGCAAAAATATTGTAATTCCGATTAAGTTAAATCCCCAATTATATAAAATAATGGTACATAATCCCCACAAAGGAATTATAAATATTGGAAAAAAAATGCAGGGAATTAACGCATCATCATTATAGGTTTTCTGCCGCGTGGGAGGTACTCATGGTCGGCCTCCATGCCTATCTGTCTTGGGCCAGTCTCTTGGTTTTATCAAATTTCCCTTCAATATTTACAACGTCCAACATCGCATACCTCTTTCTTCCTCGTCTTCTCTTCCCTTACATCATTCCCTCTATCACGGTCTTCAGCAAGCACTCATTCCTCATACAATGTCCTAATTAATTTATCTTCCTTTCGGGGCTTCCGGATAGCAAAGTGGGCAACGCGTTCATCTTTAGTGAAAGCGGTCCCGGATTCGATTCCCGGTGGGGAATCACGTGCAAAATGACCTTATCTGTCGAAGCACTTTTAACAATACTACTACTATCTTCCTTTTCTTGATTATCCCAACCGATTGTCTTTCTTCTCTCTACAAAGTCTTTTTGACCCAGGCCCGGCCCGTTCATAATTGAGCCCGAACCCAACCCCGTCCGAAAATAGCGAGAAATTTCCGTTCTCAAGCTCAAACTTTTCTAAATTATTCAGGAATTAGTCGTCACGATGCATTTAGAAACATATACATTAATTTTACCTCTACTATTCCTTCAGTAATGCAAAAATACGTTTAGAAACGTCGATTTTGCTACTACAAAGATAACAGAAACTAAAATATACGTGTAAGCTCTAATAGCAATCAGAAAATGTTCTAAACGTTCCAAGATGTTGTGTAACATCTTGTGGATATAAAAAAGTTTTACTTATTCCTTCAGAATGTCTTTCCTCGAAGTCCGGCCAGAGAGAATACAACAGGGAATAACAAGTGTAAAAATAGCGACATGACTGGGACTCCAACCCAGGTCTCCTACTTTCCGGGCAGATGTATTTATTTTGCGATCGTGATTTTTCGTTTTACTGATCAACATATTTGAACAAATTTTATAGAATCAAACTAAGCAGAAACTAAAATATGCAGGTAAATTCTAATAACAATCAGAAAAAGTTCTATACGAGAATTTTAGTTCTAACCTGAATCAGATTTAATCTTTTTACCAAAGAAAGGCAAAAGGTTTATTCTCTTTACTTGCTTCCGCAAAATCCAAGTCTTTACTCCATACAACATCACACTCCAGAAGTAACATTTGCCAGCCTCTTTCTCAGATCCTCGATCCAATGTCCACACAGTTGTTTCTTCTTATTGTTAAATCCCTCCTTAGCCACATCTATTCTTGATTTGATTTCCTTGGAACTGGACTTGTCTCTATCGATGACACTTCCCAAGTATCTGAAACTATCCATTATGAATGAATGCGGACTGTCGGAAATGCTCCGTGGTCGTTATGAAAGGGAGGTTTTACTTAGGGTTGGACGTAGAAAAAGAATGGATGGAAGGGAAATGGCTAAAATGTAGCATGAGGAGAATGTGAATGCCTCTAAAGGAAGGGATGACTGAGAAATAGCAGGTTGAATGCAGTGAATGAGATACTGAAGGGGATAGAGGTCCGCAGTTTAAAGAATGAAAAGGGAATGAATGAATAGACGTAATTAATAGATGTAATAAATATATGTCTTTTTAGTGAAGATGAATGCATGGAAAAGAAACTTTGGAGCATTATTTTGAATTCACAAGGCAATTAACGCACAAACTCAGAATCGAAAAAGGCAGACCAAAAATATTAAAATAGCTTTTTTGAGAGCGGACTTTGAAATTCCGCACAGCCACTCATGAATAAATTCGGCATGCAACTATAAAAGTCGTTTACTCCTACGCATCACAATGATTCAGGGGGTCAATGTAGTTAGTCAAGCCTAACGTTAGTGCTGCCTCCTACGCGGTGGCAATTGTAAACCCGGGCACCACTTCGGAAAGCAATTTCCCGTTTATTTTACCAAATTTCTCGCGATCTCGAATCGAATAGTTTTCGCGGGGCTAACAAAGTGGCAGAAACAAAATGCAGATTGTTTCATATCTCTACATCAAGCTGTTTCTGAGATAGAGAGGGGGCGAACAGACATTTTGCTTTTTATATGTATAATAACAATGAGAAACGAATAATTTATGTTATAAACCCGTAAAAATCAAGTCACCTTTGTTTTGAAAGGACCAGTATGCCTGAATGACATCCCGAACGCCCAATGATCGAGATGTGAGTTAAGCATACTGGTGCAATCAAACCCCCATCCACAAGACATTGGCAGCTTGCAGTTCACAAATACAAAATGCGTGAGCACGTACGAGTCCGCGGGCACGCGCACAAACACGCGCCCACACATTCCTGTACATACATATTTGTATTTACTTCTCATACCAGAGGATAGAAGATATAAATATGGAGGAGCGTGGACACTGAGACTAGCAGACGTTTAAAAAGTCCCGTATTTCATATGAGAACCTTGTTACTGTTCTATCTCCACTATCAAACTATGCACTCCTTCGCAGTATATTAAGTAATAGTGCTAAGTGTCGTACACGGAGTCTTCCATTGCTGTGGCGTCTCAGAGGAACTGTCTGACACACAATGGAAAGAAATACGACCTCATGATTCACAGCAAGGAGCTGCGAGAAAGGCTATTGTCAGAGGAAAGTATATAACGAGCGACGGATGCAAAATGTCGCAAAGGCGAAATTTATACGGCTTTGACAAAACATTATAATAACAATGAGTGTATCAACTCAATCCTTTGAAATCTGAAGTTCTTCCGGCAATGACCACATGCCTCCAAAGAAGGGTTGCATTGAGTTACACTTTCTAACAAAAAACATGAACGCCCTGAGTATTCCTTACAAACTTCGCCTTATCTGAACTGTTAAATTACATCGTCAGTAACACCCAGATGTGTGGATACAATAAGATATTTATTGTTACTTATGTTATATTAGTCCGGGAATCGGTTTATCGCACCTGTCATACCTATCTCGTAATTTAATCTTCCTTTGAAGTGAAAGAGAACGACTTATAATTGAAGATAAAATATCAACTGAAAGACATTTGAAAGTGAAGTTAAGGAAACTTGGAAATTTAAGAGACGAGGGGGTATACGGTAACTTTGAGTGTTAAGGCGTACACCTAGGGCGCTTCTTAAGAAAAAACCATTCGATTCATTGAATGAAAAACACACATCGAATGAAAATAATCATAAAAAACAACTAATGCCATAATTTCCGCTGAGAAAATGATTTTTCCTTGAGTGATTTGAAATTTTGTCCATATTATACCAATTTGACGCTAAATGAACAATGTGTGAGGTTTCGGTTGAAACATTAATAGACGTGAAATTTAAGTTAATGCTCATAAATCGTGTAACAACGAACAAAATCAATAAACTATTCGGAAATACCATTTAAATATTTTGGATTCAATTAGGAATTCAGCGAGGAGAATGAAGAAAAACTGGACGTCGCAAATAATTATACGTAGCATAGATCACCACATGTGGATATTAATAATGAAATAGAAAAGGACCAGAAATACAAATTGAGAAGGCAATGGAATGAATGAATAAACGTTTTACTATGGAAAGCCAATGACTGATTAAACATTTTACTATATTTTAGGCCAAGCTGGCCTCTCTTTCTCCTAACCTCAATTGTAAATACATAGTTAAATGTCATAATTAGCGTTAAAAGAAAAATACAACATCACATAAAGATTTGGTTTTGTGGGGGAAAATCTTCTTAAATTAGGCTAAAGAAGACAAAAATTCCTCCGTGTGGGAAAACGCCCATAAATAAATCGCAGCCGGAACTTTGGACCAAATCTCCGCGGACCAAAATTCAGGGTGCCAAATAAATAGTGTGAAAAAAACGCGAAAACACAGTTCTTAATGTAAAAAAGAAGAAAAATTAATAAAAACCAAAATTAATTTAAAAAATCTATAAAAAGATTCACACAAGGTAAATACAAAGTATACAGTAATGATATACACGCACTTTAAATTACAATTTAAGTGAGTTTCACATGGAAAGAAATTAACAGAATGCTAACCGCAGAGAATAAAACGAAAAACAATTTGGCAGGATAAATTGGATGAATAGGATTGGGTGTATTAAGAAAAAAGAAAGAATAATGATACTCTTAAATATCTAGAGTAAGTAGGGAATGGCGGATAAAAGTCAAGACAAGAAAGTTGATATAAAAACTGAGCAGATAGCGACTGAGAGGAAAAAGAAAGAATTGAGACGGAGCTAAATATCTAATGGTTCTCCTCTTACAAACAAATGGAGATGATTCAGAGCTGCGCCGCCCCTATTTAGCATCGCCTTGGGCAGTTTCCCCTCTACTTTAACGCGATTCAAAGCCACGCGTCATCCCTCTGCGAACGCGATTTTCCTCATGAGAACTCATCCCGAGGCGACGGCGAAATAAAGCTTCGCGAAGGAGCAAAAAACAAATGACTGCGCCCACAGCGAAGGAGAGCGCGCCTCGGAAATTAACCGAGCACCGCGCACTTTAAATATTAATTGAAATTAATCTGGCATCAACGCACGTCCGTGGTGGGGGCGACGCGTGAAGAATTCTCGAAAAGCAGACGCATTCTGCGGAATGGTTAATGCGTCGGAGTGTGCACGCTTAAACGGCAGATGAGCCGCTCGTTACGCTGCCCGCATGCACCCCGAGCAATGAATTGATGACTCAAGGCGAGAGCTTCCCAGAAGCCGCCCCGACCGCTGTGTTACGCCTTTCCCAGAAGCGTCCCTCTGTGAGCAATGCGAGTTCCGCTGTCCGCATCCATCCATCGACACGCTGCCGCAACAAGTTTTCCAAACCGCTTCCCTTCCTCCTCTTGCCACCCGGGCGACGTGCCTTGCTTGTTTCTCCATTTGGGGTTAGCGCAATTCCGAGGGTAGTCGAGTAGCTTCTTATCGCAGCCGTTCTTTCCTTCTCTTCTTCCCTATGCCTTTCTGCAGTTCACGTCCGTTTCCTCGCGGTAACAAAACGGCGAGTTAAAATACGGACGTGAACGCCGCTGTTGTACACGATGAAAGGAGTCCGGAATTTCGAAACCCGCTCTTCCAGCTTCGCGATCGCTGTTTGAGTGAGTGAGAGTACAACATAAGATTGTCGTTTTGATCAGAAAGTGTGAATTTTGAAGTATGGAAAATAAACTCCGCGAGTCTGCAGGAACGAACTGCTGAACAGATAAACAACCTCACGATCTAACTTTCACGAAGTATAAAATGTCTTCCACCCTGTGAAATTACATCGGTTTCTTTCTGTGCGAGAATTCACGCATTCGGTAGCCGAATCCGACGAACTGCGGAAAATAGTAGTGGTATTGTTAAAAGTGCTTTGACAGCTTAGGTAATTTCGCACGTAGGCCCCCACCGGGAATCCAGCTCGGGACCGCTTTCACCGAAGTCGAACGTGTTGCCCACTTGGCTGTCCGGGAGCCTACCTGCGGAAAATCTTCCTGGGCCGAAAAATACAGGGGTTATTCGCTTAGGTTTAAGTGTAACTTTCGTCCTTCCTATAAACAGGTGTAAAGGTGCAGTTCTGAAACATGAAGAAATTCCTCTCAAAACGCTACACTTCCACTGAAAAATTTGGAATAGCTCACGAATTTTTAAAATCTTTGGCGCAAAGGTTGGTCAGCTAATCGCTTGAACATTGTATTAAAAGGAAATACTTTCAGAGCCTTAATCCTAGGTAGATCACCGATTAGCCGGTGTAACACTTAAGTCATAAGCCGGTATGAACCTCAACACATCTACCACTAGCTACCAAAAGATTTGAAAAGGGAATGCAGTGCATTAGGCAAGAAAAGGAGTGAATTTGTCTGCCGTTGCTTTCCTCACTGAGCATGAATGTCATCATTGAAGCAATTTCACGTAAGAGTAGCACAGTTATCCTATAAACAACACCTTTCACGTCATTCAAAAGGAGTGACCGGGATGAATGTCCAAGATTTCTTTAAATCTAACAAAAATTTTGATATTTGCGTCAGAATAAATAATGCTTTCAGATAATAAGACCTTTCTCTATCTACGTAAACGATAATCGTTACCTCTCAAAATGATCGATCATACACCTTCATTCGATATGACGTCACTCGTCGCTGGTAAGCCTTCCATAATCTTCCTGACTTCTCTTGCACTTCTTTCGCTTTTTACGTGGCATTGACCTTTTGGAAGGCAACATTGTCGGCGGCGCCTATGAGCGTCATCGTTCTCTCGAATTTCTCCTTTCGGAGGCGTGTTGCGATCTCTCGATGGCCGCCACATGCTGCTGGATCTGCGAAGATGCCGGTCTTACCATAAACACCCCTTTCTTGCAATTCTTGGGCGAAATTTTTTGGACAAAGTTTAAACAGCTGCTGGGCCAAATCGCTACCTTCCTCTTCCCCAAGAGTAGTATCAATTTATATTATCGTTGTCTAATAATATCCAGCAAAATATTTCGATGGTACGCCTCCTACGAGCGGTATAACGAAATTTGAAATAGAGAATCTCTCTACATTATGTTAAGGTACACACAAGGGAGGATTTATTACTGTATCTATTTATAATACAGATTTATATTTTTATAGCCGTAATAGGCGCTAGCTTATCCAAATGGGAAGCCTCAATAAGAATGTTCAAGAGCGAGCTACAAATTGTTTCCAATTTGTTAGAGGTAAGACGCATTCACGGGATCTTGCTTCTTACTCCAAGAAAGAATATTATATAAGTAAAAGTATATTATATGAATAATTATTAATTATAACTATGAATTATTCTTCTATCCTAATATTCTCTAGAATATTTTATAATATTCATGTATCTATGTAAGTATATCCGTCATTTATTATATTTTATAAACATTTTACGCACTTATAATTGAATACTTTGTGCGTTCTTGCCGTACTTAAGTGACTGAGTTTACTACGTATCTTAATGAATTTCGTGAAAATTTTCGAATTTTTACTCACATGATTCCTAATGGGCCCCTGATAACCTAAATACGCCCCTGGGTACATACATAATTCGGTGTTCGGTTTGAAAGAATTTATGCCTTCGAAGTGCTACCTGAGAGCCATCGAATATGTGCTGTAACAACTCTATTGGAAATACGTATAATGGTTAACTCCTTGTTTTCTTACGATTAATTCAACTGTCTCAAACCCGAGAATTTTGGCTATACCTGACAATGTGTTAAATCGACTATCCATTTTGCCGCTAATGGAAGATTTTGATTAAAAATGCTAGAAACCCCACTATAATGAAATAAGACGTGCTACTGTGGATTCTACGTAAACCTTTTGCTTATGTGGATTTCGCAATAGCATTTCTTATTTCATCATAATGAAAGAATTATTATATTTTATGTATCTCTAATCAAAAGAAATTCTACCATTTTCTACAAAATACCTACTTTCAAATGAATTAGCCTTCATACATATTTCATAATGAATGAGCCATTTTACAAACAAATTGCTGGTGTATTCTATTCATCCTCATGCATCCGCCGCATGAAAGATTGTCCAAATGGCTAAAACTTATAATGACGCCTCACACTCGAGACTATGGCTTGGTATTATAATGTATACTTAAAATGGACTTTAACTAAAGTTCATTTTAAGGTCTGGTATTATAATTTGTTAAAGTAAATTTCCTATGTATATGATGTATTAGCATAGAGAAGCACAATAATCTTCACTTTAACTCTAAAAAAACAATGTAATACTAGGCTCTAAAGTGAACTTTAGTTAAAGTCCATTTTAAGTATATATTATAATACCGGGCCTAAATCTAAGAATCTATATTTCAATGTGACTATTTGAAATCCCCACTAAAACAGCTGTAGCTGTTGATATCTTCCACGAGATTACACTTCTAGAACTTACATCCTAAACATAAAAACTGAGAAGCACCTTTCGATCGATTGCTGATTTTAAGATGCATAATTCACTAATATTTTATTTTCCGTTTCAATAAGAAATTGTCTTAGTTTTTACGGTAAGACATGAATATTGAGTATCAATAATTTCTCTGGCCATGATTAATGAATTTCGTATACTGAACTTATTATTTATATCATTAGTTAATATAGAAAAGAGGAATCTTACTGTCTAGGGAAGTGACGATTCAGCTAACAATGCAGCGTTTATCTTTCATGAGTCTGCAGATAAGTGAAGTCGCAGACAATTCGCCGATAGCTATCATCAAGAGATTAAAGGTAGGAATGGAATCAGGTGGAAACCATCGGCAGACCACACTGGGCAAAGTCGTGAGGTAAATTTGATAGGCATCTGGATTTATGGGACACAGCTTGAAGAGGTAATCCTTACAAGGACGCCTTATAAAAATCCCTCTCAAAAAGCTGTCTCGAGAAG
The DNA here is from genome assembly GCA_000376725.2 of Ladona fulva. Classification (NCBI taxonomy): domain Eukaryota; kingdom Metazoa; phylum Arthropoda; class Insecta; order Odonata; family Libellulidae; genus Ladona; species Ladona fulva. The sequence continues at coordinate 399,561 of KZ308313.1, forward strand.
TGAAAGATGAAGCGAGGCTAGATTGATATACACGATGAGTGGGAATCCTCTTGTTCCCTTTCTCTTCGGAATAATTTCTCTCATTGGGTATGAAGTATTTGCTTTCCTTTTCAACCGCAGACGGAGCAGTTTCAGTAATAAAGCAATGGTATTTTACTAGTTGATACCGTTCATAAATACGCGCTAACACAGTGCCTCGTATTTTCAACAAATTAATTTGAAACGACCGGTTTCGAGCGAGACGGTCGTTTCAAATAAATTTGTAGAAGATACGATGTCCTGTGTTTGTTTGTATATAAGATGGTGTTCCATAAAGTTAGGCCCGAACATCTGGGACTTTTTCATCCGTTCAGTTAGAGAAAACCACAAAGGATATTGACTGTTGTCGCTCATCCCTCACATTAACTATTGTCACATTTACTATTGCCACTCATCCCTCATAGACTAAAAGGTAGGAATTAGTTTTAGAATATATGCTATCGTATTTCAGCTAGGAATTTCAGCATCCAACTGTTTCAGGCACTACTTGGCGGAATTTCACTTTTAAAACTTAAATCAGACCTAGGTTTCGCTACAAATGTGTTGTTACTCCTGATGCTACAAGTGTAACGACATCTTGGTCACAATAAACCTTAAAATGTGGAATTTCGCAAAGCGTCCTCTTTTCCGTCAACCAAAATTTCTCAAAAATTCCAGAGGAAGAGCTTATCGTTAGCAGCAAGACATACGTTTAAAATTGAACTCTTGCCTCAGAGGACTAACGTAGGTAAATATTAGTTTTGTAAGCAGTGGAATACCTTACCAGTGGATCTCTTTGAGCCATTCCCTCCTCGTGTGCATACCTTTAAGACAAAATTGATGTGGTCAAGCGTCACTTGGTGGAATGGAGGAGACATTTCAGAAGGAATGAAACTTAGTAACTTCCACGGGAATCCACGGGAATCCACTTATTCCTCCTTTAAGACAAAGTTGAGGAAGATGTGGTGTGATAAATGCTGACGTGTCTTAAATTATTTAGATGACATCTAATTACTCTTAGACATTATTCAGAATGTAATGATTGATGGCTGTAGACGAAATGTTGGGATTTTTCGATGTCATTTGTAATGTAATGATTGTTGTTGTCATTTTGGACGGAATTTAAGGATTGTTGGATGCTATTTATAATGTGATGATTGTTGGTAATTATTTTTGATAAAATGTAAGAATTGCTAGATGTGGTTTGTAATGTAGTGACTGTTGATTGTTGTTCTGCACGGTCTGTAGCGACTGATGTATTGGTGTAGATCTATGTGTGACTGTATTACCGTTGTCACTGGACCGTTGTCCAAATGTAACGCGTGTATCATATATATATAAAAAAGCAAATGTCTGTCCGTCCCCCTATTTATCTCAGATACGGCTTGACTCAGAGATCTGAAACAAACAGCATTGTGTTTCTACGATGCTGAAACCCACCGGAAAACTATTCTCATCTCTGTAAATCCCGGGTTTGAACACAGGAACCCATAATACTTTTCCATAAGAAATGTACGTAAAGTAAGTTTTCGTTACATGCAGAGGTTGTTTCTTTCACAGAATTTTTCAGAAATAAACAACCCATCCCTTTGACGACCAAGGCAATCGTTGATCGTTGATTTCACGAGTTATCCCTTATAAATACACGGGGATAACCAGTTCTTATATTTTTCTATAAGAAACGTACATAAAGTAGTTTTTCATGACTTAAAAATAGTAGAAAAAATATTATAAATTATGGTAAGAAATATATTAAGTTATTATGACCTTACAACGGACTGTTTCTGGCTTAGGAGGACCAAATATATACGATAATATATATATTCAAAAAATATTTTAAGTTTCGCGATGCTTGGCGCGGGCGTTTACTAGTATAATAACAAAATACGGAATGTGGATCCGCAACACAGGATGACACGAGAAGCGGAGTAATCCCTTAGATACAGCGAAATGATTTCCTGCATGGTGGACGAAGACCCGTTACGGCCCATTATAATTTCAACCGTGATTCACCGAGCCTTCGCATAGGAAGTCTCCACTCCGATTAACCTACGGAAACTCTTTGGCACTTGTCTCTCCGCAGCTCTCGGCCGATACGAAAAACGTCTCCTTCGTCCCAATCTTAGGCCTTCGCTCTCGCATAACAATATTGATCGAGGCACGAAACATCTGTTAAGGCTCGACTCTGACGCAATGATTTACGTGTGTTGGCATTTGAATGTAAATGTCTTGCGCGTGAAATCGTCCCGTCCTGATGCCGAGACGTCCAATGTGAAGACATCGGAGGCACTGGTAATTGACGTCATTGTTTTCCCTAATTACTCTCTTTCAACTGCCGAATCTCGCCTACAGCTGACGAGAGAGAGAGAGAGAGAAAGAGCGGGTCGTCGCCTCTTTGCAGTCAATTTTGATCCCATATTGTTATCTCTCCGAGGAGAGCCGTAACAATCGAGTCGTCGCCTATCTTTTGTTGGGTGGACAAGACGTTATTCTGCGTTACTTAAATGAGCATGTTTTTCTCAATGAACTGAACTGCAGAGGTCCTTTTGTAGATAACTACATTTATTCATTTCACAAAAAAACATCGAATGTGTACTCGCTGGCACTTTTAATGCATCTGGTTAATGTTTTATTAAAACTTAGCTTTAAAGATTTAAATTTAAATTATTAAAATTTAGGAATAGTACCATAGTTGTCCATTTAATTTTTTAAATTTCGCTAGATTTACCCAGGAAAGTAGCTAATTTCATGAAATACCCCTAAAAAGTAGTTATAAAATAGAATAAGCTAAGCTTGCTTCTACAAATGGGGTATTAGTTCAGAAATTGGAGAGATTCAATTTATGGTACGCATATGATGTATTTTGTCGACTGAAAATGACGCTATTTCAATTTATAATAAAATTATTATTAAAATTAATCTTCTCTAGCGACATTTGGTGGAATTCCATTATAAATGAAATAATAAATAGAGAAATAAACTCATACTTTTCCAAAAATATATTTGTAGAAAAGTATAAGCTATATTTAGTTTTTAATTTATAATAAGAGGATAGAGGAGAATCGAGGTTATAGAACGTACTCTATAGATATCACTTAAACAAAAGAAAGGTCCCTAAAAGAAGAAAAAAGTCGCCAGATTTAGCGACAAAGTCGTTTTAATTGGCAGCTATGAATGGCGAACGTTCTGTGTTTTCATCGCGTTAAACATGAATAAGTTCCACCAGATATCAACGTAACGCTTTCAGTTTATACTAATTCGTTGCATTATATTTCCGCGTTAGGTGAGATAAATAAAGCTTCCGAAATTTCGATCTCCTTAGTTTGAAAGGGTTTGCAGATGGAGGTGTGCTCCTTAAAACCCAAGAATAATTAGATGTGAAAAATAGAGACATGACAGAGAATCAAACCCAGGTTGCCCACTTTTTGGACAATTATTCTAAACCACTACACTACACTACCATTGTGGACTCTTAAATGTGTCGGGTTAAACAGAGTTAGAGATTCGTAATTGGAGACGTGGTGTCATATCCAAGGATACATATGTACAAGTATGTTCACCAATAGATATTCAAATACGGACATATTTTAACTACAACCTCCATAAACTATCGAAGAGTTCTGTTGGCTAGCCTAAGCAGGAATACGCCCTATTTACATTGATAATAAACCAATGTTCCCGCATCTCAACCCAAGGCATTTTCCATATGAAGAATCAGCTCCTCCGCCGTCTAATATGGAAACTATACTATATTATAAAATGCAACTAAATCCGTGTAAAGATACACAGATAAGACAGTCATCTGAAGGGTATCAAAACGATCAAAGGTTACCTCGCCACTGAGAGGCATTACTTTAACAAGATTGCTAACAACGCTCTTGCGGTATCCTTAACTAGAAGGTTCTGCACTGCAAACATCCCAGGACGTGCTTCGTTGAAATTTTGCAGAGGAAACCACAAAATTGGGTTCCTTTTCGCAGGCTGTCACGAGGAATCGTTAAAAAGATGCCTAAAATCTTAGATGTATTACATAAATAGGAATAAATGATAAAACAGAAGCATATCTTTCATATTACCTATATTGTGCAGCTTTATGATACGCACGTTTTGAAAACTTCGTACTTATTTGTTGAGAGATATCTTCACTTTCATCGGAGTAGATGATTAAGGGCGTTAACATTGATCCGTGTGTCGAAACATACACTCAGCAGCTGTGCAAACAGTTGCTTGACTGTTGAATAGGAAGAGGAACGCAAAGAAAGAATCCCTATTAGAGAAACCTTTTTAATAGCCACGAACGAAAAAATCATGAATAGACAACCGAAAAACTTCACGAGGTTGAAATAGGTTTTAGTTAACGTTTCAAATATCTAAAGCCGAGAAGAAATGTAAATTTTATCGGATTTTGGTTTATGGCCTAAACTAAACAGTATTGCGTCTCGATATTCTTTATGAAACTCTTCCTTTCAAATGTAAAAGAAACACAAGGATTAAGGAAAGTTAAATTACTAAGCACGGAAGAGGTTTAAAAAATTGCGACATGACTGGGATTCGAACCCAGGTCTCCCTCTTTCTGGGCAGGTATTCTAACCATTGAACTACTTTGCACAGAAATATATTATTCGGAGTAAAATGTGACAGCGACTGAAATTCTCGCGAGAAGAGGATAGTTAGAATACCTGCCCGGAAAGTGCGAGACCTGGGTTCGAGTCCCAGTCATGCTGCTATTTTTCACACCTGTTATTCCTTATAAAGAGAACATTCTTCAAACTAATAAACGGCAGCTATACAATTAAAATAAAAAAGGCATACACAAGAATGGAGAAACGGTGAAATGTGTGTGAAAGCCATGATGATACGAGATTTACCGTAAAATAACTTGCTTCTGACAGACGTTCCTCTGAAAGAGCCATCGTTAAAGCATTATGGGCCCCTATGAAAATCACTCACACCCACGTAAATAGTTAAAAATTTGAAAAAAGAGGTGAATATAATATCGGTGTTACATAGCATAAAATTGATTTCAACGTAGAAAGTATTTTTATTTACGGTGTCACTGAAGATACACAGATTATCATCGGGCCCCTATGTTCGTGGGGCCCCCTGGCAAGTGCCCAGCGAGCCCACGCATTAAGTTCTGCCTTTGACGTTTAATGGAGTTTTCCTTCACAAAAGAGAAGGGATCGTTGATAATAAAATTAAATCTTTGGATTTTTCACGAAATGACTGAGCTAATCTTTGGAAAGCGAAATTTATATTCAATTTCTTCGAAATTTGTGACGATGAATACATTACGGTAGATTGTCGTTTGATAACGATAGTCTAGGAAAAAAGAGGAATGAGGAAGAGGCGCTGTTTAGAAGATCTTGGGACTTGATTACGGATTTGGAGAAAGAGTATCACTATCGCGACGATGAATTTGATGGAGAACAGATGCTCCAAAAATATCGTAAATATTCGCCGAAAGGAAAACTTACAGAAGCAATGCGAGGATCAGCAAAAAGAACGACAAACGTTAAACGAAAAACAAGCAATCTCACGACAGCCAACTTAAAAATGAATGGTTTTTCTACCACGTTCTTCCTTAAACGCTCTAAAAGTCTGTGAGAAGTCGTCGATAAACCATAATACCGATATATCATGTAACTGTATTGATATAAGCAGAAACCTAGGGGATTACTAGGAAAAACTGCAGAAGCGAAATGATGTATCAAAAATACCGAGTACAAAAACCGAGTTATAGCCCCGACCGGTTTAATTGAGCGAATTTATCTTTAATTGAGAAAGGAAACTAAGAGTAATTCGATAAGGAAGCTAAAAATGAAAAAATAACATCTTTATCAACATTTCCGGTAGAGGCTGAAAGTTTTACTGCGAAGGGATCAGAACTGACAATACATTTGAGGTTCTGTACTGGACCTTAACGTATTATAGACTTATACATACTTATACTATAGACACTTACAACGTGACCATAGTCCATGTGCCAAATGTGTAACCATTTTTTATCTTTCTCCGCGGAAGTAACAATAGACGAATCACATGTAACATTTTTCACGTATAGTGACAACCTGTCTATTGTAACCAGTGACCGCCAAAGTGCGGCAAATACCCCAAATATACCACCTTTAAAGTAACCTGTTTAAAACAATAACTCTTACATTCTATATATTTTCAAAGAAATTTTATTCCCAGAAGTGTGAACTTCGCGTTAATTTTTAACTAAATTGTTTAGCAAGAGAAAAATTAAAATTGTTTTTCCGTGAAATTTTATGAGGTCCAGAGTTCGAATCCCGGCTAAACATATCCTTCCTGTTGGGGAATGGTTGTGTGTTCGTCCGTTGTTATTCTTTAAGCCCACCACTGTAACTTTCCAGTAAATGAATGCTTGTGGGTGGTAATAATTAAAAGTATTAAAACATTTTAAATCATGGTTGAATACATTTGTAAAAATATGCAAAACTAAATTAAATTGCATTAGACGGGTTTCTAAAATAGTATAAAATATAAAACCTTCCTTCCAAGGAAAAACTCCTCCCTTGTGTAACCTTTTCCTCGTGTAAAATCTTGAAATTTGTGAAAACTGATCTACCAGGTAGACTTTTATAATGTTAGCCAATTTTAAATTTCTTTCTCTGTTTCCTTTGATTTATCCTAAACTAAAACAACTTTGTTCTGTAAACACATTTATTTCATAATGTTTTTGAATTCCTTTAAATAAGGAAATCTCTTCTAACATCTTGCAACATAATCTTGATATACAACACAATCTTACTACATACTTGTAAAAATTGACCTCTTTTGGATAATCCCGTGAGTGGTCATTTAGACAGACTTCACTGTAACTTCGATTTCTCATCCATATGACTAATTCAAGCATACATGAACACGACTTCACTACAAAAAAGGTGCTCGCTGGGTCCTGTGAGACAGATTCTATTGAGAAACGTGGACTCTATGACGACGATCTAAGATTTGCGAGTTCCCAGATTCGTAGGCCAAACGAAGGCTTTGCAATTTATCTCTACGTGACCACGGAATGAGAATTGGGAAAATGAGCGAATATCCACGTCTTCGGAACGATAGACACCTGCGTCGTGACCATAAATAAAACTCAAGACGATGAGAAGAATTCGCTTATTTACCCTCGTCTGTTTACGGACGAGAGTGTCACCCACGCCAGGAATGACTAACGGGAGCTGCCAAATTCCCTCACCAAAAGACGCGCGCGAAATATATAAATTACCGATATAATCGAACGGCCAATTTCAGGGGTCTGGAAGTAATTAGTAAGCAGCGACACACCCGAAATATTCGCGTCTTCGCGCCATTACCTTCACAAGTGGCCTTTTCTCTTGTGGTCCAACATTATAACTCTGCTCGCCATGATAGACAAAGAGCCTAACGAATTCCCGCATGTATCCATGGCAGTGTAAAGCAGTCGGCTCGTGCATATGAATCACCGGATGTGAAAACAGCAGAACCTAAAGAAGCGTGGCCACACCAAGTGGGTTTTCCACGCTCTATACGCAGCCACTCCTGGATTACGAACCCGCGTCCCCAGCTTGGCCGGATACCGACCCGGAAACAATGAGTTTTTGAGTTGAGCTTCGACAAAATGAATTACTTTTTCGTTGTTACTAAAACCTATTGAATGCAGATAGGACTGAAATCCTGATTTACGAAACAAAAAGTAGTATAGTTTTAATGATTTTAGGATGTCTCTTTTATTAGAAGGAAACGAGCTATTCTATTACTAACTAAATAAAGAGACGATCGAGAAAATAAGGAAGAAAACTAACTTTGATATACAGACGTGTCTTGGTTTAAGTCGGCCATAGTTAACGACGAGCTTGGTAAACGACGTATGGTTGTAATTAAAAAATGTCTCGGGTAACGACGCAAGCTTTGGTTTACGACGCCTTCTGGTGAAGATGGACGATTAAAAACTTGTTTCGACAATTCATTTTATTAATGATAATATTTTGTTGCAAACATAATTGTATTAAGTATATATCATATGCTTATAGTATGGTTTTGTGTGTTTTAGTGCGGTTTTATTTTAATGACATTTAAGTGAGTTTTATAAGCATATTTGACGTGCAGTATGATTCTGGAAAATCGCGCCTTGGATAAAGACGGTTTTTGTTAACGACAATTGTGGGACGGATTACCGTCGTTAACCAAGATACCACCGTATTACCTTTAACTTCAGATTTGCAAATCGTGAAGTAAACAACCGGAAATATTAATTACGTTCAGAAGTTCTGGGTGACTTGGATAAAATATGCACATAATGGAAATATCGAAACATCGTAAATTAAACTAAAATAAGGAATAATTAAGCAAAAGATTGCACAAGTGAAATTGTGCAATTGAAATTGAAAATTTATAAGAAATGCTGGAATAAACATCATTTGAGAGATCCAAAGAATAAAAGAGCTTCGATACAGATATTTGACGTGAGTTTGGAATATTTCTGAGGTAATTTAGCAGTTCTATTTTATCCTCGAATAAAAATATCACGCACCGATATAAGAATAATATAAATGAATGTATAGAGAAGACATAACGAGAAGTTGTAGTGAAGCGCACCAAACATGGATGAGAAAATCCTCACGATATCTCTAATACTATGTTTTGGGTTGAGATGCTTTCGTAAGAAAGTCCTCTCTTTAATAAAGAAAATGAACCACTCCGACTTCTTTCCAAGTTTTTCTTTCACGAATAAAGTTTTCTCCTCTCTTTCCCTAGTTCTATAGTTTTTTTTATTTCAAACACAATGCCGAAGTATTCGCAAAGAGGATTGCTCGTACTCGTCCACAAACCCAACATCGTGTCGACGTAAACAAAGGGAAATTTCTAATGCGAGTTTCGTTTGTCGGAGAACTTCGTCGACACGTGAAGTATGTAAAAAGTGAAAGGGAAATGGAAGAAGGAAGTGTTGGGGGTGGAGCAGAGTGGAGTCCCTCGGGGGATGGGGCAGGAGAGGCGGCAAGGGGGGCGGAAATGAGGCGGTGGGGCAGACAGGGGCAGCGGGAACGGAAAAAAGCAGCGGTTCAGATTCGTTATATGCGAGGTTGACGTCACGTAGTACTCGTCGAAACTTACAGAGGTTTCCCGATTAACAAACTTTCCAATGAAAAACTTCGGTGCATTCAAACTTAACTTTCCCGATTCATTCACAGACCGTATTCAAGGGGAAGCTCCCATCCCAATATTGGGATCATTACGGATTAAATGTGAACGCTCTAAATACGGACTTAAGCGACGACGTTGATGCGTCTTGCATCCTTTCTGGTGTTTGTTTTACATTGAACATCTGTATTCCGTATCTTACTAACCGTAAACCCAGATTCTCGTTGAAGCGCAAGAACTTTTTTGTGAAGTAACAAGCAATGCATATCTTAAAAGGAAGAACAATTCGTAATTTCCACAGCAGATTTTCATTGACTAGTTTCGTCAAAGAGTTGACATCTTCAGTTTTTCAGGTTCAGACCGTAAGATTATTAATATTTCTAACCAAATTTTGTAAAAGAAAATAATGTAAGTCTCCAAGACATGAAAACGAACCTTAGGTATATTTCTTATAGAAACGTATTATGGGCTCCTAGGTTCGAACCCAAGCCTTTAGAGAGGTAAGAATAGTTTTCTTGGGGCTTTCATACTTGTAAAAACACAATGCAGTTTGTTTCATACTTCTACACAAAGACGTTTCTGGGATAGAGAGGGGAACGGTCAAACAGTTTTAGCTTTTTAGATATATAGTAAGAGATTGGAACAATATTTTTTGAAAACATTTTATGTCGAGCGTTGAGTTCCACGAAGTCATGCTTTGAAATATTAATTTTAACTAGCAATGATTAGGATATCAGGCAATATTTTTAGAAAAATTTATAAAAGTTTGAGAAAAATACCATGAAATACATTGGTAAACAATCTCAAACTGGTCCTTGATGGTGGCATGGATGGAAACGATGAAGCGATCTACAAAGTTCAAACTTCAATGCAAACCGCATTTCAAACATATCAATCATTATTTCATCACCAAAAATTCGGCAAAAGGCGTAGTTTGACGAAATTGCGGGAAGCTCATAGCTTGCGGATCGCAAGCTACGAGCATTTTAATTTTGTTTGATTTTCTAGAAATGTTTGGGAACAGCGAAACATCTCTAACAAGGAAATGTAGACTAAATATGCGTTCAGCCAATGGTGAGAGAAAAGTTATTCTCTTCGTAAATTAGGAGAAAATATTTCCGGTGGACGGAAATGAAACTCATGACTCTGAAAGCTTTTGTAAAGAATAAGGAAAAGAAATCTTACCAACCGTTACCACTATAATTTTTATGACACGACCATAGTTTCGATCCTTCAGGTGACAGGATTCAACTGATGATGACCTGAAGGGTCCAAACCATGGTCGTTAATAAAAATTATTGTGGTATCTTTTCCTGATTCTATTTAATGGAGAACTACCACAAATTCGAGGCCGAGTCAGTAGACCCTATTGCTCTACTTTAATTACAGATGTCACCGAGTACTTTAGTTTTCTGTAAACTGGTCAAAATCATCGTAAAATTAACGGCGACAATTGGACGAAGCGTGTATTTTGACAATATCGACGGGGAGGAAGGTTCGGAAACGGAAATGTCCCGGGGAAAACGGGACTTGTGGTCAGTCTATTTATACACATTACAGAGGCCTTTAAACTGGGGTGTGCGTACCCTAAGGGTAGGCGTACTTGACATTGCAAGGTTTTAGATGTACAAATGCATCTCCCATTACTGCGTGTACTTTTCCTATCATCCACCAGCAAACAAACTCATAAATCTCCCTTTTCGTTACATACATTTACAGTTTCTCCTCTTCATTAAGGATCACAAGTAGGGCGTTAATTAGCAACGGGCTGTTTGCATTATACGTAATAATCAGGAAGGGCTGAATGGTAAAACAACTCATTTACAATGGGAATACCGAGAGAGTCATACCTGTTAGCGAAAACTATTGGGTGGAATTTGGAAGCGGAGCGTGGGCACGTGTTGACTGAGAATCTATTTTTGGTTAAGCGATTGAAAAAGTTTGAAGACCGCTGCTACATTACATAACAGCTTAGCCTCGTTGATAGTGTTTCTCTTGTAGATTTCCGCCATAATTTCAGGGACATTTAATTTTAGCTCTATTCCTTATCGCCTTCGTCGGGAATTTCCATGTTATCTACCTAAAAAACACGTATCCATATATACCGGATTTGTTTGTGAACGAAACTGCATTTTGCCGAACAGCAATTTCATTCAGAAAATATAAATCTCTTTTCAAGAGGTGATTCACATACGAATCCTCTCGCATAGGTTATTTAATTGCGGTCCATTGACTGGACCCTTCGCTTTATTTGCCTCCCGGGGGCTCATCGTATAACCTTATTCCCTAGCGGGGGATTCACTCTGAAAGCGAAAATCCTCGTTCCCTCGTTCATATTGGAATTTCGAGAACATTTTGACAAAAAATCCTGATTCAATGGTGCAATCAGTGATTTTATTAGGCTTCCTATTAAAATACTCGCGAGCCTGAATAATGATTCGTTGAACTTGTAAACTGTTTTTAGAATGGAATAGATTATCCCTTTCTTAACTGCAGTATTAACCCTTAGAGTGCCGGGGAGCGTGATCGCGCTCCTCGAGCTGTGTCATTATTTGATGCTATAATGCTGACACAATCAGCAAGCAATATACATAAAAGATGAAAACTAATGTAATAAAGGTTTCCTTAAGTTTTTGAATATGAAATTTCATTTATTTGTAATTCATATTTTTTTTCCTAAACTATTGCAAAATCAGCAAAAATTCTTTGGCAATTTTAGCACAGTTCCTATGAAATTGGCTGGCACTCAAAGGGTTAAGAGATTCGATGGGGTACGGTGGAATGCGAGACGACATTTGATGGTCCTTGAGTTATGATAAAACAAAACGTCATACTTCGGGGTCATCATTAATTACATTCTCACATATATGACTGCTGTGAGAGCCTGATATGAAACCTAAGTCCATTAATGACAATGTCGAAATCGAAAGCAAACGGAAATGAAAATGATATGGTGGGCAAAAGTATGAAAAAAGTAAGCAAATGCATTCAAGAGTGCTTACGAGCGTGACTGTCAGATCCATCCTTATTTTCCTTCGACTAGAATGACTTAGTGAAACACCTTTGACGAGGGTGTACTGTTTTTTTAACCAAATTTTAAACATAGTAGAATCTTGAAAGTTAGGTAGAAGGGGATTGAAGAAACATTTGCGACGAGTGAAACATTTAAACCGTGACAGGGATTCGAATCCGGCAACGTATTCGCATCAACCGAATTCGCACATCTACAGACCGTCAGAGAGCCCTCAACTCGGACAGCAATGCTTTTTTAAAATCTTTTATTAACGTTTATTTCTTGTTCACGGAGTATACTCGTTAAAATTGATTACGTTTATCCTTTCTTGGCTTCGCCAAACTGTAGTGCTGAAAACTTCTTAACCATCTGAATTTTCCCGAATAAAAAAGTTATTTTCACTAGAAATATTGAGTTTCTACAAAAGGGAGGAAATTCGTGAATTTTGAGAAGTGTCTAACAAATTTTATCATATGTATATAATTATGTTTTTAAATCACCTTTATATGTTACCACTTCGTCTGGGCAATTCAGCCGGCCTCTGTGGCGTAGTGGTTAGCGTGTTAGCCTAGCAACGCCAGGGTACTGGGTTCCAATCCCGGTTAGGGCATTGTTGTTTGTAATCGTGGCTTGTAATAGGTTAACTGTAACAACTGTCTCTTAAGACTAAAATTCGCCTATTAAAGACGTCATTATTATTGTTATTCAAGACGGATGGATAGCCTGCTAGATAACCAAGATATCCTCTTTAAAATGTAAACATTTTTCCAGTTGGAACTCAGATATCAATAAGAAACATTCCCAAAACATTTCCCAGTTACTCGAAGATATCGTTACACTACTACATAGACAAAACAACGATGAACCAAACGAAAAACGTGCCCGTCTTTATCCTCTTTAGTTGAAAGCTACGACTTAATTATGTGAACACGTATTTAAGAGACCTTGCTTTGTGATGCCCCACACCTTACTGGACCCAGGATGAGTGTACCTTTTTCTTTGAAACTTCCGATATTATCGCAACCATTGTTGTATCACCATCTGCCCTGCGGTTAGAACTACGCAAACTTTGATTCCCACTTTCGCAGATAGGTGGAGTTGTGGTTCGAATGACCTTCATGGACGAAAGGAAGCTAAGGAAGGGGTGAAAAATCGGGGGTGACCGTGGAATTCGTGACACCACGTGGGAGGAAAGGAACCTGTGTTAGACATGCAGTGGAAGGGAATGAAAATTGACGGCGACGTCATATGAACGTGTTTCGAATCTCTTACTCGGAAATACACCAGTTTGAAATATTCTGAGCAACGGCTTGGTGCTTTGGCGGTGGTTGCTGTGAAGAAAATTCTCTTGAGTAAACATTGGGAATTGAAGTTAAGATTGTGGGATGTGCACGAAGAAGGGGAGTACTGAAGTTGCAGAAGGCTGTTGCAGATTTCCTTCAATGCTAAGGCAGCGAGAGAAAATCCTTATAATAGTGTTTGTTTGCATAGTAAGTATGTCGAATATGTTAGGATAGCTCATATGTGATATAACAAGTGTATGGTTATTAGTATACTGTGTACCGGTTTGTTAATGAATGAAAATATTCAAATTGTTAATGAAACAAAATATTCCTGACAGAATAGTTTGTTATATTAGTGCGAATTCATTGCCTGAAAGCAGAGAGTGAAATACTTTATTAGAGTGTTTAACGAAATGAGAAACATTAACGACAGGAATTTCAAGACCAAACACTTCATTAGAGTGTTTAACGAAATGAACAAAATTCATGACAGGAATTTGAAAAGGTGGGCAAAATCAAACAATTAATTAGAGTGTTTAATGAAATGAGGAACTAACAACAGGAATTCGAAGAAGAAGACAAAATCAAATACTTATTTAGATTGTCTACCAGATTCAGTCTACAACATTCATGACTTCGTGACAAGAATTTGAAAAAGTCGACTAAGCCACTAGCAACTTATATTTTTCAATTAAATATCCAACAAAATAAAAGAGTGTTAAAAGCCACTGATAGTATGGAATGCGTCTATTCAGGGCGAGATTGAGGCTAAAAAGTCTCCTCATACATCTAACCCTTATATAACCTGATAGTTATACCACCAAAAATCATCAAGGAAAACACCTAATCGTTGACAATTTTATCCAGTCGACAAACCTCTTAAGATACTCTCATGGAGAGCGAAATAAGTATACGCAGTAAGAGTTCTTTAATGTTTCTTTGGAGTGACTTTTACTATTTACAACCCAACAAAATGAATAACCATCTTCGTTCAGGTATCATAACAAAGAAATTGGAAGGATAGGCCTGTGATACGCCTGAAAATCTTGGCATTGAGGATAATAAACTGTGGAAACGTTATTAAATTGTGTGAATGTAATATCGAGGCACTGTGGATAACATTTGAAGTTTCTTAAACTTCGAGACCCCATCAAATGAAATTTCTTCCCTTTTCGATCTCGCATCCCCCTTTTCAACATCCACCTACAAATAACGCGTCTGAACTCACTTTGTTACGCTGTTAAATTTCCCGAACGTTGCCATAATTATTTCCTATCGTTCTCACATCCTAATGTTTACGAATTCAGTTTCGATGCTCGAGTCGATTACGATAAATTCTCACGGGTCGGCTTTCATGTCATCCAAAAATGGCGTAAGGAATGGAAGCTTGAATTGAATTTAGAATTAGAAGAGGAGTCTAAAGATGCAAAGCCATGAGCCTCGCGTGTTTCTCCGCCATTGTTCCTGAGCCATATAAAATAACGAAGCTCCTGCGAGAGTTCAAGCAGCATAATAATTATTTGTAAGTGAATAATATTAGCCAGGTGTCCTTCAAACAGAACCCGCAATATGCAATTGTAGCGATGGATTGAGCCAAACTGAGTGCGGACAATATTCCGAAGCAGGGCTGTTGAGGTTTAAGGATACACTGTAAACCATCCAAAAGGAGAGGTAGGAGAAAGAACTAGGGATGGGTTTACGCCCAGATTACCTGAGGGCAGCAGAAGTAGTCTTTCACTAATTTTAAATACACAGTCGGTAACTTCCACAAGTGGCCCTTGAAAATACAATAGGTAAATTCCTCTTTACCTCCTGCCACACGCCGCAAGGCGGTTCGCAGGGTATGCAGATGTAGAAGCTTAAATTCGATCGGTTTCGTCAATAGATAGACATCTTCAGGCAGGGGTGTGGCCAGGAATTGTCCATGGGGGGCCTTAAAGCCAGGGATTGTCATTGCATTGTTTGCAATCCAGGGGTAGGAGTACTCCCTCCCAAAATCCGTACTTTATCCCAAAATCCAATGAAAATAGAAACTGATCTATTTTAACATGTATACCCTGTGAATCATAAGATGTATGATTTTTCTGGACATACAGATACACTTGAACATATCAATTTTTGTGTTTCCATTCTTTTATATAGAATAACGTACAGGTCGAGTTTGAAACTAATTCTTGCGGCTTTAGCGTTTGATTGCTTCATTATTAAGACCGCGATCACATCAGTTGATCGAAAAATGTCATTATTTTATGTATTTTAGAAACGAAATATTAATTGTGCATCTCGAACAGCGAAAATTTATCTTCGTACCGCGTATTTTAAAGATGTATGCATTGCGGCAATTTGAAGGAACTGTTTTCGGGAAGGATTTCCGTTCCACAACATCCGGAAACTGGGCACCTGCTTAGAAATTACCTCGCAGGGTCCTTTTTCGGCCAATGTTTGACCTCCAATTTAGCAGAGGTACGGCGCGCATCGTTATCAAGGAGGCTTCAGGTTTGACAGCAGCGTATCAGAGATGATAAGGTCCCTCGGACGCTAATCGATAATGGCTACGGGATCAGAATGAAGACGGAAGCTTTTCGGCAAACATGTCGAAGCTGAATTAGGTTAGAGGGCGCCTAATTTCGTTATTAGCTTTCGAAACGATCGCGAGCCCCGAGACCAATCAATCTATTATAGGAGAATAGCAGATCCATTCTACGAGGAAGTGAAAGAAAGAGTCTGGAATAGGATCCAGAAGTAAGAGCTGCGCGAGTGAGAGCATCTTTGGCACAATGGAAAAGCGGCGTTAAAAGCGAAAAAAAATCTCCCCGTAAAAGTCCCGCAGTGACCTCGAACTTGAAATTGCTGCCAAGGCAACGAAGATTCGACGACTCTTCATTGGGTGGAGAAAGACTTTTATTAAAGGGCCTATTACCAGATTCTCGCCGGATTTTCAATGAGCCTTATAGACGGTTAAACACCCACGCTCTTTAAATATCCTCTGCAAGGGCGCTGTCCCTAAAATCTATTGTTGGGAATCTGTAAATCGAAAGAAAGAATAATTATCAGAAAATTGTAGCTCCAGACACACTGATAAGCCTGTAGAGATATAAGTGGTGGGTGTTGAACCAGGTAAGTGTATAACCAAGTAAATAGAAAATTTGCATAACGAATGTATGATTTTTCCCCCACGTATTACTTATATTGTAACCTGTACTTTTTAATTGTAGTTCTATAATTAGTTTCATTCTTTATTTCTCAATTTGTCTTTTTTATTTTTATTTTTTTAAATGTGCATTTTTTATTATATTTTTTTTTGTTACATGGTTAATTGTTTTTTATCCATTGTAAAAGCCTTGTGCTGTTTATAGGTTTATTTTAAATAAATTTTGGCTCCTGAATTATAAGGATATTGAATTTTTGTTAAGGAAGATTGTGTGAAGGTTTAGCGTGCTATATATTATAAGTATTATATTTTTGTTTTTAATGTAGTGACACTGGTCAAGTTTCTTTATTTTCTACATTATTTTTTCTATTGCATTTGTTTTTTTCCCTGAAGAGTCGGTAACCCCGAAACTGATATTTATTATCAATAGGGGTACCTATATTCCTTTGAATATTATGTTTTTATGTTATATCATGTATGTTTGTATACTTTGTAATGCAGAGGAATAAATACCATTATTATTATTATTATTAAAATTAATAAATAAAAAAATCTATCTCTATTCCGAGATGAGATAACGCACACCATTACTATTATTTCTTTAACGGAAACAGGGGTACCAAATTACATTCGTTTTAATAATTTGGACTATCACAGGCACAACGGAGGAACACAAACACCCCTTTACTAGCTCGGAAAAACCCGTATAGCCGGGACTCGAGCCGGGGACCTCAGCGTTTGAAAGCTAAGGTCGGCAACTAAGATTATGTATAACCAGAGTAACTATTAAAATAAAGGAAATTTGATGAAAACTGAACTCGAGCTACCAGTGAAAAAATGAAATATACCGCAGCAATAAAGGAAACAGCACAAAAGTGGACGGATAAGTAAGAATAAAATTACATACATGTTTTTCCTCGCATGCATTTACAATACGACCGGTTTCAGCGCAAATTGGCCATCAACAGGTCATTTGACGATCTTCGTCGTACCTGATGATAGCCGATCTGTGCTGAAACCGGTCGTACTCTAAATACGTGTGCAAAAACGTAAACGTAGTTTTATTCCAACTTATCCTTGTAATGGATTTCCACTCAGTAACGCCTGTCACACTGAATTTAGCAGAAAAATATGATAATACAGCTTATCATCCTTGAATGCTGCCAAAGACAAATACATTAACACTTTTCACTAAATAATTGGGTCACGGGAAATTATTATCTCATCAAATGATGAGATGCGGTTCGCTTTCAAATTCGAAAACCACACATATAAATTGAGACGAATCACTGCAGAGTAGGTTGAAGTTGTTAACGAAGAATGCTTTGAATTAGATAAATATCTCTAAAGACACGTAACCAGAAGAAGCAGTCGTCATATACTGATTAAACACAATGAAAAATGAATTTCCCTTGATGATTCTTCCTGTGGTTTCAATGTCTAATCAATAAAGAACTTATCGTTTTTTCATTTTACAAATGGAAACGCGAATCTTAGGTAATGAAAGCGATAAATAGTTCCTCGTTAACTGTGATTCATTATTCCCTTTTATTTACGGAAAACGTCAATTCAGTTTCGTCGAAATTTGTGTTGTAATGATTTTCATTATCGCCAAAAATGTATAGACGATAATAAACTGCATAACATATTGCTACGTTATATTCATCTGACTACTGCATGCAAAAAGTATTATTGCTAATTAGAGCTTTTCGTTCCGGAATCCCGTTTTTCTGGGATCTCGTAGGCAAAGATAACTCGGGGGTTACATTTCTTCCTGTTTCCCGGGAAAGTGAAATAATATCCCGGGAAATCCCGATTTTTCCCTTGTAAACTTAATTCCCTTCTGAGCATCCCTCCCATGTGTGTAGAAGCAGAAAGAGCAATCTCCTCAGCTGACTTTTTATTACTAATATAAGCTTATCCCTAATTGATCAAATCAACTAAAACAATACATCGATTTTCATAGTTTAGTCTTGCACGGTTTCATGATTTTGAGGGACATGAGTAAAACTGTTAGATTTTTTATATCTATTATTTTTACTCGATTTTTTTGTAGTAATTTAAAATTGCTTTAAATTAATGTGAATGTTTTTATTTGTGACATGGAAAATTAAGCAAAAAATTAATTTCTCTGCTTGAAAACTAATAAGAAGAATTTGAATACATTCACTGTCAATTTAGTCACAAGATTTTTACAAGTTGATGAAGAATTTAGTAACTAAAAATTCTAATCCTGGATAATTCCCGGGATGGACAATTTTTTCATCCCAGAATCCCTGAATAGCTAGAAATCCGGGAAATGACAAGCCCAATTGCTAATAAAACAATAATAGTTTAGATGAAAAATAGCTGCATTAAATTCAAGGGATATCATAAATACGGTTTTAACTCATACGGTGAATACATTTTTCAATAAATAAATTCAGTTTTATTGAAGAAGTTTCATTATAAGATCGATTTAATTCATAGAAACGAAGAACATAGTTATCTAATGGACCCCGTGTTACGTGAACGAGCTAACTGTCTAAATGAAATTTTTACCTTCACATATTTCCTGAGGAGATGCAATTCTTTTAATTTGTTGGAATTTTGATTAGCTCTGACGATAAATCGGCAATCGATTGAAACCAAGCCGAGATTGCCCAAATTTGCTCCGAGTTCTCAGAAGCTGTGTACCTCTCCTTGCCTCATCTTATATCGCTTAAATTGTATTGTATCAGAAATTTTCCACAGCAAGAAAACACCCACAAGAAGGGGTGTGTGAAAAACTTGCGTAACTTACTAATAGTTATAGCTGAAATTCAAGTTAAAGAAAATTAATCCTACAACCAAAACAAAGGAAAAAGAACATGTATAAAAGTACTAAGAAAAAACAAAATAAACATATATGTAGGTATGGGAAAGTTTACACACCAGAAGACTTTATACATTGAAGAATACAAAAGAAATAAAATAGAGGTGAAAAATATACAATACAAATTTATGTAATAGATTAAAAACATTAGAATCACCATAGCTAATCTTTTCGCTGCGATAAGCTACAAGCTGCATCTAATTCAAATACGCAGCGAAAGGGTTAAAGAAAGAAAGAATATGCCCGCCTGAATTCTAACACTCAACTAATTAGGGAATGAAATATGAGTTCTTCACTCTCCATTGTCACACCTTGCGGGAGGATTAGTTTTCGTTTTCCTCGTTTTAATTCACGCCAGCGAAAATTGCGTAAAACATCGCTGACAACTGAAAGAAATCACGTGGAAACTCGAATGTACTAAAAATGGCATGCACGAGTAGACAGCTTATTTTCTCTAAATAACTCAGTGAGAATTCATCGAGGAAACATCGGAGAATCAAAAACCTTTAGATCTTTCATTCTTGTTCACGCCAAGTTTAGTAAACACATTAATTAAGAACGTCATTCTGTCACTTAAACGTCTAAATTCCTTAGTTCCATATCTTTACGCATTGAGCGTCCATTTCATTTTGGATTTCAGCTCTCGATTTAGAATCTCCCAAATTGCTGCGACAATGGAAGACCTTTATGACTAATTTGGGATATGCTGTCAACTCGAGCTAAAAAAACCATTCTTTGGGAGCGTGTCTGGGCGCTGCATAGAAGTGATAGTGCAGCAGACAAGCCTGTCTCTGATATTCTGGGATCGAGAGGCGCGGTGGGGGGCCACTTGGCGTTGGACGACGCTCAGCATTTAAACTCGAGCACGTGGATACGGTGCCCGGTAAAGACATTGGCTCATCAATAAATTCGTGCACAACAAACGCCATGAAAGGATGAAAATTGTGCTACGCCTACACGTGGCGTAGCCATGATTTGTCCATTAAGGGGGGGTTATAGCCATGGAGTAAACACTGCATTGCCGACAACCCAGGAGAAGGAATACTTCCGCCCAAAATCTAATAAAAACATAAGCTAATATATTTTAACATGTATATCCTGCAAATCCCCAGCGTTGTTTGTATGGCATAATTGAGGGAGACCATCCTCTCGCATGCTTTCGTTTATTGTTGGTTCTGTTCTCACAGGAGGGGGATTTGAACCCCCGAAACCACCCCCTTGAGTACGCCTATGTGTCTAAGTCTAGCATGGTTTTGTCAACGAAGAAACCGGGTGAAAACGTCTTTTGAAGAATCAAGCAAGGGTCGAGAATTTACGCACAAATTGAGGAATTAACTACTCTAGGAGATAGACACATAGACGGGGAAATAGAGTGACGGTAGGTTCTTAAAGTCGTATCCCTCTTTTGAGTCAGAGTGGAAGATGTTGAGTCTGGAATTTTCCGGAACGGAATTTCGAATATAAGGTTTCTATTTGTATCCCTAGAAAAAGATACATGGGAGGGTAGTTCTCTAGACTGATTTATGTTTACTTGGTAAATGATAAGGACATGTTATACAACAGGAATTAGAAAGTTTATACACAGAGAAGGGGAAGATAATCGATGAAAGACTACGGAAAAATAACGACAGTATACCTACATAAATACCAAACGAACTGGGAGAGGAAGAGACGTTAGAAAAAAATCGAAAATGTTTGATGCTTTTAAAAATTGCGATGTTTCTCGAACGTCAGCGCTGGAGGCGACAGTAATTAGCTTGTTGAGAAAACGTGATTGAATGACAAATGGGAAACTGCCATTGAGGAAAAGGCATATCATCACGGATGACAGCGATAAATGGTGAAAGACGACAGGTTCTCAAATAGGTTCATAAACACCACAATCTATTAAGCATTTCAGACAGTGTAGACTGAATAAGATTGACAGAAAGTGTAAGAATCAGTGCGAAGGAAAATGATATTCTGAAAACGATATGAGCGAGAAAGATCGAATTACGAATCATCGAATCATGAATATTTCTGTATGCAGACGTAATACTGTTGGATTTAGACTGGAAAATTTCGCTACATTCATCCACAAAATCTAACATTACATCTATTAATGTTTCTAACTTAACATCCACATCTTCATTGGTAGCCTCAATTAGCGAACGGAAATGTTAAATCCACTGTCTTGTCACAGATATACTGTATTTCCTTCAAAATAACAAATCCGCATAAAAAGTGAACCATACGAACAAAAACTCTCATTACGACATCGTATGTTATGCTCATATTCTTCGCATCATAATCCTCTACAACAGCAGTTGTTAACCTTTTCAGCAGCTGGCATCTCATGAATACTCTGTGTTCTCATACCTCTTCCAAAAATATTAATATTGATAGCAATCCAATTGAGCTATCGTGCCATAACAATTTAACATGCCGTTCTGGATATTTTGTAGACAAAATTTACTTAGCCTGGCACGATAGCTCAATTGGATAGAGTAGTCACCCGGAAAGCGGAAGATCCGGGTTCGAGTCCCGGTCCTGCCATACTTTTAATGCCCGTTCCTCCTTAGGTCTATAAAATGTATTCATTTATTTACTTCGCCTTTATTTATGGAGCGTATTTGAGCCAATTTTGACCATTCTTGCATAAACCCCTAATAAACACATAAACAACCATCCCGTGACCAGGGTTTGAACCCAGGGCCTCGGTTAAGCAAGGTTAGCACGCTAACCACTACGCCACCGAGGTGGCAAAGGGTTTACGTGCAGCTTGTACTAACGATATTGCGGAATTCGATCTCAAATACGTCGCGGGCCTCACTTAGCCCACCCCTGCTCTATCACAAGGTGAAACGCGGACTCCGAGACACACCTCGGTAGCGCTCCACAAGTGAAGCAGACTTGTGTCCCACAGAGGGCAGGTCCGGAACCGCCCCTGTTTCAGGGCACCGAAAACATCGGCGGCGCCTCGAGCATACGCTTCAGGTGTCCGCCCACACGCCTCCACAGAGAAACACGTGAGGGCATTGCGATGGGCTGCGGACCGATTATATTTAAATCGAACCGGATGCACGGATAACTGAGTGAGGCGTAAAGAAGTACTTGTGAGGGGGAAACAAAGGAAAGCGCGAGTAAAAAATGTTAACCTCGGCATCCAAAATGTTCTCGCTCAAATATTGACTCGGCTTCTCCCTTCGTCGCAGTGAGGGGAGGGGAGTGGGGTGGAGATGGGTTGGGAGATTGCACGGCAAAGGGGAACAGAGCCGGGATCAATGGAAAATAGGTTAGAGATAGTAGTAAACAGTGGCGGAGGGGCTCGTTTTCCGCAACCCGAGATTCCGGCACTGAGAATCGAAAATCGCAGGGTGTATCGGGAAATCATACCGAGATTCATCTTTCTTTTGAAAGGAATGTTATTGTAGTGATATTATGATTTAAATGAGAAGTAAACGTTGCTGAGTAGAGGTTGTTAAGCACATCCACTCGGTGATTGATGCTATTCTCCGTGACTCAGAGGTTCAATTATAAATTCTCTCTTCGAAGGATTGCTTTACGGGGATCTTAAGCAGAAGTTAAAGCTAAGAAAACGAACAACATATTTAGCTAAGAATTCGTTCATAAATAGAGGGATTAAAGAGTGGAATAGTTTGCCTGAATAGGTCTTCATACCCTTACCTAAGAATAAAAAGGAGTTTTGAAAACGATGCAGAGTATATTGAGTAATAATATAAATGTACCCTACAGCTTGCACATTAAATCGCATTCACTTTTATAGGCATCAGTTTCGTTTCGATAATCGATCTTCTCATAATATGCTTGGAATGAGAGGAAATGCAGAAGAGAGGAACTGTAGAAAGATTAAAGAGTGGAATACTTTGCCTAAAGAAGTCTCCATATTCTTACCTGAGAATAAAAAAGAACTTAGAAAACGATGCAAAGTTTATTGAGACATATAAATGTAAGTTATGAGAATATGTTCTTTAAATTTATTTATCAATGTAAAGGGTGTAACGTGTAGTAGTGGTACATTGTTTTTATTAAAAAAAATAGGTGTGTATAATGTGATTAAGCTGCCGCCAGACTTGTCTATCCGTGGCCAATATTTGTAAATTAATAAATGCTTCGACGGCTGAGGTAATTCCGCAAAAATGGACTCCCAACGGAATATCGAACTCGGGTGTCAAAGTCGAACGCGCTATCCACTTGTCTATCCGAGAGCCTTGAAAGTGCTCTCTCAAGAATAAAATTCGACTAAAATAGTCGTAATTATAATCATTATGTCCCAATTATCTAAAGAAACATAACGCTTAAATAAAAACAACATACAGGTCGGAAAATGGAAGCAATTTGAAGATGAAAGTCAAACAAAAATCGTCTCACAGACAAACACAGTACGGCATATCTGAATGGGCTCCCGGATAGCCAAGTGGGCTGCGACTTCGGTGGAAGAGGTCCCGGGTTCGATTCCCGGTGGAAGTTTATATGTGCGGCATGACCTTAGCTGTCGAAGCACTTTTGACAATGCTAATACTAATAAATTTATCTTAACCGGTTAGCTTTCAAATATCCGTCCAAAGAAGCTGAATCAATAGACAATCAAAGAACTCCTCGAGTATACCTCATTCCTCGGATATGACACGAACTTTTCGAGGAAAGAAAAGAAGTTTATGTCGGAAACGAGGACTGGGAAGCACATAGGGTCTAAAAGGACAAAGATGAGAGTAGGGAAGGGTCATTGCAAAGAGAACGGAGAAAGGGGAATCGATGGGAAATAGGGCAGAAAATTGCACAAGGGATAGAGCAGGATGATTGAGAGGGGTGGCAGAATACGAAAGAATGGGAAAACAGGGGCCTCGGGCAAAGAAGGGAGAAACGAAGAATATCGAATAGAAAAGGATAGCGAATTACGAGGAAAATAAGGAGAAAGAATTAAAGGGATTGGAGGCAAAAAAGCAGAGGAGAGAGAGGTTACAGAGAGGGATTTACATAAGTAGGGTCCGTTAGAGAATATCTCTGAGATGATTGTTAAAGATGAGGAATCTTCAACGTTTGCTATCTATCTTCATTCGATTATTTTGTTAATTTTTGTGATTTTATTGCTTGTTTTACCTCTTATAATGAAGTTTTTCTTAACTTATCATCTTATAGTAATAAACCATTGCAGCAGTAAAATACATAATAATGTAGTATTAAAAAATGATTGTAGATAGGGGATTTCAAATCTATTATAAGAAGTAATGTAAAGCATTGGTAGCTCGTAATCCTGAGATCAGTACAGTACAAATGTTGATGCTAAGAACGCCTATACATCTAACGAATCTTCAGCATACATCATATAACATGGATTATCAGACCAGTACGTGTTTTGGATGATAATTTCTTCAAAAAAGGATCCCCTCTAGAAAGGGCCCCCGTTAAAAAAGGCCCCTCTGAAGAAGGACCCCGCTTACCTCTTATTAAGAAATTATACATCTCAACTGACTTCAATGAGGAATTTAATAGTTTGCTTCTATTGTTAATCTGAAACTCTGCTTGTTCCGATAGCTTAAAGACATGGATAACGTCCATTTTCCTCTAGAACTTACGTGCATAAATCTAAGGTGATTTCCTTATGAAATAAGTGTGGTAAATGTCTATTAACGACACTACCCCATGCTCTTCTATCCTTACGTACCTTTTACCTGTTAGATGGAAGAGGAGACTTTTAGTCTCAATCACGCCCAAATAAAGTCATTTATTATTATCATTACCTTTTCGCCTCAGGTTCTCCATCTTTTCCAAAAATCCCTTCTGTTCTCAGAATTACTTACGACTCGTCTTCAAGGTATCATTGAAAACATTCAGCCACCTTTCTCTCACTCTTCCTCTCCCTTACAGACCACTTACTTATTGCACACAAAATTCGTCATTCTGTAATCATTTATCATCTCTGACTAAACCAGCGTGAAAAATTTACTACTGGTCACGCAGCCTTTTCTCGAGCCAACATTCACTCATAATCCACTCACTCCTAAATATTTCTCTTCATTTTTGCTACAGCTGCTCCAAATAGTAGTGATATAGTTAAAATGGCTTCGACAGTTGAGGTCATTTCTTACCTAGGCTCCCACCGGGAATAGAACCTGACAATGCGAGCGACTTCACTGAAGTTGCACGCATTGTCATACTGCCTGTTAGGTCCTGCTACCAAATCTTGATGAATGAAATATTTACGATTTGTCTTTTGGTACGAGATCAAGAAAAATGTATCTTTTATATACTTCTGTCTCACTCTTGTTCATGGCTGTGATGATATGAAGGCTACTGAGGTATCAGAGATGCTGAATAATGGAATTAATGAAGGTTTCTCCGTTTTTATGCTACGAAAAGTGTTAATGGTAGAGTCATTAAGCTACACTAACGTAGGCTTGTTCTACTTATAGCATTCTGGCTCAGGAAAGCAAAGACAAACTACCTCATTCCTCACCTGGCCTAGTAAGCCTCATTTCCCGCTCCTATCTATTCATAGCTGATAATAGAGGGGATGAGATCCCAACCGACCTTCGGGCTGAATACTTTACAGACAGACTGCCTATTTAACTCACGCTTCTCCTGACATACCAAAATTTCGCTACCATATATTTATCTTTAAATGAGGTTGACCGTAATAAACTGACGCTAAATAAAGACGTTTAATGAAGAGCACGTGAAGGGAATGCGAGGAAGAAATCGAGAGAAAGATGGCTGAAAGGATAGAGACCCAAGTTGTGCGGGAGATAAAATTGATCAAACACCTAATTGGCGGGGTTAGACCCGGACCGACCCAGAGTCGATTTCACGTGCACTCGAATTAATAAAAAAAAAGTCGAAGAAACTAGCTTGGAGGAGGAAAAATCCTCCCGACCGAAGGCTATCGGGAAAAACTACGGAGCGGGAAAAACACCCACCCACGCAAGGAGGGGATTGGAAAAAAACAGCGCGAAACACAATGATAGGGGGGAGAATGGGTTGAGAGGGGCTTTTCCTTCCCTCACCTTGAGCTCATTTGATTTTCGCAGGATAGCGCTCGCCCAGATCCAATCTGCCGAAGACCGAGGACGCCGGAATGGTCTGCACGAATTTTTAGAATTTCGCCACTGCCGACCCTAAGTTCGCTCGAAATACTTCGTCCGCAGACGTCCCAAAGCCGACTTTTCTCAAGTTCTGTTACAGTAATCTGGACGGGCTGTATTAATCTTGCACTTTGATAAATAAAAGATCGGAGATTACTAAGACGATTATTATACAGTGCAGAGAGGTTCAACACCTCTATGGTCCGTCCTGGAGCCGCGCCCAACCTATCTGCCGCCTGGGTGTAAACATAATTTGCCGTACCTTAAAATTAAAGACCAAAACCATACATTTCCTGATTTGCAGGTAAAAATTACTTTGTAAAACTTCGCAAAACCATTGTTTCATGACTTCGTTCCGTAACTTACATTAGTCACAAAATATCAGTAACAATCAATTTTACATACTCCGTATCCTGACACAGTGATTGGTCAATATGAGTTAAGAGTTCACATTGTTTTTGATTATCATTATCTTATCAGCAAAAGTATCCGGAAGTTTCAATAAAACACGCAAAGCTATTTGACACATAAAATATTCCTTTCTCCACTTGGTTTATCCGTGATTCTTTCCTCTAAATGTTCGCCAATCTTTAATTTCAAATCTTTCCTATATGAGTCGTATCAATCGCATAGAAAACCACAAATAATTGTTGCTAAAATAGTTGGCTACACTTCTGTTGCCGGCCTCTAGATGCCGACGTCCGGGTGAGACAGGACGGCGAGGCTCCGGTCCCTGCTATATTGTAGTATTTCATAGCGTGGCTAGCTGCGAGTTTTGCAGGGAAAAAGAGATGAGATCTGCTTCTCAGAAGGTGGCAGTGGCGTGAGGTTCGCAGAGTGTCGACTTCTTTTCTTTTTCGCGCTCTCTTTAACCGCCGCAGAAAGGCAAGCCGTAGTGACGCAGACGGAAAATTACTTCATTACCGAAATAAAAATTAAAGATTAAGGAGTCATAAATTATGCTCGACTCTTGTAAGAACGGAATTTCCTTATTCTGGAATAAAGATGTTTTCGGATTCTGGATGATGAGTTAGGGATATCTATGATTTAAATGCCGTCGAGACCAATTCACTAGAACGTGTTTTCTTCCGTGATCTCTTTCTCTACTTTGAGAAGTGAGAATCTGAGCGGAAAAAGTGAAGGTTTCCGCAAAACTGTATGAGCCTTGCTCCTGCTACCATATCTTGATGAATCAAATACTTATAATTTGTCTTTTGGTACGGGTATCTTTTATGTACTTTCGTCTCACAATCAGTCTTGTTCATGACAGTGATGATATAAAAGCTAATTACGTATGAGTCATGCTGAATAACAGCATTAATTAAGGATTATCCTTACGCAATGTTACGAAAAGTGTTACTCGTTACTAGCATTCTGGCTCATTGAAGAAAGCAAGGGCAAACTACCTCACTCCTCATCTTGCCTAGTAAGCCCCATCCCCCCCTAGCTATTCGTAGCTAATGGTAGAAGGGATGACGTCCCAACCGACCTTCGGCTGAATAAGTTATTTCATATAAACTCCAGTAGTTCTGGCCTAAAATTGTGGAACGCCATCTAACACAAATCAGTTACGTAGTTCGTAATTTCCATAAAATTTACTTCATCCTCAAAGCAACCAACGGATGATCGTCATGTTGGAAACCGGTCCTGTTTAATACAGTTTGCGTAAAATATGAAATACTCTTATGATTTCTATGAAAGTTTTCCTGTTTAACTGTAATCTGTGCCGTGCTTAGCCCTTGAGGACTAAATATCTCAGCGTTGCTAAACTTCGGAATTAAGGTTGAAAATATGTCAAATGATAGCAGTGTAGTTAACGTTTTGAGAATATTCGCCATATTGATCGATGAGCTGTAGAAATGCATGAAACCTGCGTGAGATATTTGATTGCGAAAAAAGATTACGTTAAAAGACGGGTCTGTTCTGGAGATATTCTAAAAAAACGGAATTTTTGAATGAATGACTTCTCCTTTGACGGAATAAATAAAAATAACCTGTAAACGAAAAGGAGGTCGAAAGGATATTAAAAGGTCAATAAAGATGAAGATATGAAAGGAAAAAGTCCAAATGAAAACAAAGAAAGTAAACCATAAAATCTCGTGCAGATGACTTCTACAGTAATCGCAATTGTTCTGTACTCTGCGCTCACTTTAAAAGTTCCTCCGCAAAAGCGACTTTAGAGCATCTGTGAGAAGGAAATTCTTCTGGCTTAAAGAAGGAGACGTGATAAGATTTATTGCAAATTTCCGCTCAAAGTTCGCAAATAAGGAGCAGACGGTTGGAGGTGGGATTGCTCACTTGAGTCCTCAGTTAAAAGCCCCGACAGAAGACCATTAGTCGCCAAAGTTCTCGTGACAAATATTGGTGGTAATAGCTAAAAATGTACTTTCTTCGACCATCAAAAAACTAGGATGAGTTTTTCGTAGGAAAGCGAGATTAACAACAGTGATATCTTGTAAAATATATCGGTTTTGAGGCACGTTTCATCGCCTCAATGCCATATCATCATGACAGAGACAAATCGAATATGAATTGCATATCTTACCAATTTTTCAAGGAAATTATACGATTCTAGAATGATAATTGTGGCAACTTACTGCAGTCAAACCATGTTAGGCGTTTTTAGTATTCAATTGGTACTGTGAAAGATTGAGGATGGGTTAACTGTAACAGTATTTATAAGTAAATGGTAAAGGAAGACGTAAATTTTTTTACTTTAGCCTCAGTCTAACTCAATAATATTGGCAATAATATTATGAAAGCTGCTGAAACATGAGAGATATTGCGTAATGGTATTCATTCTGATCACTCCTTGTTGAACGCTAATGAAAAAATATATGTTTATTGCTTTCAACATTGAAAAAAGTACATAGATGAGATTTTACAAAGAAAAGAAACTGAAAGCTTTAGGATGCCTCTTAGGGTTAACCTGTGCTGAGACAACCATCATACAAAAGTATACATGCGTTGCGGAAATAAAACATTCTTAAAAAAACTAAAAGCACAGAAATAACAACTTGATCAATTTACAAGGATAAGAAAGAACTGAACATGATAGGAAGATAATTAGATAGAAAAAATAAAACAGTATAGCTCAGTAAAAAACTTACAATTCCCTCATTAGCCAAAAGCCATGATCGGTTTATTGATCGGTCATTGCCTGAACTCGATCATTTCCATTTGCTGCTTGATCATTTTCGGTTCATACCTCAGTGAGGAAAGCAAGGGTAAACTACCTCATTCCCCATTTTGCCTACTGCACCTCACGCCTTCACGAGAGCTTTTGGTAGCTGATGGTGTAAGGGGTGAGGATCTAGCTGACCTCTGGGCCGAAACTTTAACAGAAAACTGGGATCTCTCTCTGTTTATTCTATGCTTAACGATATAAAAGATTAGGATTCAATAGCAATAGTTCATGACCGCTTTCTACCAGAGTTTATTGATTATTTATTGTTTTAACCGTCAGAAAAATATCAACTAGCATATCAATCGGATGACGTGAAGACACAACGGGCTCACGTTATATTTCTGGTAATGATAACTTTAAAAATATACTATAGTAATCAACGGTGGCTACTCAAAGACGAAATTACACCAAAAATCCTTCGTGAAAACCTACGACCAATGCTACCACAGAAGCAAGAAACCGAGAAATACCTTGAGCGACAGCTTTGGGACCCAAAGGTTAAGACAGATAAGGTTGAGACATGGAATTCTGTAACACCAAAGGATGAAGAGTAAGGATAAGAAATGGCTTGATATGAGAAAATCTCCTCTATTGATAAAAGGATGGCATGGATGTGGTCGTAGAAGTTGTAAACCCTTCATTAATGTGCGAAAAAACTTCCTATTGGAGTAACATCCAAGAATTCTTCGATAGGAAATGACACTCAAGCTACACAAAAGCTTTAAATAAGTTTATATTTCCTATTAAAATAAGAACACCGCGTTTCACAAATAGTACTGTCCATGTAATGGAAGGAAGATGATTTCCATTTCTCTCGTAGGATAACTCACAGAAATAGAAGCAATTCCCTTGAGTAATAATATTCACTCTTATTGCAAATACAGGAATTCAGCTCTCATCCTAAAAGGTAATTCGAATTAATTTAAGAATTTAGTTTCGAGAGGCAATATCTAATGAATTAACCAGAAAAGAGGATAGATATAGAGCTTTCTTTATAAGGAAATATTTTTATTTCCTAATAATAATATTAGTATGTCTGGCAATTTGAATTTCATGATATTTTGTGCTTCACTTCAACATTTGTTTCCACCGTTTCCATTGTATTACTCAATTCATTAAAAACGTGTCAAATGTACGACGTGGATACTAAGCTTAAGTTTCACCCTAAATGAAGACGGATGTATGAAGACATTGAGAAATGCTGCACCTTTAGGAAAGATATTCTGGAAAAGTCCAACAACAAGACTCCTTCCTCCAAATCTGATATATTTGATTATAATAGTAGTAGACTCAAATTAATCCACATGGTTTCCAAAATTGGAGCTAGGTATATGAAACTATTATATGTTATTGCAGATAAATAAAGGAACATTAAGAAGAAATAATGTCGTTTCAAAGTTGTTAAGAATGGCTCTATATGATAAAACTGGACAAACCTTAGCGAGTTTCCATAGGTGACGAAAGATAGCTTTATGGGGCTCTTGGATAGCCAAAAGGGCAACGCGTTCGACTTAGGTGAAAGCAGTCCTGGGTTCGATTCCCGGTGGGGGCCCTATGTGCGAAATGACCTAGGCTGTCGAAGCACTTTTAACAGTACCACTACTACTACGATAGCATTATAGAGAGTATGAATTGTCAGATTGAATTGGAAGACATTCACAGCTCAAAGTAAGGAAGATCACTCCAAGTAGTATAGTGGTAGAATTGTAAACAATGCTTCGAATGCTGAGGTCATTTCGCAGATCACTTCAAATGTATTCAGGCAGCGTGAAATTGCAGGAACATCTTCTCTTGCCATTGTAGTCGTTTATGAGAAACATTCAATACATGTTGCCTTCCAATTATTCAACTAATGATAAAATGGTGTACATGAGACCACTTTTAATGACTGAATTGCAACAAGCGGCGCGTGGGAAATTTTGGACAGCGTATCTGTCAACTGCTAGGCAGCAGCCAGAAAAGGGTTTTCGATGCCTGTAGGACCAGATTAGTTTACGGTATTAGCGAAGGTCCGATGTACAAGGTTTGTCAAAGAAGATTTGAGGTTTGACAGCAGATTATCGGATATGTCTTCCAGGATAGGATTCGGCCAGAGAGTGGGATCAGAGCGTAGGTGTAAGCTACTCAACAGTTCCATTGATAGGCAATAGGATGAGGAATTTACTTCCTAACTCTACTACATAGCGATCGCCTGCTTCCTCAGTGATGCAAATTTTAGAAGCTTACTCATTCTTTTAAATTTCCGGAAAAATTTTTCATTTTTCTCTGAGAGAATTCTCAGGGTTGTTGCGCATCTTTCTCAAAGACGAAGTAACCTCATAAAATAATTCTAAATCCGGATAAAATTGTAAATGTTCCAAATTAGAGCAAAAAGAATTAATTTACTCTCGCGGCCGTGATAACAAAACTTCACATGTTTTCCTTAAATAAACGCGTTAAGTACATTTTCAGGTGGATTAATAAGTCAAAATCGATTT
Source organism: Ladona fulva (assembly GCA_000376725.2). Lineage (NCBI taxonomy): Eukaryota > Metazoa > Arthropoda > Insecta > Odonata > Libellulidae > Ladona > Ladona fulva. The sequence goes on from KZ308313.1 coordinate 431,764, forward strand.
AGTATGCATGAAATAAATACGAAATACATATACGAGGATCATAAAGCATTTTTGGCCAAACGTACGTTGTCCAAGGTGAAGAGCAAAGGATAGGTTTGTTAAAAAATTATTGCGGAAATATAATTAACGTTGCCAATGGCAAAGTAAATATCTTGAATGATATTTTTCGTAGCGTATTTACGAGTACGTCAAACTCTGCATTAGAAATCCCACCGGAAATTAATCGATCTGAAGAGATGTCGAATATCACCTTCAGAAAAGACGTCATTATTCAAATTTTGCTGCAGATAAAACTTAATAAAAGTCTTGGTCCTAATTAGATACTACCTCTGGTTTTCAAGGGAGTAACGGGAAATGCAGCTTCCTTCCTGAAAGTAATACAGTGAAAGGTCTATAGCGGAATCGCAGGGTGCCAGAGAAATTCTCCGTTACGGACAGGTTTTCGTAATTCACAAGTTAAAATTACCGGATATTACGGAACGCAGGTATGGAGCGAGAATTTTTTCCGTAATGGACAAGTATTTGCTGTACATGTGTTCCGCTATAGGGAAGTTTTGCTGAATTTGAAAACTCTATGAGTGAAGGTAAGGTTTCGAAAGAGCAAAATTACGATTGTCCTTCCAATATTTAAAAGCGTTAAAGGAGTTACTGTACTAACCCTTTAACGTCATCGGGCGGTAAAATAAGGGAACATATAATTGCTAGTGAAATATCTTGGAGTAACCCCGACGAATAACTTAACATGGGGCACCCATTTGTGTGGACGAGCACTTTAGGAAACTCGTATTCGTCTAGAGAATAGTCGATAGGAGAAATAAGTCCGCAAGGCATGTTACTTTCCGTTACTTAATTCTTATCTTGAGTATGATTGTCGTTTGTAGGACCATTCTGAAAAACGTTGTATAGGTGGATTAAAAAAGATACAACAAAAGGCGATAATTTAGAAAAGAATTATTTCAAAAGTTCAGTGTACGCTACTCAGATTCTTCAAGACGCAAGGTAGGTTTCTTTAAAAGATGGTAGATTTAAAATAAGGCTTAACGTATATAATAAACACAGAGAAAGAACGTTCTTAGGAGATGTAGCCGGTATTATGCGTCCTTCTTGTTACATAGGCGTTCTAATACTGCAAGAAATATCGGAGAAATAAATGCTTCAACCAGCAGCTTTGAGGGTTAATTTTTTCCTCGAAAAATACGCGAAAGTAATTAATTAGGAAAGTAGAGTCAACATTTATGTCCTGCTACATACCTAAAGGCGGCCTACAGGATACATATGTAGATATTGATAAGATCATTTTCAACTTAAGGGTAAGAATTCCTATAAATATTGAATAAGTATTCTAGAAAATACCGCAAATATCTGTGTAAATTCCCAAGGAAGAATGGACTTGAAAAAAGTCTGACGGGACCGGGAATCTTGGGAATTTTCCTGGGTGCGCACCATCTTGCACAAAGTCACCCTTACCCGTTTATCTGTGTAAAGTTAGAGGTTTTAAAACACTCCTTACGCCGTACCTCGGCGGTTGGAACTCGCGTTTGGAGGCAAACGGGAAGTTCCGGATTGCCGATTTCTGGGAATCGTCCAATGCGCTATTAGGAAAGTCTTCATTATCAAGGCTTCCACAAAGGGAAAAGAAATTATATTTTTCCCTTTTGTGGAACCCTTGATAATGGAACTACGTGTACGTTGCATGCGTTGTAGTATTTGTGCGTAAATTAAATTTAGTACATCGAAAAAATTACGGCAATATTATGTTTTTAGTACGATAAAACATCGATTGGCCCGGTTCAGTGAAATACATGCGACTGAGGGAATTAAGAATCCATAAACAGTTTTTGGTTTCCTGTGCAAGGGAATTAGCTCTTTTATCAAGATTTAAACAAACAGACAGAAAAAGAACTTAAAAGTTTAAAAGAAGAAAACAGATGCGACAGTGATGAAGATCAGATTAGAAAAATAAGAAAATGGGGCCTATAATTACAGATGATTAAGTAAAAAGAGTTATCTGTTAGTGCCGCTTTCGTTAGTGTATTTTTTTTTATTTCGAATCGTTTCACTTGTCCAACATTTCTTCACATCGGTCGCACATATTAATCGAAATAAATCCATTATGTTTCATACACAAATATCAGACTCTATTGATCCCATTTCAAATTTTGCGACCCTTCAGTGAAAGCTACCCATCGTCAAATCGACGGTTAGTTGTAAACGATGTTCTGCTCTCTTAGCTCACTTAGCGTGATTAGACGAAATGTAAAGAATGAATTGGAAAGTTATTCATAACCAAATAATAAATAAGGATTACAGAGGTAGATTACATGTGGAAAAAGTTTGAATCTTACATGCGGACGCACAAATTTGATTAGATCAGATCTAACCGTTGATTCGGTAAAATAAGGAGACCTATATTCTTAGTCTTTCACTCGTTTAGCACCGCAGTTTTAATGAATTTCCGCTTCACATTATGTTCTTCGCTCAATTGTCAATTTCAGAGCTGGAGGAAGGAGAGCGGCAAATCAGATTATTACAAACGGGAGGCGAGTTACGGTTCGGGAAACCCTTTCGTTGGAGAGACATTCCGTAGGGGGTCACGTGATGTAACCAACGGCGTGAAACACGACAGCCAGGGAGTGAGCGTTGGGTAATTGAGAAGGTTCCCCCGACGAGTGATGGGGAAATTCGTATATGTTTGGGAATTGGGAGGATAAATAAACAAAGTAGCCATGAAAGGCGAATGGGAAGGCGTAGATAAAAGAGCTGCGGCGTCAGAGCGATCTTTCTCGCCTCCAAATCGATAGACAAATGTCACTAAACAAAGGCGCAGTGGTTTTTCATTTGAAGCGCGAATTTTCAGGAGTCATTGACTTTCTTGTACCTTGGATTTTAATTTTTGCGCGGACAAAAATGCAGGCACAAGAAATGTGTACTTAAAGAACATGTTTCCTTTAGAGCGTCTTACGCAAAAGCAGGCATTTCAGGGGATGTTCAATTACTGAACTGTTTCAGAATCATGTATATTGACACCGTTGCTTGGATTTTAGGATTAGACGTAAGAAGAGACTTGATAGTCTTAATCTCGCCCTAAAAAGTCACATTATTATTTTATAAATGTAAAGAACTAAATAAATTAGTGTACTATTAGTTCAATGGGCGATCACGTACCATTCGTATATAATGTAAACATTCGGATATAATCAAAACATTCGTTTAGAGAAAATACAAAAATAAACACGCGAGGAATGAAAATCGCCGCTGATTTCGATATAAATGACATGATAATGTTCCTAAATTAATTACAATTTCATCTTCTCTGTTAAATTTCCATCGGAAGAACATAATTAATCCCAACAGAGACTAAGGTCCGAATGGAATTGAATAAACACAACCATAGGCTAGTAGTTAAGTAAAAAGGCGTGCGTAAACATATGATAACGGGAAAATAACAGATAGCACTTTATTCACCTACCGAAAAGTTAAGGTAAAAGTAAATGCCTTAGTAAATGGTTCATGGCAAAGGATAATGTATTGTATTAATAAATAAATATATAATATATTGTATTAATATATACATATATTGATAGTATATGTATTATTTGTACTTGACCTTTAGAGAGAGCGCTGGGCCAGGGGAAGAGGGGGCCACTCGGCTTCATCTGGCCCAGCATAAATAAACAACAAGTCAAGTCAAGTCAATGTACAATTTTGTGAGGAACAGTTTTGACTAAAGTATGTCATATTTAAAAAAAAGCAGTACAGGTTTCGGTGTAAAATCATCTATTGCCTACGTCCCGAACGTATGAAGCTTAATAATGTATATTCGAGGGTGAATCAAATGAAAACCTTAAAAAAGTAATAAAAATTCGAATATTCGCGCCATTGTTCTTTAAGTTGGCAGTATTGTTACCAGTGCTTTAAATAATGCCCAGCACATGGCAGCAAGCTGCAGACAAGCAAAATGCAGCCACAATACTAATTTCAAATGGCTGCCCCGCTTGCGACATGCACCAACAATGAGCGACGTTTTGACATTCATTTTTTGAGCAGTGTAGGAACGAAACCTATTGAAGTCCATTGGAAAATGAAGGTCCACTACGATGATGCTTGTTTTTTACTGCAGGAAGTGTACGAAGGCAGTAGAAAGCTCAGAAACGGCATGACTTTTATGGAAGACGCTCCCCGCTCAGGTCAGGCACACTGCGTTTTGACACCATTGAATTGTTGAAGCCATTGTGATGGAAAATCGCCGGGTGACGGTGGATGAAATAGCCACAAATCTAAACATTATTCATACCTCAGCACATCGCATTATTCTTGACGAGTTTAAGGTTCATAAAGAGTCTGCAAAGTGAGTACCATGGCAGCTCACTCCAGAACTGAAAGAGCGACGCGATGATGCCTGTGAATAACTTTTGCGGCGCTTTGAAGCAGAAGGTGGTAGCTTACTCGCGAGAATCGATACAGGATAAAAAACTTGGGTTCCCACCGCCAACCCGAAAAGTAGAGAGAAAGCAATGATTTGCGCCATTCCTCATCACCAAAACCCAGGAAGTTTCGAACACAGCAAACTGCAGGGAATGTTATGCTGACTCTCTTTGGGATGAACGAGGCATTATATTGGAACACTACACACCTAGAGGAAACATCATCACCAGTGCATCATATTCCGATATGTTGAAAAGTTTTCGGCTTGCAACCAGATCAAAGTGACGTGGTAGTCTGACTACAGGTTTCATTTTGCAGCATGACAATTTTCGGCCTCTTACTGCCTGTGCAACAGTTACAACCATCGCTGTCTTGATACTCTTTCACATCTGCCTTACTCACCAGACCTCACCCCGAGTGATTACCACATGTCTGTACCACTCATAGAAGCGACGGGAGGAAAGAAATTTCGCTCCGATGAAGAGTTACACCAGGCGGTGCACAAGAGGCTGCGCACACAACCAGAAGATTTATTTTTTAGAGGAATTCGAGCACTTCCTACGCGCTGGAGGAGGCGTGTCGAACGTAATGGAGACTATGTCGAGAATTGATACACTAATTTTGTTCAATAAATTAAATTAAAAAAAATATTTAAAGTTTTCATTTGACTCTCCCTCGCATCTACAGGGAAATGGTCAATCTCATAATTGTACGTAATGTTACTGTGGAATCGTATTTGAGATTAACGTATGTCGTAGAAGGCAAAACGACCGAAGGTACATCATCTCTTCAAAGCTTAACTCTGAACAATTTGCCGCTTAAGAAACTATTCCTTCGCAAATGATTAGGAATAAGTATTCTCGGTCTTTCAAGCGGAAATAGGATTAATTGAGGATTTATCCTCTGATCCCCTTAATAATAATAGAACAGGGAAATATCCGAGCCATTGTCCAACTTTACATATGAATTCTTTTTATTACTGCGATCAATCAAAAACTATTCACTTATCTCTTGGGACCATTTATCCTTGGAGAGGAACGTTTTGAATTTTTCCCCTCTCGAAATATGGCCGCGGAACGGCGATATCAGTGTGATCCTTTCTTCGCATAAATCACGAGTGGAAAAGAGAGAAAGTTAGTCGCGTAGATGGACTTAAGGGAGAGATGAAGAATGATTCTCCGCAACGTCGTTAATCATCCAACGAATCTATCGTACCAAAATCTCGCCCATTCTATTTCGGAAAATTATCGCTAATTCACGCTTTATGAGCCTGTTTCGCCGTAAAGAGTGGCCGTATGGATTTCCTCAATATCCAGAACAATTTCAATAATTTTCGATAATAATAATTTTAATTTTAAATAAGTGTGATATGTATCAGGTTTTCAATTCATCGGAAGTTTTCTCAAGGGTGAAATTATTTAGTGAGAATAAACTCGAACTGTGTGCTACACAAAACAACATTTGAATAAAAGCTAACTAAGTCTTAAATCACTGGAAATATGCTTATAATGAGAGTAAGCCACCGATTTTAATGACATTTTAGAATATTCATAATAATTCCAAAATCTAAATTTAGGATAGAAAAAATACATTGGTCAAGTAAAGTGTTGTTTACCCGAGTCTCGATTATCCGAGATTCCGTATTATCCGAGGCGCATACATATGTGAGCTATGCCTTTTTAAGTTAATCACATATGACTGATACACAGCTTAAATTATTTCTGCTGTAATTGCGCCATCCCAGTTCATCGTAGACTAGCAAATATCAGCATAATAATTTGGAGATAATCGTAGAAAAAAGGGAGAACTATTATTGGACAAGTGCCGCATATATCACGAAAGAAAAGAGCAATGTTATCCTTACAAAAATGTCGACGTCAAAGTAATTTTTTTATATATAAACACTCGTTTTACTACGACAAAGCATGCAATTGGCGTGTTTATTTGATTATTTACTTACGCAAGACGACCCTCTTTAACTAACCGAGTTTTCGATTATCAGAGGTGGCACCTGTCCACATTAAGTTGGACAATCGAGACTCTGCTGAATTTTATGATTTACTATCTTACATTCATTATTTAAAGTAGGTATTGATGGCTACGATATGCTGTGTGTAGTCACGCGAGCTAATATTCTTAGCATCATGAAACTTAATTTTATCGTAGAACTAGTCATAATCTTGTGCATAGGTGGACCAAGTGTACAAAGTGTATTCTATTCGGTTGTTTCACGGGGCATCAAATACGCCGTTGGGCGTAAAACTCTATGAGTTTAATTGCTTCCCTTTATTTGAGTTCGGTTGCAAAGCTCTTACATTTTAATCTACATTTTGCACGTGGAGTTTCTTCTATTGAAGTTTAGCAGAGGTTCATCTTTATTTACAATACCAAATAGGGCTTAGAGAAATATTCTTTACCTGTCCAAGAAAGAAAAATAAGGAAAATCCACTATTTTGGTAACGTGTTTTAATTATTCCTCTTTCATCAAACATAAGGAATATCTCAAACGCGATACATATAAACCATAATAACTCTCTGAGCTGCATGCTGAAAACTGTATCAGAAGAAAACAACTTCTTCAGCAATCCGAAGAGTAGTAAGTTAACCCACGACTGATCTAAAAAGAAGTTAAATACTCCACATAAATGTCCTCTAGAAGAAAGAAATGACGGCAAGAACCAAGTTGGAACATGTTGTCGACACATCCTCTTAATATAGAAATAAATCACCCTTCGGGACCGACGTGAAAAGTGTTCCGGAACATGTTCTCCGCAATAAAACGTTTCTTGTTCTGCAACAGTGGAGAATTACATGGAATGACAGCTGAAGGAGAATACCCTGCCATAATAGAGAGCGTTGCTTTTTTATTGCCCTCTTTTAAGAGAAGGGACATAAATTTGAGAGGTATGTCTGAACTCAAAGCTTTCTCATACCGGTAATCTACAGGGTTCTATCTTTGCCATAAATTTGAAAACGAAAATCCTAGAACAGAAAAAGGCAGAAAGGATTCTCCGGCAGTAAATCATCTGCCGCGAAGCCTTACTCTTTGCGAGAGGGTGAAATTCTCGGCGAAAGTTCATCTATTGTTCAAAGGTGACCTCTTTTTGTTTGATCGGAGATAGCTGAAAATTTGGCGATGAAGTAAAAAATCTCCTAGGGAATATCCACTTTAAACCTATTGATAGCGACTCTATAGGAGCTATGGTGACTACTACAACTTTATTCTAACTACTTAAACTTTATTTATTATTTTCCACCCGCCTCAATGTGTGTTGCAGACAATCAATGCAGGTGTAGAATATCCAGCGATGACATCCATGTTCCAGAAAGCAAGGTTCGGAGGTATTTCAGCTATGACTCTGAAGGTTTTAGGAAAAATCTTTAAAAACTACAATCATTGACATAAGACATATATAAAGCGGACCCTACACGATCTGTAATACTATAATTACCTTGTCAGAATGACAGTGATATTGATCGTGTGAAGTCTCCGAAATGGTATTGCCAGACAGTACTGATAAAAAACCGAATCTTATGATTTCGGTGCATCAATATTGAGGGACGGAAGGAATACTATAATTAGAACTGACAATACTGCCAGTTTAGAGTGCGCGCATCGTTACTGCGTCAACACTCAGGGAAGCGATTGTACCAGCACCGACTAAAAAGAAGTTTATCTTGAACGACTTGCTTTGTCTCTATTCTATTTTACAGAAGTTCTTTTGCCGATTATATTCCTTATGGAATGAAGCAAAATATGACGTAATATTAATAAAGTTGTGGACCCCTGCAACCGGTCATATGCAATTAACTCATCGCATTCGATATAATCGATTAGCACGGGAGAATTTTTGAGAACAATATCGTTCAAGTGAACACTCTCAAGAATGTGTCTGCGGAATGAATATTTATGGAGAGAGAACGTATTCGATACCACATCTTAGTTTAGTTTTATTTCCTTACGATTTCCAATAATATCATTTGTTTGCACTAATTTAGCAGTTTTAATCAGAACGATCTTGTATGTAGTTTGCTCCAAATGTCTCGGAGAAAAGAACTGCCGACACTGTGGCCGAATAAAAGTTTTATTTTTCTTTCTTCTTTTCCAAAGTTGCTGAATAATTTTTACTCACTCTACAAAGGAAATGACCTTCTGAAGACGAGGTTTATATGGAGAGTGAAATTAGATTATGAAAAATTGGACAATCTTTGAATACATCGACGAGGAGATACCTTGATGAAGAGACGAAGGTTTGATTAAATAACAAAAATCGTATACTGTGAAACCAGAGTAGTGGTTGCCACAAGGCGAAGAGTGAATACTGCTCACTATTTTTAACCATTTCTTCTTCATAGCATCACCTTTCAGGTTTAACGCATTTATTGGTAACAACAGCAGTACTGAAGAGAAATGCTGTTAGTATTAATGATCGTGGGTGATTAGGAGGTATTGACAGAAGTAATGATGGAGAATGGTGTCGGTAATTTCATCACCATTTATGACAATATTACTGATCCTCTAGGGTCCATTTATAAGATCATTCTATCCAATCTCGTTGCCAAGAAACAGTTGCTAAATCAGTTCTGGTCGTTTGGGTGGCCTTGGTGGTAATTTTTTTTCCGCAGGGCATTAGAGCTGCCAACAGAAGAGAGTCAGATAAGGCGTTAATATTACCTCCTCCATACGCCACTTATGGCTTGAGGGGGAGATATGTAAATGTAAATCTCATAGGGACACTATACTTTTCGATATACTTCTATAAGAGTAAAATTGGCTTTCGTTCTTCCTCTATTTTTAATCAAACACTTATTTGCAGTTTTAGTGGAATATTATAATTTTTTATTTGGGTTTATATCTTGGACGATTTTAAGTTCTCTAAATATCATTTGAAGATATTATTTTATTTTTCTCGATTAATAAAATCCATTCTCGTAAAATTATTTGAAGTTTATTTTGACATTTTGGTGTATTCATTTTATACTGAGAATAGGTTCGCGAACAGTCGAAACTGGATCTGTATATGAGAAAAAATATTTCAAACGAGAAATTTTAAAGTCTTATAATGAATATCCAATCACATTCTATATTCTTTATAATGGAGATCGAGAGACTTGGAAATATTTGGTGACAATTTGGAAATATCGAGGTTAGCGAAAAGCGTAAGGGAAGAGATTATCTCTGGCGTAACTTCGCGGAACTCATTCATAGCAACATTTGAAGAAACACAGTTAATTCCTCAAGAAAATATTTACGATTAGTTCTAGCTTTAGGTTTAAGGTGCATAAAATGCATCAAAAGTTTGTCATATATTTCTCAGATTGAGATTCGTCGAAGTTGCGAGTGCAAGAAAATGATGATTTATTTATTTTGAATCGATTTTATATTTGCGACAAAGTATTTAAAGCTTTAAGATAGGAAGATCATGCTACAGAGGCACGTATTTTAACTACTGAACTAAATTATGTGCTAGAAAATATTGAAAATGCAGCCCATTCTTGGGAATATGCAACCATACGCGGAGATCGGTGGTTACACACCCCACGGCTTTCCGTGTCGGTACGTACACGCAAGTGTAAATCATTTATCAACCATAGATGTTTATAAATCATCTACAAACCATCTATGAACCATGATGCCGGTATCATTTTGAATTGGTTTTTGTTAACATTTTATGTGATCTGTATCATTTAAGATAAATTCATAAACACTCAACTGAGCTGTGCATCCCTCTGTCCCTTTTTTTAATTTATAAGTCATTTTTGCATTACTCAAACCTTGTAAGTTCTTAAATAGTAGTTAGTTGATTTTATTTTATAAGTAAGCATTCGGAATCACAGATGCATTATGAAAAAATAAATGTAGAACTAAGATACTTTACGGGCAGTCAAAAAAAAGTTATAACTCTTACACTAGCCATTATATACACCATATACGGAAAAAAAGTTATAACTCTTACACTAGCCATCAAACTGTAGAAATCTGTATCATTATCATACATCCAAGCTATTTAGATACACAAATTAACGTAAAATGACCTCACTCTACCATTAAGTAGAGAGACCTCTATCATTAAGAGAGACGACAACTCGATGGAACTTCCCAATATTATATCCATATAATATTGTAAATTATACAATATAATTAATATACGGATATTAATGTACGGATTACAATACATAGTGCAATATTATATATACGGATATAATATTGTAAATTATATGAGTATAAATAATATTGTAAAATGGGAAAACATTCCTCTGCATGTATCAAAACTTCATAATTACGCAAAGTAGAGCCAAGGTATGCAAAGCATGTAAGTTGAGCATTCGTATAAAAATGGTACAAACAGATATTATGGGCATATGTAGAAGGATTTTTGTGAGTAGGGAATCGAGAAATTAACGAGTTGAGCTTTGGCAAAGACTTCTAACTTGCTGAGGTAATTGGACAGAGTTCCAGATTCCGCCTCCTCCTCAATAGCCTTGTCCACAACTTTCCAGTTTCATATTGATTTCCACGACTAATCCGCAGAGAAGGAAAGCAGCTTTCAATTCTTGTACCTGATGTAGAGGTATAACAAAAATCAGTATCGACGTAATATATTTCGACTACCGAGATACAGTATATAAAATAAGCGTAGGTAAAGGATAAGGTTCTTTAAAGCGAAATTTCAAAATATTAACCAAGGTTGAAAATATTTCCATGGCAACTACGTGTTGGCATTTTAATAACTAAGAATGAGAGGAGTTCTTCATTCATAATCCCTTGACTTGCGGATAATGATTAATCGGAGAATTAAATGAAAAATTAATGAAAACGATGAAACCCTATATTAGACCTAAAATGTTATGACTGCTACAGCTATTGTTTTAGTGTAAATGTGAGAAATCGCTACTAAATAAGTATTTGAGAATGAAAGTCCATTTCTTTTCTTAAAGTTTCTGAAGTACGGAACTGAGAAACTACTTACAATGTACGGAAAGATATTAAATAAATCTGCCAAATATTATGAAAAAATTGGTTTAGTTTGCAATTATTTAATAATTAAAGCGAAAATTTCTTTCATATATTTACCTAATTATTAATTTTTCCATATCTAGAACAAGATTAATTTAACGCACGTGAAAATCATGGGCTAAAAGAATAAAAAACTATTGTAGAATTAAGTCGAACCTTATATCTGAGTAAGATAAAAGCTCCAAATAGCCGTCAAACAACGGCTATTTGGAGCTTTTATCTTACTCAGATGTCTTACAACAGCCTTGTTCCTTTTCCTTATAGATTCGAACCTTATAGATAGTAAGTTAAAATTCAACCATATCCACTATATTGTAATAATGATCACTGAATAAGGAGAACGTTCAAAAAGTCAACCCGGGATTGACCGAATCTTGTTGCAGAGATTGGCACAGCCATTTTGCAATCTCTTTAATTTCAAAATCACTTAAATTCAATCACTTAAGTCAAATTTCCCAATCACATCTGACATTTCTTATAAGTGAAATCATTCGGAATAGGACTGAATAACTTCGAATATAATAAAAACATTCTGACGCCAATCAAAGATACTGTTTACAGAAGAAACTGAATTCATATTCTAAACAAATAAGAATCGCATCTCCTTTAGAGGGAATTTTAGGTCACCTCATTAGGTTGTATAATCATGTGACGAATTTGTTGATGTTTGACTTGAAAGTAAGCAACTAGTCACCGAATTCTCGATTCGATCGAGAACGGCAATTTCCATCAAATTCTCGATCCATTTTCTTTTCAAATCTGAGCTCCCTAAAACTTTCTCTTTTCCAAGCCTTTGAAACATTTTCCTCGTTACTCCTTACTTGTTCACAATAAGATTCGCACTCTTCTCCTCGATCAAACGACCTTCTGTCGAAAAATTCTCCCGCTAGAAGGCGCCCTTTCTCCATATCATCTTATTAAGCCCCTCCGTACCCATGAACCGAGAATCTACGACCTATCGCCCTTATCCTTCCACCTTCACTTTCTGCTCACCATTTCCACTCCTTCCTACGAATATTCGCTTAACGAGATGCCCTTGTTTGACGTCCCTATATCGCACACTCCAATGTTTCCAAGAGTATTATGGTCTACGCCTCTACAACGAACTCATCTCCGGATGCTTGCCTGCTTAGTTTCTTTTCCAGGCATCAATGCGATGATACTTGGGCAAAGTGAAAGCACGCAGGAGTTTAAATTGGAGCTTTCTGAGAATGACGTGCCTGATAATCGTGGAATGAAATTTCTCTCCCCTTCTTCATCTCAGCAACAATTTCTATCCCTTTGATTCGTTCTATGTGTACACGGTGAATTAAAGAGAAGTAATCCATAGTGTGATTATGTCAAACAAAAAAAAAAGCTACCACCCACTTCGTTTTATAGCACTCCCCTCCATTTTCAACCGATTCTTCTGCATCCATTCTCGTTTTAACCAGTCTGTCCTTGATTTATTATTTTTGTTTTATTTTTTGGATTGGATTTATTTTGCGTGTCCCGAAAATAGTAGAGAAGCTTTATCATTTACGCCGTGATGATAAATTTGGGATTAATGAAAGCCATTCTCGAAAATTACGGCTTTGACGACGTTTGACGGCGTTTAAAAATGTACACTCACGAAGTGTGTATTTGTTCATACCTCTGTTACGAAGTAAGATGTGTATACTGGCAGAAATTTCCTCCGTTTACTATATAAAGTATATACTAAGTTTAATTTTTTATAACTTTTGAAGAGGTTACTCATTTGCATAAAAGGTTTTTCTTTAAGATAAGAAGATTGGTTTTA
>KZ308313.1:447669-559238 GCA_000376725.2 Ladona fulva
GTTACTTTTAATGTCCAACTTTTACATATATGTATAACGTATTGCCTGCGGGAGGTTTTTGAATGCTTTTCAGTGCTGTCCTTTGGTGTATGATAGTCAATTAAAATCTTAATAAATAATTAAGTTATATTCCCCTCCAGCGTTTCTACTTGACCAAGAGGTCAATTTGCAACGCATGAATAAATAAATAAAACAGTCCTTAAATTTTAAGTAAATCTTCAACAAAGTTTAAATCTTCCGACTTAAACTTGCCAAACACTAATATATTTTTAAAAAGACACTTGATTCAGGGTATAAAAATAAAGTATGAAATATATTTAAAGCAGTGGTACAAAAGATTGCTTCAAATGATTCTACGCTTGCATTGATGAAATCGTTGGTTACGTCAGTTGATCTCTCGTACTATATATTTCTTTAATTGCCAGTTAACGCAGGAGTTAGCAAATCACGACGAGCATTTCGTTCGTCTGTATCATTATCATCATCATAAACGTTCTTTACTCAGAACGTTGAGATTACTGATCCATTCATAATTTAAGAGTGTTTCTGCCCACAGATTCCATGACTTCCGGAGCAAGACGCCTAATTTGGAAGGAGTCGTATTCAATTTGCTCAATTGTATGCGACAACATGAGTGGAATTTGCGCCCAATTCCAATAAACTGCGGGACTCCGTCTTCTTCCGTTACCACGCCGCACTGCCAAATTAATCTACGTTTTGGTTGAGCAATTCCCGAATAAAAGCACCGATTCCAGTTAAGGCCCGCCTTTAAACACCTTTTTACGTACGCTTATCTGCCGTTACAAAGGCAAACCGTTTTTAAACCGCGCGTTCTTTTTGTCGTTTTTTGGATCTATGAACACGAAATTGTTCCCCTGTAAGAAATTTTACCGGCTCTTGAGGAAACATTCCTTCTAATGTAAACAGCTGCCAGATTGTTCGGATGCCCATGCGGAAGAATTCGCGATTTCCAGGAGGCCATTCCGCGTTCAAAGTACGTTAATTTTTTCAAATGTTCACAGTATACTTATAATTTGGAAGACATTCTACTTGTGAAAGAATTAAACGTGAAGCACAATTTAAATGAGAAATGCCGGGAAATCGTATCAAAGGATTGAGGTAATGGAAATTAATGGAAATTTCGGTGGTTGCTTACCAACTTGAATTGGTATGTGTCTCTTAAGTCAGTTTAAATTCTCTTTTGGTTAAATATCCATAATACATATATCATTCTCAGTACAAAGCGGCGGATTTCCGCTTTTAAAATATGGAACATTTAATACTGTGAAAAGTGTGTCTAGCAAGCGATGTTTTGATAACTACCAAAGATTGAATCATTCGTATAGCTTACGATGTCAATAGCAGAAGTAAACCGTTAGGGTATTAGTGATCACTCACTTATATTCCTCACTGATATTATGGAAAACCAATTGTACTAGGACACTATTTAATCGAAAGTTACATAAATTATCACTATCAACTAAGGCTTTAAGTATCCTTTAGTGATTGCACTGAAGTTTTCAATTTTCCGAATATTTTCGGAAATACTAGTTATATAAATTGATAGAACGTGGGATAATTTTCCTAATTTATTACCATGAAGAACATAAAACTGAAATCCAGGTATTGGCCTCTTAAGACAAACCGTTTCAAATCGCACACTCTTTTTGGGTCTTGCAATGCGAAATCGTTGCTCCCATCTGAGAAATTTCACCCCTTCTCTGAGAAAAAACTTTTTAATACCACCATTTTCTACATTTTGCGTGGCGTTCCGCCTTATCCTACCTCCGCACTCCCACCTTATTTTTTAACGGCCTATAAACGCCTTCGTAGTTCGTTAGCTTTCATCCTTGCGGGGATTAAACCTAATGAAACATAAAATTCAATGCTCAAAGCATTCATCGCGGGAAGATCCTTGGGATGCTCGTGTACGGGGATGAAGGAGAGCGCTGCGAAGATGAATGGTGGAGTTAAGCGAGGAGATGATAAAGGGAGGGAGAGAGAATGGGCCGAGATTAGGGTTGCCAACCCCTCAATAGCTGATTCCCGGACTTTTTTAAACAATATTTATTTTCGGGAGATAATTTTAAAGCGCACATCCATTCCTTCTTTTAGTTTCAGATAGAAGACCCTACATTTTTGCATTTTTTACTGACGAGTATATTGTGTACTATTGTGGAACTTTTCATCTAATATTTGATGTAAATAATTCGATTCATTTAATCTATAATATTTCGAGAAATACCTTTTGTTCTCCTTCATATAACGTTGATTCTCTTAGAGCAATCAGTTTACTTATTAGGGCAACTAAATATTTTTACGATTTCGTAAAGGGACAGACATTTTATTTACTGGAAGTAACGAATGGAGAAAATGTGAGTAAAGGAAAATTATACTTAGTTCTAGCATGCATTTAAATATAAAGTTATCTGCTTCACTAGATTAAGACGCAAATGAACGCCAGTAACACCGAGCGCTTTCAAACTGAGAGACGAAAAAGTTTTCCTTCCATAACTCTCTCTATTATCGAAGTTACCTTAAGAAAAGATTGGTGATTAATTTTGACATTAGAGTTTGGGAAAAGCTCCAAAAAGTCGTTGTTTATTTATTTAATAATCATTGCAAGTTGGTCGATGGACCAGGTGGCAATGGTCAAGGTGGATAAAATAATAGTGACATCTGCCCGGCATTCGCCCAAAGACGGGAGGAAAACCCCTCCAAAAACCTCCAGCGGACAGTTTAGATACAATAAGTATACATAAACAACAGACAATAAATGTCGCACTACAGCTCAGAAATTCAATACAATAAAACTAAAGAGTACACACATACATATCGAACGATTATATAGACATAAACTTTTACATGGGTATAATGGGCAAAAAAAAAAATAAGATGAAATGCAATGAAACTCAACAGAATATATTATACAGAGAGTATAAAAATAAACAAATAAACCTGTACGTGGGTATTATAAGTAAAAAAATTGCTATTATGTATACAAACGATTTAGGTACTATAGACTTTAGTTTTCTTTTTGAAAGCTTTAGCATTTTTCGGCATTGGAATGAGAACTTCTCCAGGAATAGCGTTCCATTCTCTTATACCTCTATTTATGAAAGAGTATTTACCCAAATCTGTTTTCTGTTCACATTCTTTTATTTTTAGTCTGTGATCGCCGCGCCCAATGTAATTTGGAGTATGAAATCTTGCTCGTAGCTCATCCCAGCCATCTTTACAATTCCACGCGTTATGCAGTTTGTTACACGTTTGCAAGCAAACTAGCCATTACGATATTCCAACCAACTTTTGCTGGTATAGAGTAAAGTTTTCTCCTGAAGGTGGCAACGTAGTTGCCGGAATACGTATTGAGAATAGTACTTTGCGACCACGGAGAACCCTAACCCCGGTTGGCTGGAATTTCCTAACGGTTAGTTTGTTTATAACCTACGGTGTTTTGGAGCTTCCCTTAAACTCTTGTATCAGTACAGTCGTGCTCATTTTCCTTACAGATTAATATTTAATTTATTTCCGCGAGAAGTGGTACAATATAGCATTCCAACAAACTACACCAGCGACGAGTGGTCATTAAAATGTTGGGAATGTAGTTCAGATACGGGTGATTATAGCTAAGTAAAAGCGGGGAAAATATGCCTCGACCCAGGAGGCGAGAATTTTTAAATATCATTGTCTTATTCTCCCGACGCTTCCGGGAGAGTTGGCAACCCTGGGCGAAATGGGAGTTCAGTCGGTGGGTGGGAAAACAAATCGGATGCCGAGGATGAACCGAAAGGCGTGGAAAAGGGAACGGAAGAAGAGAAAGCGAAGATCAAGGGATTCGACGGAGCTGATTTTTGCCCAAAAAGCATAAAAAAAGGATGAGATGCGAATTGGGGAGAGTCCCGCAGAATTTGGTGGAGTAGATGTGTGTGAGAGGTTGGGTTGAGAAGAAAAGAAGCAAAGATATATACATGAAGTGAAGGGGAGAAAGACGATGGAGTAATCAAGTTAAGTATGGAAGTTGTTGTTGTAATTTTTATATATGTGGAAACTCCTGATAAGTCTTTGTCTCAAAGGGTCATTTTTAACATTGTCCTGTTTATAAAGTCAATGCATTTACTAATGGTAATTTTGTGAACTGCTATTTGATGTTCTTCCACGCAGAAGTGGTGCTACTTCTTCGTCGAAGTGAAAGATTTTATGAATTAAATCACTTTAATTAGGATTGTTGTAGAAGATATATTTAGTTTTATTGGTTATGCTGATTTCCCGTATTTGTGATCAATGCCTCCGCCTCTGTTATAACGAGCTTTTGAAGTCAATGTTAAAGCTTAAATAAACCAAAACAAACCAAACGAAAGTTCCAAATTTCGAAATCAGAGCTCAAGGGAAGGTTTTCAGAAAAATTTCCACTGTGAGAAGAGGTTCTCTCATAGGAAGAGCAGAGAGATAACCTGCGAAAAATTCAGAGTGAATAGAAAGCAATCTGCTGAGAACATTATAATGTTAAGGACGAGTTACGCATCTTTATACGAAGAGGGATATTGTTTACGTGGTTGTCCATAAAGTAATGGAAGATAAAGAGAAAACTGGCCAAATAAAATACATTACGTTCTGAAGGGGAAAGAAGTGAGGTGTTGAAATAGTTATTAAAATGTACACAGTCTTGTTGCACCTCAAGCAAATAATGTGTGTAAGAATAGGTAAGAATGAGTACTATGAATACGCAAAGGATACCATTAGCATCTTTACCACGGTTAAAAACAGCGTGATTGGCTGGATACGCATGCGTTAAAATATGTTGTAAAATGCAATTATACGGTGTGACAAGAGTGAGAAGAGGATAAATAATTATCACCATTATTACCATATGTGAAAAAACCGAGAATAAGACCAAAGGACCAATGGAAGAGCGACATCTTGAAGTAACGAGGGATAACTTTGCAAAGAGAAGCTCAGAATAACGAAGACTTGAAAACACTTGGGAAGGCCTACATCCGACGTCGGATTGAAAATGGCTGAAGATGACGATGATTGCAAATGTCTCGCGAAGAGAGATTTTAGGAATAAATGAAAATCTACCATGAGTTGCGTGGACTCCGCTAGCGAACTATCTATTCTATTAAGGAGAGAATATTATGGAAATTACTTTGATATTATCAAGCTTGAATTTGTGGAAAAGTGCCATAATCCGAAAAAGGAAACAATCTTCGTATTTCCATGGAAATATATAGATTTATTCCCCGTAAGCCGCCAGTGACATATGGCAGGGGGTGAATATATACCAACATGATACCCTAATCTAACATATTTGTTACTTTAAAGCTCTAAGGAAAGAACGACTAGAAGCAACTGTCTGCTTTACAAATGTATTCCTTTTAACGCTTTTTCAATGTCTCTCGGAGATTCCGCTCGTTGTTTACCAGAATTAACTTTGTTAAATACATCTAAAATATCTGAACTGATGAATTTTTCGAATAGCCCGACGATAATTTGATCTTCTGACTTGGAGTGAATCTCACCCTGGGGACTGTAACATAGCTGTAACACTTCTGATGAATCTGAAATCTACACATAAGAAACAGCCTGCACTGCGTTGGACCAACTCTAAATCTGAGACAAAACCTACGTCATGTGGATCCCAGATTAAGCAACAGTAATCGAGACTACGTCGAATGAGGGAGATATAAGCAATTTCATTGACTCTCGATGGACATCTCCTCAGGGTTCTACGTGTTAATTTTTGCATTCTATTCGTCTTACTGTACTCCTATTCCATATTCATGGAATCCTATTTCATAAAAAATACTTTTATATTAATAAGTCAATAGTTGTTTTGTTGAGTAGCTGTTGCGGTAGGGGTGTGAGTTAAGTATCTTGAATGAGGATTGATAAGTTTTGTTCTACCCAATAAAAAAGTACATTCTAAGTCAACTCTATTCTAATTTGAGAGGTATCAAAAAGCTGGTCGTAGTCACCTCTGTACAGTTGGGCACGTTCACTTCGTGAAGCGTACATCAGTTCGGGCGTTTGGAAAATAGATGTTCTCTGTTTTTGCAGACACGAATGGACGCAAGAGGCTTCGGACCAGCTTAAAAAATAATTTCGTATCTGAGCATTATATACCGCCGCAATCCTGGACTGCGCGCACACGATGACTAAAATTTATTCGAACATAATCGATAATTCTCACTAAAAGAAATGATTGATATATAATTGTTTACTGTAAGCTATGCTCCTTCAAACCGTCATTAAAATTTCTGCGCCATGTAGAATATGATTTAGTTATTGCTAGTCTGAAAACATCCTGCTGTAATTAGGTTGACGTTAAATACACAACAAATATTCCAAATTCATCAAGGGGATTAGCGACTTAAGCACATCTAAAGATCCTTGTTGAACATGGTGTACATACATTTCTTATAAAATGCACTATATTTCATTGATTTCAATGATTCTCATGGTCTGTCAGACGCACATAATGAAGATTCGGTAACGTTAGCATTCGGTCCCGATAAGTTCCTCCTGTTGCCATTTTGGCATAAATCATGCAATCAAACATTGTCAGATTTTCCTATTGTTTCATTTCCTGCGCAACAAGAAAAAGTTGCATCGAAAACGACAGAAAAATTGAAAGGCCTTCTTATTACGTTGCATGGCGTTACGGCTAAGTATGTGAGTTTTCAAGAAATTAAATTGTTGTGATAATGATGGAAAATTAGATATTATTACCACGCGCAAATTTAGGTAACGAGTAATTATGCTTTAGTTACAAAATGATTGGTGGGTGGTGTGGGAATAACTGCGTTAAAAACACATTGATACCGTTCCATCTACCTAATCTACAACTTAACGACCGAAACTCGAAGGGTCTGCACTACTTCAAATGTAACGTTAAGCTGGACAAGCTCTGTACANTAAGACAAACCGTTTCAAATCGCACACTCTTTTTGGGTCTTGCAATGCGAAATCGTTGCTCCCATCTGAGAAATTTCACCCCTTCTCTGAGAAAAAACTTTTTAATACCACCATTTTCTACATTTTGCGTGGCGTTCCGCCTTATCCTACCTCCGCACTCCCACCTTATTTTTTAACGGCCTATAAACGCCTTCGTAGTTCGTTAGCTTTCATCCTTGCGGGGATTAAACCTAATGAAACATAAAATTCAATGCTCAAAGCATTCATCGCGGGAAGATCCTTGGGATGCTCGTGTACGGGGATGAAGGAGAGCGCTGCGAAGATGAATGGTGGAGTTAAGCGAGGAGATGATAAAGGGAGGGAGAGAGAATGGGCCGAGATTAGGGTTGCCAACCCCTCAATAGCTGATTCCCGGACTTTTTTAAACAATATTTATTTTCGGGAGATAATTTTAAAGCGCACATCCATTCCTTCTTTTAGTTTCAGATAGAAGACCCTACATTTTTGCATTTTTTACTGACGAGTATATTGTGTACTATTGTGGAACTTTTCATCTAATATTTGATGTAAATAATTCGATTCATTTAATCTATAATATTTCGAGAAATACCTTTTGTTCTCCTTCATATAACGTTGATTCTCTTAGAGCAATCAGTTTACTTATTAGGGCAACTAAATATTTTTACGATTTCGTAAAGGGACAGACATTTTATTTACTGGAAGTAACGAATGGAGAAAATGTGAGTAAAGGAAAATTATACTTAGTTCTAGCATGCATTTAAATATAAAGTTATCTGCTTCACTAGATTAAGACGCAAATGAACGCCAGTAACACCGAGCGCTTTCAAACTGAGAGACGAAAAAGTTTTCCTTCCATAACTCTCTCTATTATCGAAGTTACCTTAAGAAAAGATTGGTGATTAATTTTGACATTAGAGTTTGAGAAAAGCTCCAAATAGCCGTCAAACAACGGCTATTTGGAGCTTTTATCTTACTCAGATGTCTTACAACAGCCTTGTTCCTTTTCCTTATAGATTCGAACCTTATAGATAGTAAGTTAAAATTCAACCATATCCACTATATTGTAATAATGATCACTGAATAAGGAGAACGTTCAAAAAGTCAACCCGGGATTGACCGAATCTTGTTGCAGAGATTGGCACAGCCATTTTGCAATCTCTTTAATTTCAAAATCACTTAAATTCAATCACTTAAGTCAAATTTCCCAATCACATCTGACATTTCTTATAAGTGAAATCATTCGGAATAGGACTGAATAACTTCGAATATAATAAAAACATTCTGACGCCAATCAAAGATACTGTTTACAGAAGAAACTGAATTCATATTCTAAACAAATAAGAATCGCATCTCCTTTAGAGGGAATTTTAGGTCACCTCATTAGGTTGTATAATCATGTGACGAATTTGTTGATGTTTGACTTGAAAGTAAGCAACTAGTCACCGAATTCTCGATTCGATCGAGAACGGCAATTTCCATCAAATTCTCGATCCATTTTCTTTTCAAATCTGAGCTCCCTAAAACTTTCTCTTTTCCAAGCCTTTGAAACATTTTCCTCGTTACTCCTTACTTGTTCACAATAAGATTCGCACTCTTCTCCTCGATCAAACGACCTTCTGTCGAAAAATTCTCCCGCTAGAAGGCGCCCTTTCTCCATATCATCTTATTAAGCCCCTCCGTACCCATGAACCGAGAATCTACGACCTATCGCCCTTATCCTTCCACCTTCACTTTCTGCTCACCATTTCCACTCCTTCCTACGAATATTCGCTTAACGAGATGCCCTTGTTTGACGTCCCTATATCGCACACTCCAATGTTTCCAAGAGTATTATGGTCTACGCCTCTACAACGAACTCATCTCCGGATGCTTGCCTGCTTAGTTTCTTTTCCAGGCATCAATGCGATGATACTTGGGCAAAGTGAAAGCACGCAGGAGTTTAAATTGGAGCTTTCTGAGAATGACGTGCCTGATAATCGTGGAATGAAATTTCTCTCCCCTTCTTCATCTCAGCAACAATTTCTATCCCTTTGATTCGTTCTATGTGTACACGGTGAATTAAAGAGAAGTAATCCATAGTGTGATTATGTCAAACAAAAAAAAAAGCTACCACCCACTTCGTTTTATAGCACTCCCCTCCATTTTCAACCGATTCTTCTGCATCCATTCTCGTTTTAACCAGTCTGTCCTTGATTTATTATTTTTGTTTTATTTTTTGGATTGGATTTATTTTGCGTGTCCCGAAAATAGTAGAGAAGCTTTATCATTTACGCCGTGATGATAAATTTGGGATTAATGAAAGCCATTCTCGAAAATTACGGCTTTGACGACGTTTGACGGCGTTTAAAAATGTACACTCACGAAGTGTGTATTTGTTCATACCTCTGTTACGAAGTAAGATGTGTATACTGGCAGAAATTTCCTCCGTTTACTATATAAAGTATATACTAAGTTTAATTTTTTATAACTTTTGAAGAGGTTACTCATTTGCATAAAAGGTTTTTCTTTAAGATAAGAAGATTGGTTTTATCTTTAAAATGGTAAATCGATCAAATCAGGAATTACCTGATACGGAAAGAGACTAAAAACGGAGAAATCTATAATATATAATGCTATAATATATATAAATCTATAATATGTAATAAACNGAACTTCTCCAGGAATAGCGTTCCATTCTCTTATACCTCTATTTATGAAAGAGTATTTACCCAAATCTGTTTTCTGTTCACATTCTTTTATTTTTAGTCTGTGATCGCCGCGCCCAATGTAATTTGGAGTATGAAATCTTGCTCGTAGCTCATCCCAGCCATCTTTACAATTCCACGCGTTATGCAGTTTGTTACACGTTTGCAAGCAAACTAGCCATTACGATATTCCAACCAACTTTTGCTGGTATAGAGTAAAGTTTTCTCCTGAAGGTGGCAACGTAGTTGCCGGAATACGTATTGAGAATAGTACTTTGCGACCACGGAGAACCCTAACCCCGGTTGGCTGGAATTTCCTAACGGTTAGTTTGTTTACAACCTACGGTGTTTTGGAGCTTCCCTTAAACTCTTGTATCAGTACAGTCGTGCTCATTTTCCTTACAGATTAATATTTAATTTATTTCCGCGAGAAGTGGTACAATATAGCATTCCAACAAACTACACCAGCGACGAGTGGTCATTAAAATGTTGGGAATGTAGTTCAGATACGGGTGATTATAGCTAAGTAAAAGCGGGGAAAATATGCCTCGACCCAGGAGGCGAGAATTTTTAAATATCATTGTCTTATTCTCCCGACGCTTCCGGGAGAGTTGGCAACCCTGGGCGAAATGGGAGTTCAGTCGGTGGGTGGGAAAACAAATCGGATGCCGAGGATGAACCGAAAGGCGTGGAAAAGGGAACGGAAGAAGAGAAAGCGAAGATCAAGGGATTCGACGGAGCTGATTTTTGCCCAAAAAGCATAAAAAAAGGATGAGATGCGAATTGGGGAGAGTCCCGCAGAATTTGGTGGAGTAGATGTGTGTGAGAGGTTGGGTTGAGAAGAAAAGAAGCAAAGATAGATACATGAAGTGAAGGGGAGAAAGACGATGGAGTAATCAAGTTAAGTATGGAAGTTGTTGTTGTAATTTTTATATATGTGGAAACTCCTGATAAGTCTTTGTCTCAAAGGGTCATTTTTAACATTGTCCTGTTTATAAAGTCAATGCATTTACTAATGGTAATTTTGTGAACTGCTATTTGATGTTCTTCCACGCAGAAGTGGTGCTACTTCTTCGTCGAAATGAAAGATTTTATGAGTTAAATCACTTTAATTAGGATTGTTGTAGAAGATATATTTGGTTTTATTCGTTATGCTGATTTCCCGTATTTGTGATCAATGCCTCCGCCTCTGTTATAACGAGCTTTAGAAGTCAATGTTAAAGCTTAAATAAACCAAAACAAACCAAACGAAAGTTCCAAATTTCGAAATCAGAGCTCAAGGGAAGGTTTTCAGAAAAATTTCCACTGTGAGAAGAGGTTCTCTCATAGGAAGAGCAGAGAGATAACCTGCGAAAAAATTAGAGTGAATAGAAAGCAATCTGCTGAGAACATTATAATGTTAAGGACGAGTTACGCATCTTTATACGAAGAGGGATATTGTTTACGTGGTTTTCCATAAAGTAATGGAAGATAAAGAGAAAACTGGCCAAATAAAATACATTACGTTCTGAAGGGGAAAGAAGTGAGGTGTTGAAATAGTTATTAAAATGTACAAAGTCTTGTTGCACCTCAAGCAAATAATGTATGTAAGAATAGGTAAGAATGAGTACTATGAATACGCAAAGGATACCATTAGCATCTTTACTACGGTTAAAAACAGCGTGATTGGCTGGATACGCATGCGTTAAAATATGTTGTAAAATGCAATTATACGGTGTGAAAAGAGTGAGAAGAGGATAAATAATTATCACCATTATTACCATATGTGATAAAACCGAGAATAAGACCAAAGGACCAATGGAAGAGAGACATCTTGAAGTAACGAGGGATAACTTTGCAAAGAGAAGCTCAGAATAACGAAAACTTGAAAACACTTGGGAAGGCCTACATCCGACGTCGGATTGAAAATGGCTGAAGATGACGATGATTGCAAATGTCTCGCGAAGAGAGATTTTAGGAATAAATGAAAATCTACCATGAGTTGCGTGGACTCCGCTAGCGAACTATCTATTCTATTAAGGAGAGAATATTATGGAAATTACTTTGATATTATCAAGCTTGAATTTGTGGAAAAGTGCCATAATCCGAAAAAGGAAACAATCTTCGTATTTCCATGGAAATATATAGATTTATTCCCCGTAAGCCGCCAGTGACATATGGCAGGGGGTGAATATATACCAACATGATACCCTAATCTAACATATTTGTTACTTTAAAGCTCTAAGGAAAGAACGACTAGAAGCAACTGTCTGCTTTACAAATGTATTCCTTTTAACGCTTTTTCAATGTCTCTCGGAGATTCCGCTCGTTGTTTACCAGAATTAACTTTGTTAAATACATCTAAAATATCTGAACTGATGAATTTTTCGAATAGCCCGACGATAATTTGATCTTCTGACTTGGAGTGAATCTCACCCTGGGGACTGTAACATAGCTGTAACACTTCTGATGAATCTGAAATCTACACATAAGAAACAGCCTGCACTGCGTTGGACCAACTCTAAATCTGAGACAAAACCTACGTCATGTGGATCCCAGATTAAGCAACAGTAATCGAGACTACGTCGAATGAGGGAGATATAAGCAATTTCATTGACTCTCGATGGACATCTCCTCAGGGTTCTACGTGTTAATTTTTGCATTCTATTCGTCTTACTGTACTCCTATTCCATATTCATGGAATCCTATTTCATAAAAAATACTTTTATATTAATAAGTCAATAGTTGTTTTGTTGAGTAGCTGTTGCGGTAGGGGTGTGAGTTAAGTATCTTGAATGAGGATTGATAAGTTTTGTTCTACCCAATAAAAAAGTACATTCTAAGTCAACTCTATTCTAATTTGAGAGGTATCAAAAAGCTGGTCGTAGTCACCTCTGTACAGTTGGGCACGTTCACTTCGTGAAGCGTACATCAGTTCGGGCGTTTGGAAAATAGATGTTCTCTGTTTTTGCAGACACGAATGGACGCAAGAGGCTTCGGACCAGCTTAAAAAATAATTTCGTATCTGAGCATTATATACCGCCGCAATCCTGGACTGCGCGCACACGATGACTAAAATTTATTCGAACATAATCGATAATTCTCACTAAAAGAAATGATTGATATATAATTGTTTACTGTAAGCTATGCTCCTTCAAACCGTCATTAAAATTTCTGCGCCATGTAGAATATGATTTAGTTATTGCTAGTCTGAAAACATCCTGCTGTAATTAGGTTGACGTTAAATACACAACAAATATTCCAAATTCATCAAGGGGATTAGCGACTTAAGCACATCTAAAGATCCTTGTTGAACATGGTGTACATACATTTCTTATAAAATGCACTATATTTCATTGATTTCAATGATTCTCATGGTCTGTCAGACGCACATAATGAAGATTCGGTAACGTTAGCATTCGGTCCCGATAAGTTCCTCCTGTTGCCATTTTGGCATAAATCATGCAATCAAACATTGTCAGATTTTCCTATTGTTTCATTTCCTGCGCAACAAGATAAAGTTGCATCGAAAACGACAGAAAAATTGAAAGGCCTTCTTATTACGTTGCATGGCGTTACGGCTAAGTATGTGAGTTTTCAAGAAATTAAATTGTTGTGATAATGATGGAAAATTAGATATTATTACCACGCGCAAATTTAGGTAACGAGTAATTTTGCTTTAGTTACAAAATGATTGGTGGGTGGTGTGGGAATAACTGCGTTAAAAACACATTGATACCGTTCCATCTACCTAATCTACAACTTAACGACCGAAACTCGAAGGGTCTGCACTACTTCAAATGTAACGTTAAGC
Organism: Ladona fulva; assembly: GCA_000376725.2. Lineage (NCBI taxonomy): Eukaryota > Metazoa > Arthropoda > Insecta > Odonata > Libellulidae > Ladona > Ladona fulva. Next base: position 461,086 of record KZ308313.1, read on the forward strand.
TGGACAAGCTCTGTACAAAGTGGCACGCTCACAATGTGAGTGTACGTCAGTTTGAGTAAGTTCTACCTGCAGCTATGCGATTGCAGACACGACGGAACACAAGAGGCCTCGGACCAGCTACATATTTTTATGTAGTTTATACACCCCGCAATCCATTACAGCACCCTTGCAAAGAGTAACATTTTTATAAGATTACCGAGGAAAAACGATCTATACATACGTAATCATTGCTTACCTTAAGCTACTCTCCTTCAAACTCCTTCCGCCTTTTTCGTAATGCAATGGATTGGTTACAGTTAGGGTTTAGTCGAATTACCTGCTATCATATACAGGTTCGGATTTTTTCTCTTACATTCAATAATGAAAGTTTTACTGAAAGCTGTTTGAAAAGGGAATATTTAGATTATATAAAAAGGGAAAATTTGTAATTTTGAATATGTTCATCTACTGACTTAATGTGGGTTCGATTTGAGGATAATTTATTTTTGCGAAATATTTGTGATATTCACCATGCTATGTTATGCTATGATTTACTTTATGTTTTATAATCATTTAATGCCTTATAATTGCATTTTCCCATTGACTCTGTTCAGCCTCAAGGACGGTTCCTTGAGGAACCTTCAACCTTAGCAATCAAAAGCCCTGAAGAGGGTGTGAGGATTACGGCGCACGATGATGACCTACGTATTTTACCCTTGCTTTCTTTTCCGGATTTATTTTATGTTCTGCCATCATTATAACCATTGTCTTTCACTTATGATATACTCATTACGTATAGTATTGCATGCAGTAAGTTAAACAAACAGCCCTATTTACTTGCTGCGAAGTCCAAGGCATAGTCAAGCAACAAACATCGCGGGTGATATGTGTTCTTCGAGTCAACTCCCTCGCCTATTATATAGCTTCACGCTTGTTTTTCACGATGGTCATCATGGCGACATCATCAGCACTGGGAATCACATGACGAAAGCGCTATCATGGCAATGTAATTTCCGTACCAATTGAATTCTATTAATTTGGGCCTTCATGTCATAACTGTATAAGGAATAGGAACACCGTTGCGTTGAAATGCTAAACTTTAAATGGTCTGGCAGCCGCTGGTGTCGTTCGTCAAACCGTTGAGCTATAGCAGGAAATTATAGGCAAAACAAAGATGTGGAATTTACGTGTTTTACACTTGCTTGTGAAACTCTCAATATGCAATTCAGCAACTAAGTTGCCATCCTCAGGGGAACACTAGAACTAGTTCCTTCAAACAATCATTTCTCTTCCCGTTGCTTCTGGATATTCACACTCACTACACAAGTCTTTCATTGATAGAATCGATTATTCATCCAACCTATATTTAACCAGAACCATCCGTAACTCATCCATACTTGTCTTTCATAAATAAACAAATGCTCAACCCATTTTTACCAAAGACTTTACTAACTTGGTCGTAGAAATACATATTGTGAACTATAAGAGCTGATGTAAAGCATGCGCAACCCACCCTTTCCTTTTATCCTGGAATTTCGGGAGGAAATTCCACCTTTTGACGACTTGCAACCAGGGTAGCCGGAGCATTTAGATTCTAGCATTTATTTATCTCAGATATATTTTATACTTCTCGTCATTTCCTCTAATATTTACGAAACGAAGTCCGTAACCTTTAAATGCTTTTTTCATCGCTTTAAATGAAGGAATCCTGCCGTTTCTAAAATCCTATTAGCGAAGATGCCGCTCAATCTTACTTAATGTTCGAAATACGTACATTTTCAAAAATAACCACGCCTCACATCTCAGAGAGAAAAAGAATACCCCCATGAACTTTAATACAAAGCAGGCTAGCTCAAAGTATCTGAAATAGAAGGCGGAGCGAATGGGAGATTGCGAGGGGCCGATCTTATTGTTCGTTCCTTTTCTTCTAAAACCTCGGAGGGATTACAGTGGATACGGAAGGAAAGACAAAAGAAAGTAGGCTTCTCTCGAAAATACTCCGGAAACTTGCCTCTCAGGCTTTAGAGGCGTATTCTTTTAAATTTAATTTTAAATAATTATTTAGCTTTTTAGATTTTGTCTTTAAATCTACGGTTATTCTTGTTGCACTCAGCTCTTTACGAGATTTAGGATTAACTTATTTGCTGAAGGATAGTACGGAGAAAATACCGAGCCGTATTCCTACTTCTTTCCATACATCAGACAAGCAAAGGCTGGTATAGAATAAAATATGATCACATCTCACTGTTAAAAACCTCTATTGTTTTCAAAGGTGAACTATCTTTATGTTTAGGTATATGGATGGATGAAGAGGAGTGGAATAGCCATAATTACTATAAAATTTCATTGAAAGAAGAACTTATTAACAATTTAATATTATTATACAAGAGGCTTAGCCAGGTTTTCTTTCTGTGGGAAGTTCTGAGACACGGAAAATACGCAAAATTGCCAGCGTTTCCGAGGCAACCTTCGACTCTAACTTTAATAAAGATGGAATAAGATTTATATTAGCATATATTTCCTGCGAGTCACCAATGGCGTGTGCAACTGTACATTTTTAAGCAATCATAACTTACCTCTTGTAACCTCGATTTTAAAAAACCCATTTCAGCACTGGGGGGTGGGGCGTTTAACAGCAAACCCCGTCTACGCCGCTGATTATGCGCTCCCTGTATCTTCATACTTTGAAAGTGTCCCATCCCTTACCTCATCGGGTCGGTTAAAAGAGAAAAATAATCCTGCTATGTTAACTGGTTTCGTTTGATTATTTAATTCTATAAAATTTGCTTTATATTCAAATACAAGCCCTATTGCGTGTTATGAACTGTTGAGGATGATAGCATTGGCATTACCTCTAAAAGCGCTTCGATAACATAAGAAATTTCCTCATATATGGGTTCCCACTGGGTATCTAACCCTGGACCGCTTTCACTTAAGGCGAACGCGCTACCCACTTGATTATCCGAGAGGCTGTGGAGTATCCGACTTATGAGATATTGTTAATCTACTTCAGACTTGCACATAAAGAGATAAATAATGTTGAAGTGAACATCTTTGGCGTGAAGATGAAACTATCCTAGCGGCATGTAATCTTTTGGTTTTTTACGAAATATATATTTATTATTCTTTTGAGCTATATTTTTACTCATTGGNACCGCATATTTTTCGAATGGGTGTGCTCCAGTTTAAGTTATTGGTTAGGGTGATTCCAAGATATTCTACTGAGTCGGCTACATTTAAATTCGTTCCACAAGACATACAGACATTTTAAGCACTAAATTTCTAAACATTAATTTAAAAAATGATTACCCTGTTTCTTCTTTGTAAACCTCACGTAAACAGTTATATCAACCACACAACATGAGATTTCGGACAATTGTTGAAGATATGATGCATATATCAACATTCTTTGCGTCGGAAGACCAAGTTTTAAAAACTAATTAATACCTGAGAATGATATGAAGAAAACCTGCATTCGCATGGTTAACTGGAAAAGTGAACCTTATCCACATAAGCTGTACATATAAGTACATTTCAGCTAATTTAACCATTAAAGTCAATCTTGTTAATGTCTGATGATTTATCCCTGCTTATTTTCTCTTCCATTATCTCACAGATCTTTCTTTGTATCTTTTAAATATTTCTAACAAGTTTTATTATGGATATACAAAATTTATTTGATAATCCATTTATTGCGTCAATGGGCAATATTTAGTACCTATACATTCAATTACCCTTTTCTATTTATTCCTTGGGATTCATCCGCACGAAATCATCGTGCAAAAGTGAAAACCTTTACATTAATCCTTGTACCTTTTTCTAACCTACGCACTTTTATGCCACCTTTTACCCAATTGATTAACTATCAATTATATTACCTTTAATCGTTTGAAAAACACCTTAAACTATTAAGCAGTTATTGATAATACCAAGGAAACGGTCGTGTTTTCTTTACTTACAGAATTTCAATCAACGCAAAATTATGGACTGGAAATAATAATTAAATCTCTTACTCGAAAAGTTGAAATACTCACCTGATATTTATACGTGAGTATTCGGGTTTATTTTAAGATTTTCTTTCTTCTCCGTTTCCCTTCAAAGGAGGGTCAGGTTCAGGTAGCCACAGGTGGGATAAACTCTTTCCGAAATCACTCGCAGAAGAAAAAGGGACGGATGAAGAGTGCGGTCTGTCGCATCTCAAGACAAATAACTCTTGTGAGGAATATTTCCCTAAAAATACACTTCGCCTAGATACTTAAAGTATTCTTGAAGGAAAAGAGAGACACAATTTGTTCTGCGGTATTTCGCAATTTACCTTGCATCAGTGCTTGTGTTAAACCAGTCTGTATAACTTTAATTTTAAAACCCAATAAGAGAAATACCAATTCTTTAATACGAGTATGAGGGAATGGAACGCTTAACCTGGCAACTTTCTCGTACATATGCCGAAAATTTTAAATATTATCAAAAATATATTTAAATTAAATTTTTAATTTAAAACCTGGCACCTGCTGTCAAGTCCATAGTTAGGACTTAGCGGGACCTTAAAGGGGAAAAAGTGTATAGTGAAATGCTTGAGTATGATAGCTACATTTGAGGCATTTATGTACTCTTCTTTTAAAAGTTCTCTCTGTCAATTTTTGCAATTCTTCTTTTTGTAATTATCCTTTTGTGTAATTATCATAGTTATAAAGTAGTATTATTATTAAAATAATCTAGAAACATGTAGTTTTTCTTATGTGATCTCAAGGCTAAATTCTCCAATTTTATGACCTATCATGATATATGCTCTATCGCTTCATAGTTTTTAGTAATTTTAATTGAAATTTTAGGAATTATGGCGTTTTATTTTATAGTTTTTATTTATTNTAAAACCTCGGAGGGATTACAGTGGATACGGAAGGAAAGACAAAAGAAAGTAGGCTTCTCTCGAAAATACTCCGGAAACTTGCCTCTCAGGCTTTAGAGGCGTATTCTTTTAAATTTAATTTTAAATAATTATTTAGCTTTTTAGATTTTGTCTTTAAATCTACGGTTATTCTTGTTGCACTCAGCTCTTTACGAGATTTAGGATTAACTTATTTGCTGAAGGATAGTATGGAGAAAATACCGAGCCGTATTCCTACTTCTTTCCATACATCAGACAAGCAAAGGCTGGTATAGAATAAAATATGATCACATCTCACTGTTAAAAACCTCTATTGTTTTCAAAGGTGAACTATCTTTATGTTTAGGTATATGGATGGATGAAGAGGAGTGGAATAGCCATAATTACTATAAAATTTCATTGAAAGAAGAACTTATTAACAATTTAATATTATTATACAAGAGGCTTAGCCAGGTTTTCTTTCTGTGGGAAGTTCTGAGACACGGAAAATACGCAAAATTGCCAGCGTTTCCGAGGCAACCTTCGGCTCTAACTTTAATAAAGATGGAATAAGATTTATATTAGCATATATTTCCTGCGAGTCACCAATGGCGTGTGCAACTGTACATTTTTAAGCAATCATAACTTACCTCTTGTAACCTCGATTTTTAAAAACCCATTTCAGCACTGGGGGGTGGGGCGTTTAACAGCAAACCCCGTCTACGCCGCTGATTATGCGCTCCCTGTATCTTCATACTTTGAAAGTGTCCCATCCCTTACCTCATCGGGTCGGTTAAAAGAGAAAAATAATCCTGCTATGTTAACTGGTTTCGTTTGATTATTTAATTCTATAAAATTTGCTTTATATTCAAATACAAGCCCTATTGCGTGTTATGAACTGTTGAGGATGATAGCATTGGCATTACCTCTAAAAGCGCTTCGATAACATAAGAAATTTCCTCATATATGGGTTCCCACTGGGTATCTAACCCTGGACCGCTTTCACTTAAGGCGAACGCGCTACCCACTTGATTATCCGAGAGGCTGTGGAGTATCCGACTTATGAGATATTGTTAATCTACTTCAGACTTGCACATAAAGAGATAAATAATGTTGAAGTGAACATCTTTGGCGTGAAGATGAAACTATCCTAGCGGCATGTAATCTTTTGGTTTTTTACGAAATATATATTTATTATTCTTTTGAGCTATATTTTTACTCATTGGAAGATATTTATTTGATACTTGGAATTTTCTCTCTCCGGTTTAACCGGATGTGAATATTTATGGCTCCCAGTCACTCGTGACTTTATCCACATTCTTGATTAAGTTAATTTATTAATAAAAAATCACGAAATCAATATTATCTGGAGGTTTGGTAGAAAGATTTAGCAAATCAAATTATTCATTATTAAAATTCGCGGCTCCCGGCGCGCGATTTTTAAATTCTTGTCTCAGTAGTCTCGAAAAAACCCGCCTCCCAGGGTCATCACTTGCAGCTGAAAATATATAGACGAAAAAGCGAAAAATAAATGATGGGGTTACTTAAAAATGGCTCACGACCTTAATAATACTCAATGATAAATAGTATACACGGGAAATGTTTTGGAAATTATATCAATAAACAAATAGCCCATACGAAATGAGAGTAACCGATTATTGGCCCTTGAATAGTCCAAGATAAAACTTCGAAAACTGGAAGATATTAATTGGATAAGGACAACAAGATGATATCCGTAAACAGTGAATTCCGTACGAATACCGTACCGTACGAGTATCTCTATCCGTACGAGTGACTTTTCCTGATTTAGATCCCTACCGAATGTATACCTTGCATATATCCTTATAGTCAGATATATTAAGCGCTGATAAAGTGTACGTTTGCAAGGAAAGATGACGCTGAAGATATTATTTGCAAAAAAATACAACGTCTCCTCACGGTAATTTATTGGGAAACAGGAGGTTCAGAGAATAGTTTAGATAAAATTATTAAATGGTGCGATGATTGACAATTAGAGCTCAATATAGACAAATGTTCAGTAATAACTTCTTCGAAAGGAAAAATAATGTAAATGATTTTCGTACAGCCTCCGAGGGAAAACTTGATCAACAGTAGAATCGGTGAAATATCTTCGAGTAACCCTCACAAATAACATAACATGGGGTATCCACACCCGCAATATACGTGGACGGGCATTTAAGAAACTCTGATTCGTGACGAGAATAATCGGTAAAAATCTCGAGTATACGTGTTGTGTATGGGATCCTGCAGAAAAGTGTTGTATTCGAGAATTAGAGAAAGTACAGCAAAATGTGATACTTTTCCACAAAAAATTTCTTCGAGAAATCAGTAATTGTTAGTAATATGCTTCTGGACGCCGGATGAGAATCCTTAGAAGGAGGAAGATTTAATCAAAGCCTTAATTTACGCAATACGTTTAGAGAAGGTACGTTCTTAGAAGGTGTAGCTGATACTATGCATCTTCCCCATTATTTAGGCCGTTCTGATTCTGAAAGAAAAATCAGAGAAATAAATACTAGAACCAGTCGTTTTACACATTAATTTTTTCCGTGAACAATACGTGATTAGGGTAGTAGAGACATGGTGCAGGCATCCTCTGCCACACGCCGAAAGGCGGCTTGCAGGGAATATATGTAGATGTCTTTCTATGCAGTAGTTCTAGACTTCTAACTTACTGAATTATTGAATAAACGAATCCGCAGAGTCATATTCGCATATTAATCTATCAAGAGTTGAATCAACACAAGTAAAGTCGATGCATTTCATTCCATTAAATTTGAAATTCAAATATTGATAATGTAAGTATTAGTAAAGTTTTCGAAAAAGACTGTAAAATTACATAATCCATTCATCCTTGTGACATAGCTGATTAATATTTAAAGCTGAACCCACTGAATGGTTGCGGTCAAAGCACTATAACATTACATATTCCTAGTATTTGGAAAGATGACGGTATAATTTCATTTCTCTGTTCCCATAAATAACTAAAATCTCCTCTCTCGTGTTCCGAGTGTTCATATTTTCTTGATTTTCTTGGTCCTGGCTAATGAATTACGGCTTTAAAAACTATACCGTGTCCGCGTACTCGGTAGTAATTCTTTTCGGTTGTTCAACCCAAATGAAAAGCGGGATTTTAAAATTATATTTCCCGGTCGTATAAGGCACGGTGGGCTAGAAAACCATGTAGAAGTCACATTAGTCACTCCCGGGACAAAGAACGAATTCGGCACGTATTTCGCCTTTCCGAAATGTTCTTGGTAATTGCATAACCGTAGCCTGGAGGCAATTTCCCATAAAAGAGACCGCATTGCATTCGTTCCCGTATATTCAAAACCGCGTCAAATCACTGCCGACACATTGGATAATTTACCCAAGTGGCAATTACGGTAATAGCATCGGTGGTGGCAATTGCGAAATCTTTTCGGGTTATTTTTAGCGAGGACGTGATTGACGCCCGTAAGGTTGCCACTTGTGGTGGCTTACAATCACACAGTATTAACATTTTACATTTTTCCATATCTTTAAAATAAACACACAGCTCGAAATTTTGCCTATAATTTTCTTTGTGCTGTGTTTGTTGGGAGTACGCTAAGTACGCTGGTGAAACTGTTAAGAAACCAATATTTTTAATACCAATAAACCAATATTTTTTATTTCTTCTGCTCTAATTTCAGCACGAAAAATGAAGCGACATTTAGCAAAATTTATTTACGACCACTCCTCAATTTGTTTACATATTAGAATCTCATCAATGGCGCATAAGAGATTGCTGACAGCAAATTGATAACACGAACACATAAAATCAACAAAGGAAAAAAAGGTATGAATTTAAGAAAGTTTCATTTAAAGACATTAGAAGGTCTCTCGGTTTGTAGGCAATTATTGCTAATTAACCCATGAAACTGGTAAAAATTGGCAAAATTAGCAATCGTATTACAGCGCATAATATTATCTAACATTTAGGATCATCTACATTACGATACTTTAAGTTATACGCTTGCCTTTGATTGTGATTCCATTTATGGGATTCGTGAATTTTGTTTAAACTATTGTTCATATATATTTTCCATCAAAGCAATGATCAAAAGATGTCAATTCGCGATAATTAAAGCTTAACGAGTAGATTTACACATGGATTTTATTTTATTTTATATTTTGAAATAATTATGTACCTAATACCAATTTAGAAATGCTAATACTTTTAAGTTGTCTTTTGCAAAGTATAAAGAAAAAATATATCTTTCATTTACTTTTTCTTCANAATAAAATGTTAGACGTTATTATTATATTCTGATCTATATAAATAACTTACCGTCGAAAATACAGTCAAAATTTAGGTTGTTTGCAGATGATTGGTACCATATAGAGTAATTGGGGATGAAAATGATGTAAAGTTACTACAGAACGACCTGGATCTACTGATAGACTGGGTAGTTGAAAATAAGACGTCAATCAATGTTTTAAATGTAAACACGTTTCATCCTCTAAGAATAGACACAAAAATTATTTTCCTAGTTTTTAATGGGGTCCATATTCCCCTAGTCAAAACTACGATATATTTTGAAATAATTAAAATGTATGATCCTAATTGGTAATTATCAAGTATTATCAAGTAATATATAGATATGTTAAGTTATGTAGTACGGCTTCGATATAAATTAGGCATAACTGTTCGGAGATGACAATACCTAATATCTCAAACGAGAGAAAGTGACTTTTTCCCTTCTTCATTTTTAGTTAAATTACAAAATGATAAACGAAGAAGAGTACTTAGATGCTAAAATTGACGTTTCAAATCTTCCATCAGTTTATCTAACGAAGGGAGTAAGTCAAATTTATTTAAAGCAAGACAGAAAAGCACGGCAAAGGATTTAAACGATACGGTGAATTACACGATTAAAAATAGATGACATTCGTAAAGTTTAATTTAAGAAGTATATAAATTTCAATGGCATAAGTCAATCAATTTTTCCTCAACCACAGGCAATCAAGTCTCATTTGAGTCACGTGTCGTATATATTTAGACATGTATATTACGTAACAAGATTATAAGGTTAAAAAACTACTTGTGATACAGTGCAGAAATGTCTAATCACTCTCATCTGAAAATATCGTAGGCGTGGAAAGGAAAAAGCTAATGGCGTGGAAGCAAGTACCACAAAATAGTAATTACATTCAAGGTCGTGGGATCAGCATTTGCACTACGTTATGATAAAATTGGTCATTGATTGAATTTAAATTGAATTTTATAAAGTACCGCCATAACAGTCTGTATTGTCAGATATTAGGACACATTCTTCTCTATGCATCGAATATTTTTGCTCATAAAAAATCCAGAGGTTTCGAAGTCCTGGTGAGATTTTTGTTTCCCCATATTTTAAAATTTGTTTTCCTCTTATTTTAACATTTCCCTGAATTTCAGTCATGCTTAAAATTTAATGGCAACAAAACTGCACCTTCAATATATGAACAGGTGCTAGTTACATAATTTATTTATAAATACGGCTGTAAGCGTGTGTATATGATTCACCTCTTAATATTAGTAATTAATACCTTTAATAAGCGGAAATTGGGAAATACTGAGACCAAGCACGCGATGATACATCACACGAGAGTAACTGGGGGAATAAACAAGGAATGGAAGAGAAGAACAAACAGTTTCGGAGGCTGGATGAGATATGATGAGAGAAGTTGAAAAAGAAATAAAAGGGAAGGGGGAAAAAGGGCCGGCTCCTCACCAGCGCAAGGATGTTCGGAGGAGAAATTTGCGCAGAAATTCCGACGATGAAAATCCGGGACCCAGTAATCCTTAGGGTGGTAAAAGAAGAACGCCATAAATCTCAGGGTAGAGTTGTTTGTCATGAAGTTCAAGTATAACCCCGTTAATGAAGTGCTGAGGGATGCATCAGCGTTTGACTCTCGACGATGAGACCTCTCCTCCCTTTACGACGAGGAGTTTTTCAAAGAGAGGGAGATGGAGATTAAAATCGCCTGGACCATAAGCGTTTTATTGCGCTCAACTTTTGCATGGCGAATAAACGCCACTCCGAAGGTAATTATATCCGGGAAATCTCACCTGTATGGTGCAAATGCGGGGTAAATGTATTTATAGAGGAAAGTGCGAAGGATAAAACGTGTGAGATCAAATGGAGAGGCGATGCAAAAGTGAGTTTTCGTGTGTTTTTAAGAACATCACATTATCTCCATATTTCTTTTTTGTTTTACGGGAGAATATAATTTACTTTCTCTTCGTGTTTCCATTGAATTAAAAATTCTGGGAATATGAAATCTTTGACAAAGTTTTGAGATTATTCTTGCAACTTAAACGTTACTGGTAATGTATTTTCTTCTGAAAAGCATTTACAGAGATTTTAATATTCTCAGTCTTTCATACCCGTGATTATGTTAACCTTACGAGTTATGAATGATTCTGAATATCGTCATTCATCCTGATCATCTGTTATTGAAGGCTACAGAAATTATTATTCATGGGACCATCGTGCTTAATTTCCGCGGAATTTTTCACTAATAGGATTCTGGCTCAGTAAGAAGAGTAAAACAAAACTACTTCATTCCTCCCTTTTCCTAGTAAGTCTCACGGCCCTAGCTAGGTAATGGTGGGGGGATTGAGGTTCACGTCATCAGTCGGAATGAATACCCTTAAGACAAAGCAAGTTCCTTCGTATCTCCCAAAGAAAATAACATTACATTATTACATAATGGCCTCTCTTATATCAATGCGTACATTTAGACTAGTAAATTAGGCACTAAAACGGAACTTATTAAATTAAAACCAGAAAAAGCGCAAATAAACTGAAGATATATAAACCAAACGATATTTTGATTCCATAAACCCATTAATCTCAGTTTTAGCGAAAAAAAGTGGAAAGAGGTATAGCTTCTGATGTGAGATTCCCTCCCGCGAGCTTCTTGATTGAGCGATCCCCTTTAAAATCGTAAAATTGCCAGCTGAGGAAAGCGGCGCGGAGATTTATATGTATAAAGGATGGTTTATAAGGAACGTTTGAAGAGGATCTCTGAGGCAACAGAGCTTTGGGTAGACAACCCCTGGGGGTCTTCGGATTGATGTGGCGAAGAATCAGCGTATGAGAGAGGCATGGAAGGAGCTATATATAGTAAGAGGAGAACGAACGGATGCAAGCGGAAGAAGGGAAGATCAAAGTGTATAGGGGATGGGAACTGACAGGAGACAAATGGCTTTCATTAGCACTTAACTACGCGGCAGTGGTCAAATAATCACGTTGCTATGGACGGAGAGGACAAGGCTTTCGATAGTAGTAGCAAGTCGATAATTCTTTATAGTCTTCCTGTGTATCCATTTTCTTACACATTTCATCGAATTGTATAAAATTAGGTAGATTTCAACTTCTAAGGGTTGCTTTGTACGATTACTTTAAGAAAAAGATCACAAAAATGCATTATTAACTCGTGTGAAACGATTAAAAGTTGAGTTATATGATTTCTTCACACAACTCAAGTTGAGGATAGCGATGGGATAAAAGAATAAGTAATCACTTTGTATTCTTACAGAGCGGCTTAAAAACCTATAGAGAAACGGAAGCGAAAACTATCGAGGGAAAATAGCGGACTCAAACCCAGGCCTTTTATTTTCCGGGTTGGTAATTTAATCACTAAGTGGAGCCTTGCTGACAAAGTATTCCATTAACAGAGCGGAATTGACTCGTTCTTGTAGTCTTAGCGGTTTGAATACCTTGTAGGAGACCTAGGTTTGAGTCCCAGTTACAAAAAAAAAAATGTAATGTCCATGTATGTATATGGATATTTTTCGCTTCTGTTTTTCCTTGAGGATAGATTATTCATTGCATAGAGATGTTTAGAGTTCATGTCCTCTTGTTTCTCCGCAGTATTTAGAGGACAGAGTACGTTCAGTCAATTAACCAAGTGTTTATGAAATTATCTTAATTTGGGTAATCGTGGACCGAAAAGTTTTTAAAGATAGAGCAAAATATTGACAATGGTATTCTATTACAAAGTATTTTTCGAAGATGGTTTCAGGTTCCTGAGAGGATTATAAGACCCTATCGATGGCTCTCAATCAATTTCCTCTTACGATGATCACCTTTTCCAAGAATACCCCGAATTCGGAATTTTACACGTTTTGAAATGTTTATACGCTACAAAAGACACTTAATATATTCTAAAATATTGTAACAACGTGGTTGGTCGTTTCTATCGACCAATCGATCGATTTCGGTCAACTACTTCGCAGAGGAAAGTATTCGAATCCCGTTGTAATTTCTCCCTCCACTTTTGCTCTCCATTTTTTGATTATTTATATAAAACTCGTTGATTAACATGAGTTCCTGATTACTATATATCAAGAAAGGTAAGTATTTCAAAGCCGAATAACTTCTCAAGAAAATTCCTATTGCTATCATTACAACAGAAATAGAACAACATTTATTGTGATTGGAACAAAACTTTTTGCACGCAGCATTCNAAATAATACAAATTATTAATATTAAATATTAACTGTTGCATAAAAACAAAACATAGTTGTCGTGTAATTTGGCGAATTCTAAATCATTTACTCCCACAGTACTCACTACATCACTTATTCTATATTACACTGACACATACTATTTCCACCAGAATACAGTACTTACAGAAGTTTATAGAAAGGTTATATCATTGTGTATACAGTAAAATTTAGTCAATTATTTAATATATTTTCCTTTGAATACCCATCCGTTTACTGGGGACGTATATTCTTCATATACGAGCTTCTGGATACGTTCTTATTATTCCATTAGATAGATACATGTAGTGCTGAAAACAGTTTTCACATTACATGCAACAGTTTATAGTAATAAATAATTTTATCTTCAAGCAATTACTACATATGACGTCAAATTCTTCACAGTAGAAACAGTAATGCAAATAATTACGATAAAATTACAATAAGGAAATACTAGGATTAGTTCTATGCACTGCTTGGAAGAAAATCTCCATACCTGCAGATTCCTGACGCAATTGAGTTAAAGTGAAAGTTTACATACATGTGGGATTACTTGGCCAATTGTAATGAACCAGTAATGTCTCGGCTTTATTAGAAGGAGATCTGTATGCATAATCATGACCTGGCTTATATACTAACTTTCATTTTCTAACTAACTGACATTTTCAGCTATAAAATTATAAATAGACTGGGTGATCAACCAGTAGAAAAAAGACGGGATACATAATGATTCGAATCAGGACATGTTACACATATCTAAAAAACATTTAAAAATACTCGGAAGAGAGTCTTGGGTAAATTTTAACCATATATAGAATATTTTCCTTTCCTATCGTCAATTTCATGTCTGGTTTATAAGTCAGATTTGCTACGCCGATCCGTTGCAAATCTAAAAGTTAATTAATAATGAATTCTAAGAATTAAGTCAAGGCTTTTTATGCAATAATAGGTTTTACCTGCATCTCAGAGTAAGAGGTCCTGTAATGCAAGTTCTGCGATCCATTTGGATAACTCGGCCTTCCACCACACTAAATTCGTTTTCTTAGAAAATAATGTTCCTCAAGCTTAAATGGACAAGTGCATAGGTAATCAATCCGTTTTCCTTGCGTTAGAAGACGAAAGAGGCTCGTATCTCATAGTAATCCTGGCTGTCATCGGTAACTCCCCGGACGATTAAATTACCAGGGTAAGATTTGGCCTAAGCAGCAGCAGAGGTCCTAGGATTTACGGCGTCCCGCGGATCCAACTACTCCCTGCTTTTCCACAAGACGCTGCAAGAAGATAATGACGGAAAGGCCGCTTTAGACACAGTCACTGAGAGATTGGGGGAGGAGTCTTGGCTCCTGTACATCCCTCTTTCTTGAGAGACAAATGCTTTCAGGATCATAGCCAAAGGAGGTTAGATTTGTTTTTCCCTCTTACCTTTCCACACACTCTTGAGATAGAAAGCTAAACTGCTTTTACCTGATTAAAATTCTAAGCTCTTCTCTCACTTTTTTCCAAAATAAGGACGTATGTAAAAATAATGAACATAGAGGTGCGTGGAATCATCTTTAAATAAAAGGGCTTTTATGAATTTCACTACCTATGAAATTTCAGTTTTGATAAAAAGAACATATGCCCTAATTTATGCCCTGAGATATTGAATGTGTGGTTTTAGATGGTAGGAATTTCTAGATGTGGAGCTCAGGTATATTCATTTTTATTCGTAATTCGTACTTGATAAATTATATATTTCAAACTTCAAGAATTCATACGCTGCTTAAAAATGACGCGGACCTACTGAGGTATTTTAGCAATGTTCATTTTAATTTATCCCTTTCTTTACCCCTTTAAGAAAAGGGAATGCAATATAACCGTCTTTTAAGAAAATTAAATAAAAGATTCTACATTTACATGTTTTAGAACTTCTTTCCGTTCCTAAGTTTTTCTTCCAGGAAAATTCTATTTGAATTTACGTGGTATAACTTAAGAAAGGAAATCTCAAGGTACAAATTGGAGTAAAAATACTACACCTTCATTGGGGTACGAAATTAAATTGACCTGGTTTCATTCACATCCATACGAAGTTAATTAGTGAGTGGTTCGTGCCGCTCTAGTACTCGTCTAATGGGAAAGAAGACACAATCATTTAATTAAGTTTCTGACAAACCATTGTGGAATGTGTAGAATTTGTAATTATTAAAAGATAGAGTAGATATGAGTAATATCTGTCAGAGAAAAAAAACCGTGAGTTTCTCATAGGAGTACAAATCATATTTACTTGCTCTTCTTAGCCAAGCCAGAGAATCCTCATAAACTGCTATTCTAGGAACAGGTAAAAGCCCTCTTGCGTCCCACCCCCATAAAGAGAGGGAGTGACTTAGAATAGAGTAAGAATTGGCTAACGAACGCTTGTTTCCTCAGAATAATCCAATAGTATTCAAGATGATCCATCTAATCTAACTCCTACTTTTGGCGAACCCTGTGACCTTTAACCTCCACAGAAACCTTAGTTTTTCCAGATCGATTCACTCATTATGTACGCCTTGATATAGCTCTCACCCACCATCTCCTACTTAGTCAATCTTCGTGCTATTTTTAGGGAATGACCTTTGAAATTCATTACTGAATCCCATCAGATTCCAGCTTTATTAAAATAAATTATTTAATTCTTAAAGAAAACAGCAAAATAGATTATTTCAGCGAGGAAAATTACAGCAAAATCGTTTCTCTAGGGTAAAGATCGTTTCTCAACATTATATCACTACCCCGTCATATGAACGATATTTGAAATCAGAGCGGAGTTCATAAATTACTCGATCACTTACAACTCTTTATCCTAGTGGGTAAATAACGAAAATCCTCTACAGTCGGATTTTTTACTATGGGCACTCGAGTTTGAAGTTGAATAAACATTAAACTAGCAAACTCAAGCTACCTCAAACTTTTGCATGTTTCATCCGTCGTTTAATCATATAATGCAATTTTTCATATCTAGTTGGTATTTTATAACACATTGAGCGAAAAAATAGACCGTTTTTTCGCGCTCCGAAACTTGGAGCTCACTTAGATATTTTCTTTCTCAAAGAGTACTCTTTTAATCGAAACAATATTACAATTTCATATTTGAATGCTTATTTTTAACTGAATAAAAAAATCAGATATTTTTCTAGACTTGATAGAAAGTTGTTGTCAATTTTATGAAACAGCGAGTATCCATAAAGAAAATCCGAAAGAGGGTCCCCCTAGGTCTTTTCTCATAACTTTCGATGAAGTTTCGCTGTTAATGATAAATGGAACGTTGAAATCATAGATACTAATGTTGAATTTACGGAGGTGAAGAATTTAAAAATGAATTTGCTTCTATCGTGAACTTTTTTCTGTTAGCGAATTCTACCGGTAGGAAATTTCTCAGAGTTAATCATTTCCAGAATTTCTTGATATTTAATCCATCATGGAGGTGGCAGATTAAAACCTTTCTCTAACCTATACATTCAGATTTTGTTTCTCTTTAGAGAAATATTCAAGCGTCGGTTCTGAATTCCTTCACCAAGTTAACTTATTTAACAAAATCAGGATAAGCCCTCTTTAATGTATTATATTTTCCAATATTTTTTCACTGGAAGAAATATTGAGTGATGATATTAAGTAATATCAGTCCCTCAGATACGACCTTGAAAACGACCCAGGAATTAGTTCAAGCTGCTCAAATGTCTAGCTGTTCAGAGGAGGACCAAAATGTTTGTCTTCCATTGTAAAATACGCAAATGCTCATCATTATTGTTCTAATTACATTATATCGAGGTAACTAACTGATAAAATTGGTAGTACTACCTTAGGCCAAGTTGAAAATATTTGCTTTATAGGGAATATAACTAAAAATGATAACAAAAATGAGACTGCGATTAAGAGAATAATAGCCGTGGCGAAACAAGCATTTCAAAACAAGATCAACTTATTAGTCAATAACCGCATAAACCTAAGACCAGGAAAACGTCCATCAAAACCTTATTAAAGAACTAAAGATCAACTACTTCGGCCTCGACTTTGTGGTGAAAATCATCATTCATGATGAAAAGAATAAGACAACACTTATACTCGTTACCACAGGATATTTAATAAAACGACCTAGGTTTCGACGCGTCGCGTCATCGTCAGGTACAGGAAACAAGGCAAATTCATAATATATAGGAAGGGGAGCAATGAGCAAGCAAGGGAGGGGGTGGGGGAAGGGGGGGGGTAGACAGAGTTACAAAAATGCGACAAAGTTTTCACCGTAGAAGAAAGGNTAGACAGAGTTACAAAAATGTGACAAAGTTTTCACTGTAGAAGAAAGGATAGGGGAAGTGGAAGGGTACAGATTCTCGTTTATGATCGTTAACGAAGGATTCCCAAGCGTTTTAAGGATTTCTAAATGTTCGTAGTGGTTCATCGCTCGCTCTTTGTCCACGAAATAGAGGAATTTCACTTTAAAAGAACTCCCGTGGTCTTCCTGCAAGAGATGCTTCGCCAGAAGCATCTAGTATCCGAGAGGGCACCATCTCGGGGTCATGTCCTCAACTTTTATTTTATAGATGCTGCCGCAGCACATCCTTCTCTTTTTCTTTTTGATCATTTGGTCAATGATCTTGTTGGGAAAACCATTCGCGGTGGCGATGTGCTTAATTGTGGAGACTTCTGTCTGGTAGTTGTCTCAGAGAGGTCTCCACAATTAAACACATCGCCATCTTTACATTCAAGTCTAACAAGTTTGTTAGTTTGTGTTGTTTTATTATTTTCAGTATGAAAAATGTTTTTCTAACTTCTTATTTCTTCATCTTTCCTACTACACTCTCTAAATCTTTTTGATGCTATTGGTGGTGGTGTCGAGTTTCCAACCAGCTTTCAAGCTGATGACTTTGCAAAGGGATAGGATATCGAATAAATGCACCCGACATGCAACACCTGTGGCTGTAGCATAATTTATTCGCTGAAAACATTCTGTAGAAGGCTCTTCCGATTACCGCATCTCCTGGTCTCTTAAAGGGTCATCCAATGCTTCCTAATGAACACTCCAAGCAAGCAACCTGCATAAAATGTATGGTGGATGTTGGGAAACGAGTCGAGAGAGAAAAAGTAGCAATTATCGGTATGGAGTAAAGGTACTCGGAACTTGAAACCGGATCTCTCACTTTCCAGGTGGGTAAACTATCAAACTGAGCTGTTGATTAGACGGGGAAAATATGGGTTATGGGATGGGAAAAATCCATATTCTATAGACATGAGAAAACACGACTTTGTAATTTCCACAAGTTTCTCGCATCATCACGCCCAGGCCAAAACACGAAGTATTATAGTCACCTAATAAAATTGTGGCTTTTACAACATTGTGAAATCTCTTCTCTTTCATGACTATCCACAAAGTAACGCCTTATAATACCAATTTCATATAACATACTTTATACAAAATTCCTGTAAGTATGAGGTCCGAATTCAAGTCCCCGCTACATCGAGATTGTTCTCCTCAGATTCGTTTCCTAGCAAGAAATGATAATCCTAGAAAACACTTTCACTTCACATGTTGAAATCAACAGCTAAAGCTTTTGCAAAAAGCTTTTTGCAAATCGAATGATAATAGTTACATTACTATGAGAATGGTATTTCTATCTAAACTCCTTCTTTCGACACAATTCCAAAAAATCACGGCTGCGTAATTTTGTTGTTTTCCTGAACTTCCTTCCTCTTCCTCGGGAAGCTGTGGAATACAACTGACGTATGCAGGGGAAAAAAAACTTTTCCCGTTACCTGCGAAAGGCGTCTGTTGTTTCCATCAAAACCTGGAGTTTGGATTTTTTTCTCTGGATTACCAAACTCTCTAGCGTGAGCGAGGCACGCAAAAAAGAGGAAATAAAGTAAACGACGCTTCCAGATAGAGAAAAAGGTGACCACCGTTATTAGCTGGAGGGTTAAACCACTCTTCCCCCATTTCTCAGGGGGAAGAGATGAAAACAGAGGGATTTCCGGGAGTTTGCGTGGAGTTTCCGTGGTAACGACGTGGTCGTGGGAGTTTAGATAGGTGAAAGAAACGTCTTTTTCTCCTTCAAGGTCCAGATTAAGAAATCTCTCGTTCCGAAGTGTGTGGGCGGGAGATAAGCTGAGATTTAGTTTTTTTCCTTTCGAGGAAATATGAAGAGCCGTGACAAAAAAGAGTCGAGGAGATGAAATAACGCAGACATCTGAATTGAAAAGTGGGCTGCGGAACTTCTTAGCAACTTCGGTGTGAGATGGGACAGCGTCATTTTGCTAAGGAGTCTCATAAATTCGACACGGATAGCGGAAACGGCGCTGAGAATTTCCTTTCCCGATTTTTGAGAGGACAAGGAAACTGAATGTTGGCATGGGAAAAGGATGAAAGAAGCAAATGAAAGTTAGCGAAATTAATGGAAATATACCTATATTCAAATATATGGAATGAAATGTTGAAAGAAGCTTAATATAAAAACCCTAACCTACCCCAAGTAGTACTATACTAGTTCCTCATTATCGGTGTATTCCACACACGCGAATCTAAGTATTCGCGACGAAGCGTTAATTCGGAATATTAAAAATTTGTCATGAAAAAACCTGAAACCTTTTCACCAGACTTTTGGAAATTACTTCCTTGCATTTTCAGAAATTATTTCAAAGACTGGTTGATTTAAAACCCTTTAACTTCGAGAGGACGGAAAGAAAGAGGTGGGAAGAGGAGTGAGTGCGATGATAGTTTTCCCCTTGCATTCCTTATTGCAGAATGAATTTTTGTAAAGTTTCTCTCTTTGAGGGTTTTTAATGAATTACCAGTGAAGTATTCTTCCCGATGGCCTGTTTGAACCTCAAACCCTCAAACAAAACACTTTAGATTAACTTAATGAGGCTTACTAGGCAAAATGAGGAATGAGAAAATTTTCCCTATCCACTTGGCCACTTTCACCTGTATGCAGCAGAATTTCCTACGAATGACACATTCATAGAATCTATTATTACAGCATTTAATAAAGAGTCACTAAAATAAATGACATTATTCAGCATCATTATACATTTGCAATTTTCATTTTATCCTAAAGAAGAATGAGGCCAAAGTACACTGAAAGAAATAATATCCTCTACTCCATTTAGATAAGAAAACAATAAGGTACTTATAATTGATCTCGTTCTAAAATTAATTTCAGTTTACATTGGTCTATAAACACTAAACCAAGGATTAAATTTCTACGGTTAATCACAATGTGCTGATTTGCGGGTTGGCTCAATTGTAACGAAGTTACGGTACGCTGTTTCAAAAGAGCGCTTCATGAATTGAGGACATTAAGGATGGAAATAAGTGGAAAGCAAAAATGGAAAGAGGACAGGGAAAGGGGACTGAAATAAAGCTGCGAAAATATCGAAAGGAACGATTCACTCTATCGGAGATCTGGAAACCATAAAAAACAGAGACAACTAAATATGTATAGAGACTGAATGAGGAATGTTTGAGCATCCTGGCAGCAACACACGTTTTTGAGTGTGGCGGACCGAGGGGGAGACAAAGACTGTCAACAGGATGAGAAAAAAACAGGAGGAAAACGGAATCTCCTAAAAAAGCTATGCAGAAAACACACGGGCATTATTGAAGAAAAGTGATAAGGGGAGGATGTAGTGAAACAATATGACACGGTCCAATATACCAGTTGAGAGTTGTAGGAATAAGAAATGTATTTCATCTACGTCTATATATATACAAGCCACCTTTCGGCATGTGGCAGGAAAGACAAGCTTCTGTCTTTCCACTTCGGATGACTAGCTTCCCTTTTTAGTTGTTGAATAGAGGAAGGGTGATGGTTACCACTGATAACGGACTTGTTTTCCATTTATGACATATTCCTCACGTTTTCTAACATGGTGTGTGGATGGCATGCTTGTATTTAGAATGTATACACGATGAAAGAGCGATCACATATTTATTCGTCTCGGTGTGTCAATGATAATATTTCTAAAAGTACCTTTGCGCAATATTATAATTAGTTTCGCAACCACGTCCATACGCCTAGAAAATTTTACACTGGAATTATGTAAAATTTCCTTTGAAAACTACGAAAGCAACGCAAGTAAAAGATCCCTTGAAGCATTGGAAAGGATAGAAATCGGAAAGTATTTCTTTCAGTGAAGAGTACACTTTCATCTCCTTTGGTAATCTCATACGCTACCCAGACTCTGACGTAGACCGGCATCTCTTTGGCGAGCGCTCCAATGCAGACAGTTGTCTGTACGCATCCCTTCACCAGTACCCCCATCCCAAGAAATCTCTTATAGAAGACTTCCAAAATACTCACGGCTGTACGAGATGAAAAATACATCACCAGCACCACAAGGAAAATTATTTGCTGTGGAAAGATTGCTGAAAAGGTCAGGAAGAAAAGGTAAACCATAACTGTGATGTGAACCAAGCCTATGTGGCTGCATTTTGTCTTGACGTAAACGAGAGACATCCGAAAATTAACGTCTTACGGCTAGCATATTGAGTGATAGTAATGTGTATCAAAATCAGAAGATTTCATATAAAATAATAAATACTTATGTCGAATTACGAAACTCCACGTTATCAACAGTTGTATAAAAACACCTAATAATTCATCAGACAACTATTACTGCTTGTGAGAGGCAATAAATTCTGAGTCGGGGATTTTTACTGAGTGGGAAAACTACTCAAAATATTGCTTTGGCTAGGGTACTCATAGTTACTCCAAATGTAAAATTATTCATAAACTCATTTTACGAGTTAAGTTAGAACATAAATAGAGGACATTTTAAAACAAGTCGGTACATACATCAAGCATGCATTGTTTTATTTTATCATTAATAATCATATAAAATACATTAAATATTGTGAAATGCGAAACAAATAAACCTAAAATCGTAAATAATGAATAAAACTTCCGCAGTAATATAATTGATTCGTTCAATTAAATTACTGTGGAAATTACAAAGTTTTCTTTCATTATTTCATTTTACGTAAAATCGTGTTTTTGTGCCAATTATCGGTCTTTTCTTAAAACAATTATCAATTAATTACGATAATCTGGAAACTGAGATACTTTAACCGAAATCGCTAAAGTAATTTAAATTGAATTGAAATTAGATACATCACTATGACATTGAATGCATGGATTTAAGAGTAGTTTGAGGAGATAAAATTGTTCTCAAAAATATATATGCACATTGTTACCTTCCGATATTTTGCAAACAACATTTCGGTTAAATCCATTTTAAGAAATTTCAAGGTACATCTTGATAAAAACTTTTGCACTCACATTGTTCTCGTATCAGTTTTTATGGTATAATTTTAAATGAAATACACATTTTATTCTAACCCCGTATACTTAATGATAGATGATTAATCATATAATGTACTCTAGACTCAAGAATTCCTTAGTGTATGCTGTTCGAAGACATGATAAAGAATGACTTAGCCTATTTTGCTTTCACTCAAAACTACATACAAGAAATCAGATCTCTAGAAAATTACTCATCTAGTTTCAACCCCTCCAAGTAATTAGAAAGTCTAACCTGTTTTTCATGTAAAACCAAGCAACTGTAGAAATCGGTGTATAACATAACAGAAACCCATGTACGTATAAGCTGAAGGAAAAATGTTTATGAACGGTGATGATAGCAAGGGTTGTCAACACCAGTTGTGAATGCCTTTTATACTGTGGGCTGTCATGCTGCTTTTCTTGGTAATATATATGGTTAATTTACGATACCATCGATTTAACGGCGTTTAAATCCATCATGTAGAATAAGAAACTGTTCTGAGGCCTGTACGACCATTCTTTTCCAGTAATCGAGGATTGCATGTTCAGAGGACATAAAGGATAGAAAATATTCTGCACAATTATTCAACCTTTGCCACCTTATCTCTCTCTGGGTGCATTAATAACAGGATGATCTCCTTCACACAAATCGGCATGTGGCCGCAAGAATAATTACGTAGATGAAGAGGGCGTTATTCCTCTTGAGATTAAGTGGTTAATTCCTTCTCGTCTTGAAATCTTTCTCTCCCGACCTCAGGCACTGACATAAAGGCGATATAGGGTGAGGTCTTTGGAGGAAGGAGATTTAGAGGGAAAAAGGAAACGTCTGAGGAATGAAAGGTTAAGGATAAGAGGATATAAAAGGAGCTTCCTCAGTGAGGAGGCGAGATAAAGAGGTCCTCTGAGGTCAGCTACTCTTTGTTACATTCAAACTCGTCGCTGTGAATATCTCCAATGAAAACATGTGAACATCGGATCCTTAGAATTTGGGCTTTGATGGTAATATCGGCGATATACAGCGTGTATACCTTTAGGTCATCGATGTAAGAGATAGGGATAGAGCCTTTTTATCAGAGTATCGAACCGTAAAATTTTTCGTTCCAGTTTTCGCAACGGTTCAACGGAAAAAAGTCGATTCAGTTCCGGTTTTCGTCCTCCTGCAAACGTCAAATTGGCTCAAACCGATTTTGCTTTGCTCTGAAAATCGCAATATAATATCATTATGATAGTATGCTTAATCATTTCTAGTTTTTATAACATATATAACATAACTCTAAATTTTAGAATAAAACTTAGTCCCTAACCGTAGTTGCACATGATTATTGAACCTTCTCATGATTATGCCTCAGTGAAGAGTGCATTGAAGGGAACCGAAAATCGGAACGGAATAAAAACAGTTTTAGGCTCCAGTTCAAGAATTTCAACTTTTTGGCCCGAATTCGGTTTTGACTTGGGCCATAACAACGGTATTTTTTCTGTTTTGGTTTTCGCTTCGGTTTTCGGTTCGATGCACTTAGTTTTATACAGTTATTTTGATTAGACTGGAAATAATAAAAAAGGCAATGAATGAAAAGGCTAAACGCTTCAAGCGTTTGAAACGAAAAGAAATATTTTCAAAAATGTCCCGTAGTTTTAATCGTCTTAGTACAATGCAAAATGTTTGTGAGCGATATGAAATAAAATGCAGGATGCACGATTGTAAAGAATCATAATCTGACTCTCGAGAATCTTTAATGTCATTAAAGCGATCCACAGAAGCGTATGGAAGATGCACGAACACTGAGGTCGAAGTGTAACGATTTGTTGCATTCCTCCATTTTTCCTCCAGAGTTCATGTTATTATAATATTTAGCTAACTACAAATTTGTTCAGCTTAATAGGAAGACATGTTTCTTTATTTTTCCATATTGTTCTAAATTGCTAAATATTTGGTGATATTGATATGAGATGAATAACTTCCGGTTGAATTCATTATACTTAAACGTTTTAGTAAAAACTCTATTACTTTATATAAAAGAGGTAAGTTATTACTATTCTGCACGTTAACGCACTGTTATATTTAAAAATAATTAATCTCAGTCTACATCAATAAAGTGATATTATATTTATTTTACTTCTGACAAGTTTCAGAAGCGAATGTTGGTATAAATGACTTAAATGAGATTTAGCAGACAGAGAAACAACATGAGACTTGCATGTGCCCAGTTGCCTGTTTTATTCGTTCCCATCCAACCGTCTTCCCTTCGTAACACTACAATGCATCGTTAACGTGTTATTAACAGAAATTGTCGTGAGGATGTGCTGCGGTTGTTTTCTCTTAGCGATCTTTCCAAAATACAGAGCTATCGTTGAATTTTAATCTTTTCCAGTTTTTAACTTAAAATGGCTTCAGGAAGTTTCCAAATTCACCAGATTACTTTTGTTATATTTGTGGCAAGTTCACCGTGAAAAAAATGGCTGAGATATATTACTGACTTTAAGAGAGTAGTGTACTGTTCGTACTTTGGTGTGAAATAGGGAGACAAAAAATGGTATCATCCCAACAAAGTTTGTTCAATCTATGTTGAATAGCTTCGGAAGTGGTCCCAAAGAAGGAAAAAATATTTAAGTTAGGAATTTCCATCATTTAGAAGGAGACAAAAACCCATATTGAATACTGTTATTTTTCTATTGCAGGATGTTTCAGAGAGTCGACCTTTAGAACGTTCACTGGAGAAATTTTCGGAAAGAATCAATTATGTTCAGCAAAAAGGTACGGCAAATATAAAATGATCTTCATATGATCTGTGGACCATATTTAAGAACATTTAGCTATGATAAAATTGTCAACATTATTCATTAATAAAGCATCACATGACAGAAATCCAATTCTGCACCAATTTTAAAAATCTGGATACCTTCCTTTTGAAAAAAACCTTACGTTGTAAAACAATAGCCATCGTATTGGAAGTCAGCACTAAGAACAGTACAGCATGCACAAAGAACATTTAAAACAATTTTCTAGAAGAGTAATTTTGTAGGCCAGTGTAATTACGGAAAGCGATACATCTCATAATGAGGTGAAAATTACTTGTAACTATAAAATGTCGTAAATTGCCTTTCATAGAAAATGGGTCGCAAATAATATTCATTTGCAGACTCATTAAAGTTACTTATTAAAATATATGATGATTATACTTCTCTGAGTATGTGGTTAGTTGAACTACCTGCGTATTCAGTACAGATTTAAAACCTGCGTATTCAGTATAGATGTGAAAGTTTTCACCAATGTGAATCACCAAATAAATCTGCACGAGAAATATTCGTAGTGAATAAACAGAAAATTGTGAATGTCTACGTAAAACGTTATAGGAATATTCCATGACCAAATTTTTTGAAGCGATAATTCCTTTCGATACTATATTTAATTTTCGGCCTTGACCTCGCATAGACCCATCGAAGGATAAAACATTCTAGAAACTTCTACATCGTTCCCCAGAATGTCTCTCGATGACCCTCGATGGTTTCGAAAGTTCGTGCACTCGATGACGTAATTTTAATCACGCTAAAGTAAATTCAGTTCAAGTGTAGTTGTAGCTTCACATTTTCCCTTCCTATAGGGGTCCATTCAGCTCTTTTGAGTTCCCATATTGACTTAATTATTGAAGTTAGAAAAGGTGAAGTGCTTGAGATCTTCCGTATTCGATCTTGATATCATCAGAGAAATTAAGGAGATCAGGAAAAGGGCAATCACCTATGGTTTTTCACATACAATTCCTTCTTTAACAATCCACATACTATTTACTTTTAAGTGGAAATATGTCTGTGTATGTTTTTAATTTTCAATTTATAAATAACCCTTCGCAGTATATTCCCTGGTGGTTCTAAAGTTCAGCAAATAGTTTCTGATTTCTGTTATTGATGCCTAGAAAAGCAAAGCCTAAATTCTAAATCACCGGTAACCTCTTTTCCCCATTCCCTTTAATTACCATTACTAAAGCCTTGAGTTCACCTGAAATTTGCCATTTTCGTCGGTTTTTCATTATTAAACGCCCTTTACACTTCCGTTTAATTCATTTAGGATCTGAAAAAGGACTGTAGAACTCGCGGCCACCGAATCGCGACTGAAATCCGGACATTTATTACGCGCAACGCATTAGGTTCTTCTTTCTCAAATATTTAATACGCTTACGGTAATAATTCCATATTAGACCTTGCTAGCTAGATGGGAAACCGCAAATACTGCTGGAATCTACCCTGAAAAAGAACTATTACTTTACATATCCTTGTAATACAACAATAAGGATTACTATTTCCGATGGATATTCATGAATTTTAAAACATATCTAGGTATAGTTTCTGGAGCCTTTAAAGTGTATGGGAGATAATAAGGCCCACCGTGGGTAAAGCATCCTTGATATAAATGGATATACGTCCACATTCTGCAGGATCGTATTTCGACTCATAGACCCATGCAAAATGCTCCTCATGTATTCACCGTTCCTCTTTGCCAATTGGGTTTACGGATTCGTGAATTCACCGTGTTTTAAGGATAGTAACAATCAGAAATAGATCACTATAGGATTAAGCACAATGCGTCCATCGTTCAATAAGAGCATTTACGGGAAAATGAGCTTTGGACTCTTCTATAGGCTTTCATTCCATCAGTTTCCACACGAACTACGTTATTCGAGTGTATTGAATGCCGAATAAGCGTAGGAGTAATATCTCTTACCTTTGCCGCTCCTTCTGAAGAGGGTTAAACCGGATACTCTGCATCTTCCGGAGAAGGACAATGCCGCCACCGTACTTGATCCCTCCTTGACGCACTGCAAACGGAGAATAAAATGCTCCATCATCATCCCATTTGCCTTTTTTATTCGGAGGCAAGATACGCTATTATCTAAATTTTAGTTATTTCCTCACATTTCTGAATGCAATCAAAACACACAATTTGCGGTCGGAAAGCGGCTAAGGATTCTAATGACCTGCTTCGACCACAGCACGGGGAAAACTGCGATTGGTGAAGTTGAATTCCGTGAAGGGGTCTCTAGTTCGCAGCGAAGGTCGAGGGAAAGGTCTACGGAGCTTAAGCGCTGAATGAAAAGGGTTTTTCCCTTATGGGCCTATGCGGCCTTTTCAGGGTACATATTGGGAACTATATACAGACACGGCTCAGATTTCACCGAGAACAGGGGGATTAACGCTCCTATTTGAATGGAGTGATTAAATTTTGAGGTGATGGCAGGATGTCCTTACCACATAAACGAATTTTCGCACGCTTAACCGTTCTTCCTTTTTAATTGCTTCATTTTACACGTGTCCGTAACCCAAAAGACAAAGGTAAATGGCTGGGACGTTATTCAATTACGAATATATTCATTTTCAATTAAGAAAGCTTATAAACGACATGTTAACGTTTGACTTCCCAAAATTCCGACGTGTTTGTTTTTTCTAAGTATTCCTAAATATCGTTTAAAACAAAGTAAAAGCTCCATTACTCATGCTTGATTTGAGCGTGAATGCAATTTATAGTACCATGTCAGTAACAGGTTACTGACGTGGCAAATTACGTGTTAGTTTTCCATGTCGTCTGTAACGTGTTCTTTCACGCTGCACTACTGTTTCTGAAGATATCTCCGTTGAGGACGAAACGCGTTAGAAGAATTATATACTTATGATAGAGTTTGAAGTTACTTATGTAGACTGATTTTAATCGACAGCCATAGTGCTCTTGGCCATGATGGCAAGGGACCTGTTTGGGGGTAAAGAACAGTTGAAGACACCCCCTTTAGATATGCCCCAGAATCCATAAATACACAATATTCGATCCAATATCTTCCTTTATCTCCAGCAGATTTCAACTACTAATGTTTCCTTTTTCCACTATTTTCAAAACCTCCCCATTTATTTATCTATTCTCTCGACTCCCTTGTCTATATCTATGTCTATGTGAGCACCCTGCAAGCTGCCTTTCGGCGTGTGGCAGGGGGTGCATGCACCATGACTATATTTCCGCGTATCGTTCGCGGAAAAAATGAATTCTTGAATCGATTGATTTTAGCATCTATTTCTCTGATCTTTCTCGCATTATCGGAACGGCCTGTGTAGCATGGTGAACGCATTATATATGCTACATCATCTCTGAACGTCCTTTTTCTAATAAACGCCCAGCCCACAGCTAAGAAGTCTCCAATCGTAAATTTTCTCAATTATTTAGCACCGAGTGACACTTAAATCAGCTATAGAACCAGTAATATTAAAACTAGAGCATAAATATAAATAATAAACTTCCCGAGAGTTTTGAACAATTTTCCCTAGCATTCTTCATCATCAAACGTGGCATGATATAAAGCCGCCAGAAGTAAATCACTGGCACCGGTGACATTAATGGAAACTGGGACGAAAATCTAAACTTTTGCTTCAGCACCGTTCGCTATTCTAGGAAGGCGATAAAGACATCCAGCGAAGTCGATCCATAACGCCTTAGAAACAACTG
The DNA here is from genome assembly GCA_000376725.2 of Ladona fulva. Taxonomy (NCBI): domain Eukaryota; kingdom Metazoa; phylum Arthropoda; class Insecta; order Odonata; family Libellulidae; genus Ladona; species Ladona fulva. The sequence continues at coordinate 490,221 of KZ308313.1, forward strand.
GAGTTCGGAATTGCAAAAATCCGTGGCAATATGTGCTTCGCGAGGAGGGAGCAATGCAAAATTCCACCTTGTTGTAGAAACACTTCCCTTTAAACCATTCATCAAGCGGAATGTCGCCTAACACAGCGGACTTCATTTGCTGACTCACGGGAACTAACTTCGGCCGTGCTTCACCTCAAATCCGAGCACTGAAGAGAAAGGATGAATTATAGCACAGTATTTGGGAAGTAAGCTACGCAACTGAATATTTTCCGGAAAGGACGTATTCCAAAATAGAGTCGATTTACGGAGACATTTACTTATCGAGAAACATGGCCTATTTTCTTAACGTGAGTTTCTGCATTTTCTTCAGGCGGTGATCTAAGAAACTCAAGTTGGAGTGATTCTTGAAAAATATTCCACAATTCTACTGTCGATTTTTACAAGAGTTTTAACGCTTTTAGCTTTCCTTAAATATTGGTTTATTTCCAGATTTGGTAATCTACTTTGACCTTTATATTTTTATTCATTTCTTAATGTCCGTTAAACACCCATCCATAGGACTATTACAGAGGGAGACCCAAAAATCTGATGTTATAGAGCGTTACAGACATTTCTGGGCTACACGAAGAGGCTGCTGAAATTAGCTTACTACATGGGATACGTTGGAATATTTTAACCTAAAGATGTGATAAAAATAAATTGAATGTTATCGCATGTAATCACGTGGATGCGGGAAGTTTAGTTTTTCTCTCGGAATCCTCAATTCTTTTTATTAAAGTATGAATCACTTTATGAAAATTTACTTATCTTTTAAATCTATCCATATCCATATCCATCACAAAGATCCTTATGCTCCTTTTCTGAAGAATCCAAACCCACTTTTAAATTCATTTTTATAAATCACAAGTATGAGTATGAGTAGTATGAGTAGCAGCAGTATACTCATCTGCTCATAATTGTTATTTTATACAGCAACAAAAATATAATTTTCAATTATTAATTCAATTTGCAATTTGGAAAATTATTTTTAGCCATTATAGTGGGCTATTATGACGCAGGACTTAAATTTTTTGTCTTTGCTTAAAACTTCTAACCTATTTTGTATACCTTTCATACCCGAAAAGAACGTTGAACGTTATGCAGGTAGAAGAATGGTTTTCCTCGCTCTAGTTCTTCCCCTCCACCTTAATTGTCAACTTAGCTTTTGTTCCTTTGATTAATCTCTTAGTTTTAATATTTAGGATTCATCGGTACAGTAAGAATGAAATCCATAAACTATGGAAAAACCGGCTCTTCTGACCAACAAAATGAATGGAAAATAAACCCGAAAGTAGCAGGTTAATTATTCGTCTGAGAAGTCATCAGCCCAAGGGTTATTACCAATAACTTTACCATTAGCTATCAACAGCCTTAGAGAGGAAATGAGGCTACTATTTAAGATAAGGGGTGAGGTCATAAGTAGAATGAGCCAGAATACTACATATATATGAATAAAAGGAATGAGTCAATGAAAGTACAATACATAGGAAGGGAGAGACCAGGATGATCCCATTAATTGACATAGGGGCTAATATCATCACATCCAAAGGACTAGGTTAAAAATAATAGATACACATTCCTATATTCTGCACCATCAAAAGGATAAAAAATATTCCACACATCAAGAAATGATTGCAGGAAGTTCTGTCTACTGCTAGAAGTATATTAAAATGTTATAAGTTTAATTTCAAAGAGACATTCAAGTGTTAGCATTCAAACAAAGCCTCTCATTTTGCAACGTATCGTGTTGGAAAGAGTTGATTTAAGTATTCGCTGCCTAACGTAGATGTACTTGCAGTGTCTACAGGTACGCATCACAATGTCTATCATGACATGGTGAAGCCCTCTAAAGAAGTTATCTGTACCCCCTTTCCTCCTTACTTTCGATTACTGTCATCTAGAGCAACGAGATTTCCAAATTGCAATCCCCATTTCAGCGAACGACTTCCAATCTAAAGTTTTTGGATGAAATTTACTTCTTCCTCGATGACCCAACATTCATTTCCCTCCCTTATTACACTTCAAAGAAATAGATCCAACTCGGAATGGTTGTTTTCATTCCTGAAGTTTTTCTATATGATTGATATGATCTCTTTCGATAGAGGTACATGCAAAAGTCGATAAGGTATTCCTATAGGAAATGACACTTTTGCTGATATTGCCCGTTCTTATTTTTCTTCGAATAAATCCGTTTTCTTTTCGACGGTATTTCCTTTATTAGAAAGTTCTACTGCATAAAATGGCGAAACCAAGCTCAAATATATCAGTCAGTAGTTGTTATTATCTACACTATATCTAAATATTTCGTGCTAATTCTTCATCAAACACTGGAAATGAAACATTTCTGGTTCTGAGATGAAAGTAATACGCACAAATTACATCGAATGTTATCGAAGTAATGCATAGATGCTTACTTTTGAGTAAATAACCTTAACGGTTATAATAACTCTGTCTGAATTGATGAATTTAGAGGAAGTAAATTAGTGGAAGACGAAATCGGTATTATGCGATACGCCCACTACTTCGGTTGATCGATCCGACTATCCGCGTAAAATTTGAGAAATAGATGCGAGGACTAGTCGTTTCAGGGAGTCATTCTTCAGCGATCGATATATAACACCAAGCTAAAGAGGTAACTCGAACGCTTGGTGTTTACACCCCGCCAAACGGGAGGCGGATTGTAGGGTACTTATGTAGCTGTAATGCAAAGAGAGTGGCCACGATAAGTCGTGGAAAGACTATATATAAGGAGCGTAATACGTTCTGATTTAACATCTACTATGCCTGATTATGACAATAATTATAGTGTAATGACATTTTCAGGTAAGTTGTGGAAGACTTACGTCATTTATATATTTATGTCATATTCTTTAATCGTTCACGAATTCTTTCGGAGGGTTAATCTTTGGAAGACTATGACCTAGAAATTCAATTTCCTGTGGGATGAAAAATACGGTAAATCAGATTCATTAGCTCCGGGTGTGAAAAGAGGCCGTATAGACCTCATACATCAAAAGATAGGGCCAATGTCAAGGTGATAAGGTTAAATTTTGTCAATATCGTAAGGTTGTAAATTAGCCGCCAAAGAAAGCTATAAACAAAAATATCATAGCCCTTTTTTATAATATACCGGAAACCAGGATTTACGTTTAAACATTGTCTCAAAAGACAGTGTAACTCAACTCAAAAGACAGTGGCTATTTGCCTCTTTCTGAAGTCGTTGCTTCCATATCATTGCAAGAGTGGCAGTTTTATTACTTTATTATTGACTTCACATTGCGAAGAATTGGCACCTTATGCTGCCCTCTTGCCATCTTCGCTGACGCTTTTCCTTACATAATTTCCAGAATGTGATATGCCTACATGACCTAAATGATGAAAAACTAAAATTTATTACAGATATTAACACTGATAGAAGATTTACAAGTCGCTACAGAATAACGATTTGTTGATTAAAGGCTTACATAATCTTTCATCGAATAAATAGCATTGTGATGAGCGCCTCGATTCGTATAAGTTTTGTTTCCATGAGTCATAAAGTTTGCATTATTATGTACTTCAAATTAATACATTTTACTAATGAACGTAGACATTTTGTTGAGTTTTGAGATATTTCACATTCCCTTTACAGTGTGAGTAATTTCGAGTACTTCTGGAAAAGTCAAAGAATTAATTTAATGCTGAACATTAAATGATTAATACTATTTAGTGACTGAGAATAATGACTCCAGGTTCTTCAAACAGAAAAAAATGACTAAGATAGTGTACATGAGGAGAACTTTTGCGCATCTTTTTTTATGAGACTTTCAAATTCAACATAGGGAGGAGAAGAAATACTCGGGAGAGATATTCAAATACTGGATTCCCTGGATTCCCTTAAATTTCTATCTATTTTCCACCCAAGAGTACTCATTAGCGTGATAAAATGTTTTTTAATCTTTAATATAAACTCCATTTAATATCATAGTGAACCTTCTGAGGATGGCGTTGCAAAGCGCAATATTTCTTATCGTTGTGCTTGTAATTAAATGAAATCCGCCTCCTCTGGCCAGCTTGAGACTTAATTACGCTTCTAAAAATATCAAGAGCATTCGTATATATGCGAGCTGTTCGTCTCATTAACTCTCTTTGGAATGTCACTCAAAAAGAAAGCGCTTCTTTGCCTTCTCGTCCGTCCAACTCATCCGAGAGAATCTTTTTTGCCGCCTCACCTCCGAGCTTTCTTCTCCACGCTCTCTTTCCGCATAACTTTCCTAATTTTAATTACTCCTTAAAATCTACCCCTCAATCTTCCTCTTTGGATAACTTTCTTTTTTCTTTTGACTGGCAGAACTGCGTCGCAGCCATCCGCTTCCGGTTCGCAGCTCGATTTTTTCTCTGACGGCTCATAAACCTGGAAACGGGCTCTCATATTGTACACTGAATCACTTTTTATAAAAGCGATCAGTAAGGAATATTTCACTATACCTAGTTTTAAGGGAAATTGAGGCGTACCTTGAATTACGAATTGATTTGCCTTCTTATCATCTTTATGTGAAGAGATTGAAACTAGGTTCCTATCCAAAAGAGGAAAACGTGAAAGAAAATCTAAATGGCAGATAGATTCCATACGACATATCTTTCTTAGGTCTAAAGAAAATTTCCTTTAGTCGGTTGCCGTAATTTAGGTTTTAGTGAACTAACGTAGGAAAACTGAAGTTTCGGATTCAGATATTTGAATCGAAATCGGGTTCATAATTTATGGAAATTATTTTCCTAAAAATAACCAATTCTTATTATTGCACAGATAAATCGAATCAGCTAAAGCGTTACACATTATTAAGGATTACATTAATAGGATCGGATCTGATCGACTCCATTCCATATGAAGATTGATTCGATTTACTTGGCTAATTAGAATTAGGAAATTGTTCTCTAAACGTTTCAACTTATAGACATGAAACCATATGCAGAAAGTTACGCGAGCAGACAAAATCACTGGGAGCAGGAATTATATGGTGAGGGAGACATCAGAGAGTTAATTGTAATGATAGGGAGGAGAGAATCTGACTGTAAAAGTCTTAATCTGAGGAGAAAGCCATTAGTTTTCATGAGAAGAACTGTCGAGATCTGAGAAATCTATACGAAAGGCAATCACCGAGTTAGTCGAAGTTCATAGTATTGGACATTTTAAACTAAAGAAAGCCGATGTTAGCAACTTTGGTCATTACAACTACGCTAAATTTGTTAATTAAATATTTCCACAAGAAAAGAAAAAAGAAAGAGTGAGTCCCGGGAGTCGGCTTCAGGGGTATGACCGCCGAGGGACAACGGTTAATTCTTACAACTTCTGCACCGAGTAACACTTTGTAGCGCTGAACTTATTACATCGAGGGTGTATTAATTGTGAATGTTTTAATATCCACTCAAGGGCTGGCTTCCATTATTAATTAAGTAGCGTGACATCAATTGCAGCAATAATTTGTTATTCGTCATCAAAACAAATTCAACTGATATTTATTGCTCGTACTATTGCCCTAGTCAAGTATTATTGCTCTAGTATTTCCCTATTTAAATTTTGCCTTAGTTACTCTAAAAGCAATTTAATATAACAGTACCATATTCTCATTCATTTTAGTCGTAGGATCCTATGAACATTCCAAAATTCTATTATTTACGTCAAATTGAGAGCTGCTTTCTGAGGTGGTTGCCTCATTTGCTCACCGTCTGGTTGCAGTTGAAGAATCCTATGAAAGCTTACTGAGTTATCACTGCTTACTGCGGGTAGTAATAACAACCATAGCTATGATTATAAATTAAGCTGATAAATTTATAGGAAGATACGTAACGAACTTGAAGATGCCCAATTTATGCTTGATGGTCAATGCAATTTTTTATAAAATATTATGTACTAATAAAATTTACTCAAATGTTTCAAAGATACCACTAAAACTGTACTAAAATGTTTTGAGTTTTAAATGTAATCATAAAACTGTAGAAGATTGAACTTGCTCTAAATCCTTGACAGTTAAAAAAATAGCTTTTACGAATTGTAAAAATTTAATGCGACACTTTTCGATATTTATTAATTTCTTTTGAAAGTAAAACTTTAGAATAATTATAGTGTAATGACATTTTCAGGTAAGTTGTGGAAGACTTACGTCATTTATATATTTATGTCATATTCTTTAATCGTTCACGAATTCTTTCGGAGGGTTAATCTTTGGAAGACTATGACCTAGAAATTCAATTTCCTGTGGGATGAAAAATACGGTAAATCAGATTCATTAGCTTCGGGTGTGAAAAGAGGCCGTATAGACCTCATACATCAAAAGATAGGGCCAATGTCAAGGTGATAAGGTTAAATTTTGTCNTGCAAACGTTAAATCTATACCTAATGTACTCGTATCCATTAATACCAGAGTCAATGGAAGTACGTAAGTACAAAATCGATTACTGAGCGATGAAGCGGCCTCTGGATCATCTGTTTGGAAGCATCCCGCGGGGATAATTATCTTCCAGCGAATATTGGCGAGGGAGAGTTCGGATTTCCGCTTAGGTTCGCATTGTTCTTCGAAAGGAGATCTTCATCCTTTCTTGATGAGAATGTTTGAACGCTTTCTCCAAACAGCCGAGATAAGCTCACGCACGGTGGTAACTGTCATTTAATCACCCATCAGCCTATTAATGCCCATGATTTAATGAAGGCGGTGTGCGCGGAGTTAGAACTAGACCGACGCTTTGGTCAGATAACATGCGAAGACCTACGTTGCATTGATGCATTAAAACGAGCCATGATTTTAAATACCAATCGTAGATAATTATTTTCGTAGACACTACTTTGTTACTACAATGTTGAACAATTACTATAATCTCATAATTTTTACTATAATTTAGGAGTTCTGTTTTCTATCGAGGCAAACATTTTGGTGATAAGTTTAAAAATTTTAGTTGTAAAAATTACGGAGACTCTTTTTCATAGTTTCTATGGTTGTAGAATGGTGACACTCGGGTTAAATCATGGACATATTCAGTATTTTAGGTCTTCAATTCGATATATTAGTAAAATAGATCGATGGAACTCAAAATGTGCCCCAAAAACCACAATAAATGATTTAAAAGAAGTTGGTTAGAATTGTCCATAGATCAGTAGGGGATGGGCAGTGTATTATTCGAAATCTGCATTAGTACCCTGATAACCACATTTAGGCTAATTGCAGGGGGTTTAAGCACTAGTTTGACCTATTTTTCTAATATTTTTCGTGCAAATTTCTTGTAAAATACGTTACCAAATCAATAGGTTCTAGTATCAATTTTCCTGATTTTTCTTACAGCATTACTGAATTACGTTTTCAATAAATCTAGTATTTATTTCGCTCAATGCGAATTATACAAATAATTCATAGACGATAATCAAGTACTTTTAAATCTTCCAATTATTTTTATGGGTAGTTGAGATATTGTAATTGTACTGCTTATTATGAAGGTGCTTCGACACTTCGATTATATGCCCAATTTTTCATAGTCCTAAGATATCTTTTATGTACATACCATATATTTGAGAAAATAAATCTATTACGAAATATTTGTACATTTAAAACATTTATAATGAAAAGGAGACGTAAACACAATGATTAACGAAAGACGTGCATTTTGGACCTGCTAAAAGTTACTAATATCTTTATTGAAAAATATTTAACCACTTTTAATGAGTAAAATTTATGTCTAATGAACTTCTCAGTTCTTCTTCTCAGAACTTCTCTTCTAAGAGAAGATGTTATATCTTATTAAGAAATATACCATCTGGAGTCAAGAAAAGAACATACTTTTACCACAAACATTTTCTTTATTTTTAACCAAAACAAACCACCAGATTAGAACGAGTAATCGTTAGCAGGTCACCTGGTGATAACGGTCACTCGTCGAAAACTGAGTGCGAGTTTTTATAAAATAAAAGAAATATCTGGTGAGTTCCACGAAAAATATTTGACTTGTTAGTCTCTCTTTTCAGTCTGTCAAGATCAATCTGTATATTTCTAGGATGCAAATTAATTCCTATAATTTTCGTTGATAACCATCCATTTCTGTTTTTATTTTATTTGACTATCTTTATTTGATATGACGCATATGCTAAAGGAGTATCCAGGATTTCAAGGTTAGTCGAGCAAGAAACAACAGTTTGTACATTTCGGCACTCAAGTGAATCAGAGGAGAATAGTCGTCGTAAACTTCCATCCCATTGCAATAGTGTGGCAAACTGAGACAACTTCCGAGCAAATAAAATAGACTAACTCTAATCCATTCCCCACAGTCTTTGGGACATATCTTCGGCGTTGTTGACCTAGAAAATCTTCCTAGTGCTAGCGCAACAGTTTGCAGCTGAAAACCAATATTGTTACACCAAACCTGCGCCATCATCGCAGCCCTTTATACTCTCAGTCAGTCCCTTGAGCGAACGTCATCTCCCCTACATGTTTAACAGCGGGACAAATATTTGATTTGTCAGAGGAAGGAAGAATGATCGTTCTTACATCTTTCAGAGGACGAAGGGAGATAAAAATGAAACAAATGAAGGATACGAATCTCGCGGTGAGATTTCTTGATAACCAAGATTATACCCAACCCTTTTCTCAGCGACACAATTACACATTAACTTGGAGTTAGCGGTAGCGTAAATGTTTTCTCTTGTCTTGAGTTATTGGTGTCAGTACAAAGAATTCACTCATTTGATTATAAAGTATTATATTCATTAAAATTGTGAATTACTTTGAGTTTTTAATTACCCAGATATATTTTATTTTACTAATTTTATACGTTTTAGGGAGGAGAGAATCTGACTGTAAAAGTCTTAATCTGAGGAGAAAGCCATTAGTTTTCATGAGAAGAACTGTCGAGATCTGAGAAATCTATACGAAAGGCAATCACCGAGTTAGTCGAAGTTCATAGTATTGGACATTTTAAACTAAAGAAAGCCGATGTTAGCAACTTTGGTCATNACAAAGAGTGAACATTTTAAATATACCCATTGCTAAATCCTATTAAACGATAAAATAAATCGGAAGATAGAGTATTATTTAAAAAAATTATAAAAATAAAAATTTTTGAATATAACACACAAAGTACTAACTAGTGTTACGAGTATCACAAAGAAACTTTTCAAACGGAAAAAAACTAGTGTTGAATAAAATTTTTCGGTATTTTTAACGAAATATCCCATTTAGGAACAAGCCAAGACAAAAAATAAATGTAATATACGAGTACATTGTCAAATTTGAACAGTTACTCTCGGATATTTCACGGCACACTAAGACCTCGACCGACCCCGGTGGCTGTATGGTCGGTGCAGTAACCTTTTGACTCCAAGGTCCCGGGTTCGAGTGTCGGCCAACCAGGTTTCTCGGGGCCAGGGTATGGGTGTATCTGCTCGAAGTTTGTATTTGTGGGTGTGGTCGTCAAACACGGGTTTGGTAGCCCTGATCAAGAATAGGAGAAAATCAAGAAAGGACGTGAATTTCGTAATGGACTTAGCTGATAACCGAGATGATTTGAGTGGCTTGCATCCCTGAAAAATTTCTCAGGGAAATTCGAGCCACTTTTTCTGCTGAAGGGAAAAATTAGAAAGAGTTTCCCGAGGAGTTTTCCACTCCACAAAGCTGGCGCTCAGCCTCATGCCCTCCCTCTAAATACTTTTGAAAGAAGTGAAGGAATTCACGTTTTCTTTCTCGCGCTTGTATATCCCTCTCTCCCTTCGCATCTCTCTTGGAAATACCCTTAGTACTCTAGACAGGCACCTGAGCTCTTGCTCATTCTCCCTGCGTTCCTCAATTATTCATGCAAGGTTTCCTCCATTCTCCCCCTCTCTTTCCGACAGTCTTATCTCTTTTCATCTCTCATCCCCCTTTCCCTCCAACTTCGCTTTCCATTCCACTAAATCTTTATTCCTTCCACTCTGAAACTACGCCATTCCGATCTCTATCCAGTTACATCTATAACATAGATCCGGTTACATCTATTACATAGGGTTAATTTAATGCTACATGCATATATTACATCGTGTGGGAAGTTTTCTTCGTTCGTATTGATTACACAATCTTGGATTCTCTATTAAAGTTACACCTTTGGATACTTCTACATCTACATAAGTACCCTGCAAGCCGCCTTCCGGCGTGTGGCAGGGAGAATATAAGTTACTTCTTTGAATTTTAGGAAAACTATCGACCTTAATATATTGTGCGTCGTAAACCTTAAGTGACTATTATTAGTGATGATTTGCTGGATAGTTATTGCGCAATTCTCTAAACAGTAGTTGAAAGGGAACTAGATTTAGAAGATCTCAATTCAAAGCGGACCGTGGTATACGAAAGTGGGTAGCACGTTCGCCTTCGTTGAAAGGGATCCCAGGTTCGATTATGAGTGGGCGATATGTTATTAATCGAGCATCGTGGAATAATTGGAAGCTATCTGAATTAACAGGCAACGGGTCCAAGTAGGATTTGATACGATTACGTGGTCAGTGGCCATGTATCACCCACTATGAATGTCGCTTGGCTAGGCAATTCCCTCTCAAAGATATACTACGCCATGGATTTTAACATATTTCCACGCAAATATGCAGTGGTTCTGGTCCATACCATGAAAAACTTCAACGTATATCAAAATCATTACATTTGAACGCTATTAAATAATAAATTAGATATGATATTTCAAACTCGTTTAAAATAATATTCATAGCGCTTCCTGATACGCATTGAAAGGTCTCTCTTTTTAAGAAATGCGAAATCCGGCGCCGAAAAATCTAAGCTTTTGCAAATAAAAATGAAATAGAATATGAAACAAAATACAGATGTACTTTTACTAGAGAGGACAGAAAGTTATCCAACACGAAAACCAGGAAAATATATATAAAATGCTGTACCATGACCAGAGATGAAATATAATGAGAAAAATTGGTGAAGTGTTGGAGATTACATGCATCTAATGTAGCTGGACACATAAGAACAAATGAAATGCTAAGGAAATCCTAATACAATACCTATTTACGGGAAAAAAAACACATCCCAGGACGTTTTGAGCACCCAACATGCTACAGGATGGGTATAGAAACATTAGCTTCCCAAAAGACTTGGGAGAGAACATTTTAGTACTATCTGGTATAGAGGGATTACGCGATTCCATTCGCTGGACGGTAAGATTTCACAGTGAATGAAAAAGGTGGGAAAAATGTTGAAAATGATAAATTGGCTGTACAAGGAGAATGGTTGGAAATTCCCATAAAAGATACGCTTTTATTCTAAGTGTAACTATACCAATGCTCAGTGGAGCTGAATTTGAAGGGAACGCTAATGAAAAAATCCTTTATCGCAGAATGCGATAAAATATGAAAGCCGAGGAATCGTATTCAAATCATCCGATTCAGATTTTAGTCGATAAAGTGATGATGTCCACATTCCCTTCTCCTGTTCTTTGTTTTTCCGCATCTTTTCTCTCCGAGTTTTTCCTCATTTTCCGTTCCCCACTTTTTACTTAAGGCGGTTTACCGACGGTTGGCAACTGTACGTTTGATTGTGCGGAAATATTCGAATTTCAATGTGAGAGATATTCTCTTCGATGCTATCTTGCTGCTGATCATTTTTAGTTTTATCTCTCCTTCGAGTGTTTGTTCAAACAATCTCTGCTTCTCCGTCCTTATCTTCTCTACCTCAGTTTTTCGATGTATTTGCAAATATTTATTCGCCCATGTCCTTCCTTTATCTGCAAGCCCTTTCTATTCCTATTATTTCCGTTCCATTCAATTCACGTTCGTCATTTTGCTCTTAGCCGCCGTCCACCGTCTCTATGATTTCCGCTTCTTGATTTTCGTGCCTCATCGCATCAACAGGATATTCCACCGCTCTGAAGGCAATAATCAAGAATTCAATTTAGATGAATCGATTGGGAATAAATTTCGATACAGACCCAACAATCCTTTTACAATCTAACGCCGAAAGCATCGCAAACTAATGCGATTAACTGCTTCAATTATTTAATTATGGCGTGAATTTCCGAACAGAAAAATTACAGACCACTATTCTAAAATTCAATCGCTGCTTTTGCGTTTTGTTTTCAGAAATTGTCTTCATTATCCTCACAGAATAAATCAATTATTCCGTTTTCATATTATTTTCATTAGAGCGGCCTCAGTTTTCTACAAATGAGTGTCGTCTTTCAATAGAAAGGAAAATCGACATGTAAAACGATATTTCAAAATCTGTGTATTTGTTTCTAAGCCAAACACGAACATCTTTGTTTATCCCTGTCAAATTTCAAACACTTTTTTCGCCCATGGATGAAGATTATCCGCTTTAATTTATTGCCGCTTCGATATTTTTAATGAGAACTAATTTTCTCGTTTCCATCATAGAGGACTTAATCACGATTTGTTTCCTTTAGTATTCATTTCGAGTTTTATAATCTTATGTACTATTTTTTCTCACTCCCTCAAATATTCATTCTTCGTGCGCTCTTCATCAGCTAAGTTTGCTTTTGCAAAAGTAATTTTCTATTCATTTCTCATGTCATTCATAGTGTACATGACAAGTAATAAGCACATAAACATATTCTCTCCTTGTGTCAGCCGATCCATTTTAATATTGTACTCACGCCGCTTTCTAATTTGACTGCCTTCTAGTTTGGAAACGGGACACAGTTTAAATACTTACAAATCAGTCTCACACGGAACACCATTCTCAAACTATAAATAAATATCTCTATGTTAGTTTCATATATTTTTGTCATTCAGTTTCCTCTGATCCTGGATACGTAATGTTAGCAAGACATCTTTTTAATCTACTTCGCCAGCAAAATCGTGTTTTCGCAACTGTATAGATTGTGATAAAGAATAATACAATCTGCAATTTCACGAAATAGTTTAGTTAAATCAGATCGACGAACATTTTAGTTTTCGAAGATTTTCGCCGATTACACTTCCTTTTTATTTTCATTCAGTAGTTGCGAATTGACATATGATGCTTTTCATAGTTTCATAACTAAACTCCTCCCATAAATTTATTCTGAAATGTGTCCTTTCTGTTTTTATGCGTCATTTTGAGCAATGGAGGAGGTATCTTTTATTTCGCACTTTTTTAATAGAATGGTATGTTTTACCGAAGTACGTATCTCTCTCTCTCTCTCTTAGTCCTTTTTTATTTTTCATATCATAATTTTCCGATTACTTCTTTTGTTCTAGTGTAATTATAATATACTACAAAAAGAGTACCCTATTTCCTCAGTTAGAAAGTTAAGATTTTGCCTTCCTCATCTTTTGTACCACCTCCATCGCCAATTATCAATGTATCTTTTACTGTAAAATATTTTCAGCTTCCTTACTCAAAAGTGAGAATGAAATGAGGTTCTCAAAGTTCTAGGTTTTACGTACTACATGAAACATTTTCCTTAGCCATCCGAAGCAGGGCTTCCGGTTCACGCATTCCTAGCCAAACACCGGTATCATTACTGGGAAATAAAATTCAAGGGGAAAGATGTTCCAAACTGTTATAAAAGAGACGCTCCGCAGCCTCTCTGAGGGAACTGCATAAATATATATTTCGTGAACACTCAGGAGACTATTTCCTCTTATTTAGCTTTGCACCTTATCTCTGGAAGAGTTGCATCTTCAAACATAGCGTTCATAGCTCGTGCGTATACGCCCATTTTTCATTAATAATTAAAAATGTTTTTGGTGAAAGGTTAAGTTTCTCTGATTGATATTCTAATTTGAAAATTTCCGAATCTCATCATTATCTGATTGTGGTTTTGTGGAACATTTATTACCGATTAGAAGGAAGCTAGTGATGTTGATACCATCAATCAGTGGAAATAACTTTATAGAGTTCTTCGAGACACCCTTGCTTTACGTGTTCTCCTCCGAATAATTATTACGTCTTACACTCCAAGAAAGCTTTTGACCATATTCGTACGCACATGTATATCTGTACAATCTTTGCTTTATTTATTTCCTCTTAGTCATTGCTAACAAGTACTGAAACCGAATTACAAATCGTAAATAATGCAAATAGAACTCATCGTATTACGATAGAATTCGTCCTATCAGCCTCTTCTTTAGGCCACATTATTTAGGAGATACGGGTCTTGGAAAATTCTGCCAAAATGCCCCTTCGAAAAATCTTTAATTTTTTAGGAACCTACCACATACCTTCTTCAACGGAGTTTTATCTATTCCATAGAATGTTATCGCATTTGTTTCATTAGAAATTCACTGCAAGATGACTTGTTCGCATAAACATAAATATCCTCTTCATGGCCACATTTGTTAAACCAGAGTATGCAACGCGAAGGTATTTAGGGGGAATTTTCAAAGAGTCGTATCTCCTAAACCAGTAAAAAAAATATGGTTTAATTTAATTTCAATTCTCTATCACCGTGAACTAGTCTCGTTTCAAAGTCGCGAGACAACCATCACTCCGTGTGTGCCAAAGTTCCTAGAGGGAAACCTTCGGGTAAGTACAGCACAATAGTAATATTCATTTTAGTAGTAATATTCATTTTAGAGAGACCAAAATGAATATTACTACCACCTATAATTCAGCAGCTTTTATATGACCACATTCATGAACACGACTGAGAGGAAATTAAAAGATAGCCTTTTTTTTCTATGGAAAGAAAGAAAGATACACGGCTGTTAGAGCAATGTCAAAGCATAGATATTATTCCAATGGGACGAGAAGATAGTTCTCGAAATAACTCCAATGTTAACATGATTCCGATGAGAGAGACGAGAACATAGTTCTCCAAATACGTATTTGGTGCCCTTTGATACTTACGTACTTCCCTGAAACTATTGGCTGCGGAAACTACAGATGCAGCAGAGGATCCACACCAAAGGTATGTTCTCTTTTAACCTTTGAATCTCACGGCTTTCGGAGATATTTCTGTGTTTTGACAATTTCTTCTACCTTATATAAAACAAATTCTACTCAATACATGACTGTAGGAAAACGAATATTATGAGGCCAGGTATTTTACCAAAATGGAACCTAGTTTTCATGAGATTATTCGATTGTCACTTGATTTCTAATATTTTTTCTCATTGTACATTACTCGACACCTCCTTTAAAAAATAAGCAATTTAATCTCTGTTTGTCACATAAAGTACCCAACCCAACCCAACCCTACTCGACACCTCCTTTAAAAAATAAGCAATTTAATCTCTGTTTGTCACATAAAGTTATCTCATTTTTTATAAAATAAAAATTAGTAGTAGTGCTGTTAAAAGTGCTTCGACAGCTTTGGTAATTTCGCACGTAGGCACTCACCGCGAACCGAACCTGGGACCGCTTTCACCCGAAGTCGAACGCCTTGCCCACTTGGATATCCGGGAGCTCGAATAAAAATTTATAACACCAAATTGATATATTTGAACATTTCCATTCAATCACTGCTGTTTAAAGAACAGCAGAAAATAATTTCCCTACGAAGAGTGATAACATTGTCTCGAATTATTACATATTTACGAATAGGCAATTTATATGATATTCGGTATTTCAAATGTGATGTCATAACAGCATGTTTAGTATTTTTCCCCAACAAAATAGATATACTCAGTGTTACTGATAAAAATGCGTAATACAGTTTAATAAAATATAACTATTCCAAATGCCCCAATAGTCTGGCTTATAGCTTTGATGAGAATAGGAACATTTTCCAATTGAAATATCACCCAATCGTCAGACGATTTTTTCGGCATTTCACAGAAAAACTACTTTGAAGAACTACTATGGACGCCAATGACAAGTAAATTATCGAGAATTCATTCCATTAACGCGTTTTGCATATATTTAGAAAACTTGCCAGAAATAATAAATTAATCGTGTCAAATAGACTAGGAACAACGAAAATGGCTTTAATTTATGTACTTTGATGCATTTATATTTTAAAAAGCATTATACAGAAACTCAATATCTTACTGATAAACGTAAAACAAACTTTGCTTACACTTATAAGATAAATTTCTTTACTTCCATAGGTCCGGAAGGAAAATATATCAACGTCTTAAATTCGTTAACACGCAATACATTCCCTTTTATTCACTTGACTTAATCATAAAGAACAGCAACCAATGTTATTCAAATTTCCGATTCTGTATCAAAATGAAAAGAGAAAGTGGCAACGAATGTCGGGAAAGAGCGTAGGTTTCTCACCTTAAGCGTAGGTGAAAGTAAATGGAAATTGGAAATGTCTCCTTCTGAAAAGTTACTCACAGAAAATAAACAGCGATGCCTCCAGAATCAGGATGATCAAATTCAAGAACTTGCGAACTAATTACTCCATCCCCATTTCCTGCTTCCCTGGTATCTTGTGAAACAAATGCTCTGGATGCTTTTGATGAAAATAAAATAAAATTGCTTCAAAACGCGATTATCAATCGTCAAACTGTAAAAATGGCTCTTGGAATCCTCTACTGAAATCATTTCCGGAGTTGATGAAGATATTTCAGCTCTCATGTTAGATGCGAATATTAAGTAACGTCTTTATGCACAACTTTAAAGTGCTTCCTTAAATACCTGCGTCGTCTGTGACCTGAAATTAAAAGACCCAGGTATTTTTTGTCGGAATCAAACTATTAAAGGGAATCCAACCCTTAGAAAACGGCAAATTTCATGCTGTTAAGTTCCTTAATTAACGCCGAAAATTAATTCTCAAACTTTCTCGTTTCTAACAGATACCAAACTATATGAATTTTCGACATCACGCAACTATTTTATCTTTCGATAAGAGATGAAAGTCTTGAGTAATTAAGATAATGGATCAAACGAACTCGAGGGATGGCGTAAAGCGATGCGATTTATTAAATACCCCTACATTAAAAAAGCTAGCCTTTACGAAAAGCTCTCTAACGTTTTCGAAGAAAAGAAGCTAGGTGGCGTGGATAAATATTAGGGCGTATTACGAAATTCAGAGAGGGCTCATTTATGAAAATGTGATAAGGATTATGCCAATTCTCAGCAATTTCAAATTATCTGTTAAGAAGTAATAAGAAATAGATACGAGGACAAATAGCTAAGAAATCAAATCCAAGTGGACTTCACAACAGTAGAGAAAGGAAAAAAATTGTTACTTGATTTTTACACCCCATGCCCTTTTCCTACAGGCTACTTGTAAAGTATGGATTTGGACCATCTGAGGATAAAGTAAGACTATTTTATTAAAATCTCTTGAATTTGTTTTTGAAATTTTGCCTTTAAGCCGGAGCTTATCAATTACTATTCCATAGCGTAATGATAGCATTAATTACAATGATGGTGTTCTGCACAACTTCCGAATGCATGCATTTTACCACGAAGATCATCCTAAATGTGGAAAATTTACGTCATTAACACTAAATAAGAATAATCCTCTGAAATGTGTTTAATCCAAAAACAGGTGCAGAAGTTTTGAAGAACATTCTCTTAGACTTTTTTCAGTTCCATTTCGATCACATACATTGAAAAGAGACAGAACAATTACATTTTAAAAAGGGCTCCACACGAGGAAAATTCCACAATTAAATATGAATGTTTGCCAAAATATAGTTTACCTGGCTTTAGGTAAGTGGTTTTAAACCAGCGATCGACTAAACCCGAGAGCTGAATGAAGATTTTCATTTTGGTTATGGAGGTGTTTTTACCGAAAATGTACAGTATTTTCTAATTAAGCACAAACGAAATATAAACCTTNCATTCATTCTCATTTATAAAAAAAAAATCTTGTCAGTGACATAAAATAAATATCTTATCTTAAATTGTGAGCCGATATTATTTCAATGAATAACCTTGTTTGAATGAATAAACAACGTGCTTGTTGCATATGTGATTGGGTGATTAGAGAAACATGCATGGACAATTCTTAAGAACGATAAAAGTTTCTTTATCTAGATGCATCACCGATACCTGTCCCGGAAATAAGACATCCGAAAATAATTGATGGAACTTATTCATAACGTATGAAAAGTAATGTTACAAAATATCTTTAATTCCCAAAATGAAACAAAATATTTGCGATATTTTCCCACGTGATGCCCCACACCATCAGGGTTTCGGATGTTGTTACTCAATTTTGATGAATTTCCTTTTCTTTCTCAGTTATTTTGAGAGCGGAACCACACGAGAGTTAACTCGAGAATATTCAGCGATATCGGACGCAGTGAGAATGAATATTTACCCCGACGGTACCGCTCCGATAAGAATTCCATCTTTATCTCCGTTTCCCCTTTTGGTATTCCGCGGGGAATTGTATCGACCTCCTTGTTTCCGATGGACTCCGAGGCAGTGGATGGAAGTGGTCGGGTTAACCATCCACCACCTTGAAATATTCAATCCGAATTTCCTGGAGGAAAAGAGCTTAAGTGGATGGGGAGGGTTGGAGGATCGCCTGGAAAGAGGTCACGGGTACACGTGCCAAATGACAAAAGATCCACTGCGATGTGACCGGTGGAATTTGCATGCGTCTGCCGGTTGGAATGGTGAGGATTTAGACAATAGGATTTCAATTGTTTATGAGTTCAACGAGATAAATTGGGGTCAAGCTCGAGGGAAAATTTCGTTAAGTAGAGGTGATCTATTACACCCTTATTTCGGCCCCTGATATGCGATACGTTAAATTGGCAGATTCCTTCGGGATTCGGTGTGGATTGGAAGCATCAATATTCTCTGACTAAAGCGGCAAATTCCCTTATGCTACGGAATTCCTCCGTGGATATTCTGACGCTAATCTTAACGCATGTACGAATATGCCTACGTATCCCCCATTCCTTATCAATTAAATAAAACGAAGACTGATAAAATAATTATTACTTATTTCAAATTTATTTATTACTTAACTTATGCTTCGATGGATAGTTTTATTCCAGAAGATCACTAAGACAATTGAATCCATTATTATCCTTAACATTTTTATTCAATTCTAAGCTTTATTCATCATTATGAAATAATTATTTGTATGTACTATAGTAAGGGTTATTAAAACCGCTTATTTAATCACTTTTCTGTCGGCTATTCAACTCGAAGGCCAGTTTGGACCTCAAACCCTTCACTTTCAATTCAAATCAAATTCAAATCCTCCGAAGAAGGAATGAGGATTTCTAGTCAAGATTAGGTCATCCTTTGTCTTTTAATACTCCTTTTGCATAATGACTCATATTCTAAAACCTGCTTAGGAATCCTCTCTTTAGGCATTTGCAGTACATGCTATCTTCATCCATTTTTATACTCTACTAATCTTTCTGAGATCACTTGAACACGTAATCCCTCTCTTATAGATGCATTTTTTAATTTGTCTATTCTTCTACAACCTTTCACTGCACGGAGAAATTTCATTTCAGATAACTCTATTTGTTTTAGTTCTTTTTGTTTTTCTGTCCAAGATTCTGACCCGTAAAACATAGTAGGAACTACTATCGCCTTATAAAACTTAATTATCAAGGACTAAGGTAAGGTTTGAATACTTTGCATGATAAATTCCTGCGGCTGATCCTAAAGGAATAATAAGTGTGAAAAATAGTGATATGACTGTGATTCGAACCCATGTCTCCCACTTTCCGGGTAGGTATTCTAACCACTGAACTACCATGCCGCGTCTCTACCACACTGTTAAGGGAAAGTGGGAGTCCTGGGTTCCAGTCCCAGTCATGTCGCTATTTTTCACACTTGTTATTCCTTTAGAACTTAATTTGGGTTTATTTTCTTGTTTTACCATTTAAAGTTCTTCGTATTGTCCCACTTATCCTCTGCAAAATGTTAATTTTATTTGTGATGTCTTTATCATCTTCATGATATAATATCCTAAATATTGACAATGGGATATCATTTCGAGTACCTTATATTTTTTGACAAATTTTTGTCTTATTGGATTGCTTCCTAAGAATCCTATAGCTTTTATTTTAGCTATTAAATTTTTCAGTTTACATATTTTTACTCGATTGATGTAACTTATGAATCGTTATTTTTAATTTATCTTCTCTATCTTGTACAATAACCTGGTCATGAGCGAATAGCTGTTTGATTAAATACTCAGAAGGTTCGAGTTCAATGCCTGGCTGTACACCGTCTCCTTCCATATTGTAAGATATTGGACGATTGTATAAGTCTTACTCAAAATTCATTTTTTCATGAATTATGCCGCGAACTCAAGGCCAGATTTATTTAGAGCCTTGCGTGAACCTAACGGAAAGAATCCTAGGAAGGCATCATCCTGCATGTAAATGTCATAGTTTTGTGGAAGGAATTCATTTTCATCAGATAGAAAGATTTCAATTTAAATTTTCAATGCTTACACATTTAATATATGTACAGTTCTTGCAGTAATCACAACCGATGCTGTGATATGTTGAATTTATCACAATTTCAAATTAACTTAGAAAAACTTAATTTTGGTTTATCGTAACATTCCGTTAATGATTACCTATGATATGAACATAGAACTTTTGGTATACCGCTCTCCAGATAAAGATGCTTTAGTTATCTATGTTCTTTTTTGTGTAAGCAAATATATGTATAGAGTATTTGCGATATATCTGATATAGATTAAAAGTTGATAATATTTGAAAAGCGAAATTCTAAATATTAAATATTCATTATATTCGTATATAAGATATCAAAATTATTTTCTTTTAGTGCATTCATTCTCATTTATAAAAAAAAAATCTTGTCAGTGACATAAAATAAATATCTTATCTTAAATTGTGAGCCGATATTATTTCAATGAATAACCTTGTTTGAATGAATAAACAACGTGCTTGTTGCATATGTGATTGGGTGATTAGAGAAACATGCATGGACAATTCTTAAGAACGATAAAAGTTTCTTTATCTAGATGCATCACCGATACCTGTCCCGGAAATAAGACATCCGAAAATAATTGATGGAACTTATTCATAACGTATGAAAAGTAATGTTACAAAATATCTTTAATTCCCAAAATGAAACAAAATATTTGCGATATTTTCCCACGTGATGCCCCACACCATCAGGGTTTCGGATGTTGTTACTCAATTTTGATGAATTTCCTTTTCTTTCTCAGTTATTTTGAGAGCGGAACCACACGAGAGTTAACTCGAGAATATTCAGCGATATCGGACGCAGTGAGAATGAATATTTACCCCGACGGTACCGCTCCGATAAGAATTCCATCTTTATCTCCGTTTCCCCTTTTGGTATTCCGCGGGGAATTGTATCGACCTCCTTGTTTCCGATGGACTCCGAGGCAGTGGATGGAAGTGGTCGGGTTAACCATCCACCACCTTGAAATATTCAATCCGAATTTCCTGGAGGAAAAGAGCTTAAGTGGATGGGGAGGGTTGGAGGATCGCCTGGAAAGAGGTCACGGGTACACGTGCCAAATGACAAAAGATCCACTGCGATGTGACCGGTGGAATTTGCATGCGTCTGCCGGTTGGAATGGTGAGGATTTAGACAATAGGATTTCAATTGTTTATGAGTTCAACGAGATAAATTGGGGTCAAGCTCGAGGGAAAATTTCGTTAAGTAGAGGTGATCTATTACACCCTTATTTCGGCCCCTGATATGCGATACGTTAAATTGGCAGATTCCTTCGGGATTCGGTGTGGATTGGAAGCATCAATATTCTCTGACTAAAGCGGCAAATTCCCTTATGCTACGGAATTCCTCCGTGGATATTCTGACGCTAATCTTAACGCATGTACGAATATGNGCCGCGACCTGGCTACAAGAGCCGCGGAACACCGAGCATGCCTTCGCCGGAAGCAATGGCCCCCCGCTTCTTCCTTCGCCCTTCACCTCCTGGAATCGGGGCACAAAAGCAACTTTGCTCCTATACGCCTCCACCAGGAAAGAAAAGGACGTCGTTTGGACGTCCTAGAAATGATAGAGATCACCAATTTTTCGGCGGAAAATGGTTTCCTAACTAATGAGCACACCTTCTCCCAAACCTCACCTCTTATCTCCCTCCCCAAAAAAGTATTTCCCTAACCTCTCCTCCTCTTTCCCCTCCCTGCTATTTAAACAATCGAAACAATATTTTTGTACCAGACGATGCCACTCCGGTGGCGAAACCGGTCGTATATAATAAATTCAGTGTGGAAATTACAAAGTTTTATCCTTTCATTACTTAATATGGCTTTCCACAAAGTAACGCCTGACCATCTAGATTTCATTCGTTATTTACCAAACTACATCTATACATTAAAACCCCGCAAGCCGCCTTTCGGCATGTGGCAGAGAGGCAATTAGCGAATTTATAGAGAACTTCTATGCCAAATTATTTAGTTATCTTAATTGAATAATTCTGCACGATAGGTAAGACATATATATAAACGATTTATTTATAGGAATGAAAATTCTTCGCAGTAATCTTACATAATTCCCCTGAAAGTAGGCCACAAGGGTTTAAAAGCTAGTTATTCATCTCCATATTTTAAAAGAACTTTCTGAAGCATATTTGAAACGGATTTATCAAGATAAATTTACTTTTTCTGGGCAAGGTAGAGGATCTTAAAAACAAGTTGTGAGAAATGGAATGGATTTTTTATTATGTGACAAGCCTCATACAGCTGAGTCCCTAACGAATCTCCGAGAATCCCCTTTTTTCCTCATCTCCGTCTATTACCGCTGTCTTGCCT
The DNA here is from genome assembly GCA_000376725.2 of Ladona fulva. Taxonomy (NCBI): domain Eukaryota; kingdom Metazoa; phylum Arthropoda; class Insecta; order Odonata; family Libellulidae; genus Ladona; species Ladona fulva. The sequence continues at coordinate 512,851 of KZ308313.1, forward strand.
CCGCCAAAAAAATGACAGTCGCGTCCCGTCGTTATTTTCTACTTTCATTTCGATTCGCTCGAGAATTTTTTCCCCTGGCGCGGTAATTAAGATACGGGTTGGTTGATGCCCTAGCCAAAATGGATTAAGACGCGCCGAGCAAAAAATGAAATAATCTTCCCTGGAAGAATATAAATCTCCTTCCTCTGACGTTATCTTTTCCCTGGAACTTGAAATAATATAAATTCACGAGACACCTTTGTGTATGTGGATATTTTGAAGATGAGACGAGGCAAGCAAGATATTTCGCTTGGGGGTATTAATTTGATGTAAGTTAGTGCACCATATCCGTGGCGATGTTGCTATCGTTACCTTCTAGATTCTCCTTCTTCCTCATTGGAAGAGGCTTATCTCAAAAATTTACTTTTAATGAATGTGGTTGAGAAATTGAGTAATTGTTCCTTTATAATTAATTCAAAAACCTTGGAAGAATATTTTCTCGAAAAAAATGTTACTTTCATCTGCAGAATTTAATGTCTTGATGCTCGAATTTGAGAAATAAATGTCACGATCTTCTCTCATTCCAGAAGTTCTTCTCTCGCTTAAGAAAAAGCTAACCTACTTTTCGCTTACATATTCATTTTTAACTGTTAACTGAGGATTCTAAATGCGCATATTTTATTAAAATCATTTTATTTTAGATATCGTTAAATATAATGGAAAATAAGTGATTACACATTTTAAAAACATTAAGTAACACATTCACAATTACACAGTTTACGACTTACAATTTTTCGACGCCCTCTATATGGAAATTAATTATATTTCGCTCTCTCCTCTGACTCACTTGAGAGTGAGTATGCTTACCGCAGATCTTAATCTGGAATAATAAGAAAAGTGACAAAGCATAACTTTACAAGAGAGGTAAACTTAGATAAAACCCTCGAAATTTCTGCTGATTCGTAAATATACGTCAGAAAAGAGATCGTAATGTAATTTTAAATCTAAATAGGTATTCAATGAAAGGACCCTTTTACGATGCAATAACTTCGACACAGAACGAAAGTTACAATACAACACTCTATTTTAGTACAATATTACTTTACATTCGCCATATACAAGAATCATTTTTATAAGAACCTATTATATCCCATCTAAAAGTTAGGATGATNTTGTTTAATAACAGTCCCAGAAGAATATGATCCTAAGTTAAATCTTATTAATATTCCGATGTATATGATTGAGATTAATTTCGCTCTAATCACGGTGAAGATGTCACATTTTGGGGCAACTGAAAACTGAAATATATGAATTCGATGAAACAATAAATTTTATTCAGAAGAGTGAGAAGGGATAAATAAAAAAGCAACATTAATTGTAGCAAGATCCCTCTTCCTTTAAAATAATAATTTACATCGAAATGGAGATTATGCGATATTAAATGTAGTCAGCGTTACTGAGGTGTGGCCAATAAGCAACACCATGCCACCTCGAGAAGACCCTTGAAATTAAGATTGCAGAATCTGAATTCGTAATTTCTTGCCTCCTACATTCACCAGAGTCATCCGGGACCCAAACCCTTATTTGTGCATTTCTTTTGCTCCAGACCCTTTCTCCCATCTGCATTTCCCACAATTCCCTTTTTTTACTGCTCAGTCTTCATAGGTTAGACCTTATATTCTAATATTTCTTTATATATTTTCATGTATATGAAATGTATTTTATATACTGTTTACATTGTTCACGTGGCACCAAATCGTAAGATATCCTGTTTCCACTTATCTTACACACGGCAAAAAACTGGTGCGATGATTGGCAATTGGAGCTAAATGTAGACAAATGTTCAGTAGTTAACTTCTTCGAAAGAAAATCTGTTATTAAAGATTATCCGTACAGTCTACGTGGGATAAATTTATTAACAGTAGAATCGGTGAAATATCTTGGAGTAACTCTCATGAATAACTTAACATGGAGTACCCACATCCAGAATATATGCGGAAATGCACTTAAGAAACTTGGATTCGTTAAGAGAATAGTCGGTCGGAGCGACGAAAAAGTTCTTGAGCGATGTTATTTTGCGTTAGTTAGACCTCATCTTGAGTATGCATGTAGTGTATGGGGCCCCGCCGTCAAGTGTTGTATTCGGGAATTAGAAAAGGTGCAGCGAAAGGCGATTTGTTTTGTGAAGAATTGCTACGATAAATCAGTGAGCGTCACTCAGATGCTTCAGAACGCAAAATGGGAATCTTTGGAAGTTAGGAGATTTCAACAAAGGATTCATTTACTGGATAAATTTAGAGAAAGCACGTCGTTTAGAGATGATGTAGCCGATGTATAATGCATTCTCGATGCTACATAGGCCGTTCCGTTACTGCGAGAAAGATCAGGGAAGTAGATGCTTGAACCAATCGATTCAGGAACTCATTTTTTCCGCAAACTATACGCGAAAGTAATCGATTAGGGAAATTGAGTCATAGTGCAAGCACCCCCTGCCACACGCCGAAAGGTTGCATGCAGGGTTCTTACATAGCCATAGATTACATACACTCTATAGAATACATTTGCTTTCATGTGTATAAAGCATATTTTCTATCTTTTCATCGTTTATCTAAGAATTCACCATTACAAAATGAAACTATTTCCGTAAACATTGACGTTAATAAGAGTTAATTTTTTAGTAAAACAAACGGGATAGTTTTTTTCTTGAATTCTCGAAACTTGATTCGCACGAAAGTCAAGAAACTTAACTTAGTTTATTCAATACTAATTTCTAAAATCTCAGTTATTCAAGCTCAGTTTTTATAGAAAGTTATTTTCCTTCTAATCTAGCCATATTTGTAAAATAATCAAAAAATACGCGTTGAGGAGTATCTACGAGTAGAATTAGATTACTGTGAAGCGTAAGGATCCATCTCAGTTATCATTACTAATATCGAAGTATTTTCTGCCTCACGGCAAACACAGGTTAGGAAAGATGACATACACTTTCGCTTCATAGAAAATTCCATCACGAGTTGGAATTCTATATCTACGGATTCATCTCTTCCTTTGCTCGGATGGACTGCGTAGCAGAGTAGAAAGGTGGGGGAATCCAAGGGTGAAAAGTGGGCAGCGGAATTGGAAAAGGAATGGAAGGGGGAAAGAAATGGGAGAGAAAAATGCTGGAAAAAGAGCCAGTGTTATTCCCAAATCGCCATGTGAGAATTATTCTTCTAAGTGTATATATGTCGGGTCGAAGATGGCTGTTGATGATATGTGCACATACATATTTGGAATTCGGAATGATCTGTTACTGAGTAGAAAGTTTGTAAATCTGTTATTAGTAGTATTGTTAAAAGTGCTTGGACATATCAGGTCTTTTCGCACGAAGGACCCACCCCGGGATTCGAATCCGGGACCACTTTCACAGAAGTCGAGCGCATTGCCTACTTAACTATGGTTTAGTGGTTCGTTGGTCTAATATTAAAGATAGTCTCTGTAATGAATTAGTTATCGCAGCCAAAGACACATTGACAATACAATAATTTCTATAAAAAGTGATACCAAATTACTTCAATCGCTGATGAGCTATTTTCTAAATAACCTCGATTAATATCTCTTTAATACCCCTAACGACAATTTCTCACATTTTGGAAACAGCCAGGACCGACACTGCTTATCTCTCATACATCTCACCAAAATATTTGCCAAAATAAGAGGCCATTATCAATTGCTAAACCCATGCTAAAATATTTAAATACACTTATTACATCATCCATTTTTTTTGGAGACATTACCTATGAATAACGAGTTCTTTTCCCACTAATAACCTTGCAATACCTCCGATATCTTCCCTCCAATCCCCAACGCTTTTCGACATAGCAATGTATATTTCAGGGTCACAGGTGACCCTCAAATATACGTTGCTCTCATTTCATTTCCTTCCCTTGATTTACAATCCCTTTCACGCCGTTTATTGCATTGTGACGAAGCGAAGCGAGACTCATCAGATATATTCCAAACTCGTACAGAGATGCTTTGACATGTTGACATTTCGAAATGCAGGCTGCAGTTGAGTGTGAATGGCTTCCAGGAAAATTCGTCTTGTGCTTGAATCTTATCGAGTTAGTCATAATGCGATTGATGAAAGATATTTGCTTCGAACTCATCCTTACCCGTTGATGGAAATCCGTTGAAAGTGTTCACTGTCGAATAAACTTGCAGACGATTAGCAGATTCAGTTGAGACACATCCCTTTTGTAAACTACCACTATCTTAATTAGTCCTCGCATTTTGAAGGGAATCTGGGGAGGGACGATTCTAGGAACTTTGCACAATTCATCGTTAGAAGTGTACTCCAATAAATTATATTATAAGAAACTTATGTTATTTTTTACTTATTAATCTATAATCCATCAGATTTGTAGCAGTGTTATGAAAGCGATCTAAAATTGCTATAAGAGGAATTATAAAACAATAACACTACTTACGATTTTCTGCAGATTAATATAAGTACAACGAGATAAACTTCTAAGAACAACATTAACTATTCCGTAAAATTTTCATTTAATAAATTTTAATATACATAGTAATTTCAGGGATTCTGTTAGGTCTTAAAGGTGGTCTGGTCACACTTTCGGTGAAATTAGCTTTTTCTTTATTAGGTACGATTTGAGAACAAAGGAAATAAGCACTCATTATTGAGGAATAGAAGGAACGGAGCAAAGGGTATAGAGAAACCATTCCAGAATTAAGTGGTTATTGTTTAATAACAGTCCCAGAAGAATATGATCCTAAGTTAAATCTTATTAATATTCCGATGTATATGATTGAGATTAATTTCGCTCTAATCACGGTGAAGATGTCACATTTTGGGGCAACTGAAAACTGAAATATATGAATTCGATGAAACAATAAATTTTATTCAGAAGAGTGAGAAGGGATAAATAAAAAAGCAACATTAATTGTAGCAAGATCCCTCTTCCTTTAAAATAATAATTTACATCGAAATGGAGATTATGCGATATTAAATGTAGTCAGCGTTACTGAGGTGTGGCCAATAAGCAACACCATGCCACCTCGAGAAGACCCTTGAAATTAAGATTGCAGAATCTGAATTCGTAATTTCTTGCCTCCTACATTCACCAGAGTCATCCGGGACCCAAACCCTTATTTGTGCATTTCTTTTGCTCCAGACCCTTTCTCCCATCCGCATTTCCCACAATTCCCTTTCCCCACAATTCCCCACTCCTCTCGCCGATCTGCCTTCATTTGGCTTGACTCTCAGATCATCCTTCTTCCTTTCTACACCGCTTCAGATCCTCCCCTATATCCTCTCCTTATCTATGCCAGCAACTAGCGAAGAAACTTACTGCTCCGCTGGAATCCCCGGTCATGGGAGGTAATCGAGGAAATTCCTTTGCCTGCTTCACTTTGGTAGTGAAAGAGGATATGGTTGAGTCACTGAAAGCCTCGAGTCGCGCAGTATTTAATTGGGGTATAGTTATTTGCTGTGTGAAAACCAATTTCTCCTTCCCGAGAGCCAATTGAATGTTCGGCGTACGTTTTTTCAACGGAGGAGGAATCTCGAAAATGCAAATAAAGTAAATATATGTTTTAGAGAAAAGGAAGAGAAATCCTTAGATCTAAAAGCAATTTAGTAAACTTGACATTTAACTTTGAATTGGTTTAAAATAAATTTACGATGCAATTGAATGCACAGAGAGGAAGTGAAAATAAGCGCGGTGTAATATTTCTTATTAAAATGTTCGATTATTCTAATTTTATGATAAGTAGACCAAATAAAGGCTTGCTGGTTTTCGAGATTTCTTTCTCTCTTATCCCAATGACCAGTAAGGGTTGAATATATACCTATTTCATGTCCTTCACTCATTATATATAGAAATTTTATAAATAGTCGTACTTTTGTTAATAAGTCTATGATTAAGATTTGAATATCTACATCTCGAAAAGAACAGAAGATTGCTATCCCCGTGTCATTTGTTTATTTATTTATCTTACACAGCATAAAAAGCCAATTGAAGGTGATATTCATAACAAGTAAACAACAAAACAGCAAAAATTAATTGGACAAGAAACAAGAGAATAAAAAGGGAAAATAGGGAGCAGTAGTCGCAATGATCTGGTATGAGTTAGACGTCATTTTATAAAACTCCCTTTAGGCAAAGAAAAAGGATCAACAGAGGAGGGATGGAATTCAGCAAAGAAGATGAAAGAAAAAGAAATATGAAAGATAGAATACAAGAAAATTACTACAAGTAATATAAGATTTTGATTTCCGGTCGAGAAAGGAAATATAGAGCAGTATTTCTGCATTTTATTCGTTTTAAATTAAATAATATTCTGTGTGATTACAAATATTATCAACTATTTTTCTAGAGCCAACATCTTTAAAAAGCTTCCACAAAAGATTTATTTGCTTACTTCTTACGTTTAATATGGTATTTGCGGTACTAATCACATGATTTTTGGTGTTCATATTTTCCTTGGTTGCATTTACAGTAAAGGTAATATTCAGTATATATTCGGTACAGAAGATTGACAAACAGGTACTTTGTCCGAAGCAACCGAATATTTTTTGAATTCGCTTTAAAGGCATGAAAGGGGTGTTTTACAAGTTCAGTCAGTAAATGGGGTATTGCAACCCGTAATGGGGTATACACCCGCGGCAGCAATGTAAGTAAAAACGTTCGATAGGAATCCTGAATGGCTATCTTAAGCAAGTTAACACTTTTTCCTAACTATCGCAGCCTTGGAATAGCTTAGGGTGTCGTATAGAAATTGGGGAAATAGACTCTTTGGCGCTAAATTTGGGGATGTGCTAGAATGCTCGCAATGCTCTGGCATAGCTCCCGAGTGGTGTAAAGAACACTGAATTTAGACGGTCGAGGGCGTCTTCCCTGAGGAAAATTTCCAGTGATAAATCAAGTCAAAACGACAGCGAAAGTAGTCTGGAAGAATTGCTTGTGCCAAAGTGAGGGAGGGAGATGGTTGAAAGAGAAGGAAGTAGGAAAGGGAAGAATAAGGAAAATGGGAAGGAAGCGAAAATCGACGAAAAGCATAACGGAAAATTGAGAAAGAAAGAGATGGAACCGGATTCGAAATAAAAACAATCGTGTTTCATTTTCCGATTTTCTCTTGCAATACGTCTTCCTCAAAAATTCACGGAAGGGATGTTGTTTGTTTTCGGAGAACTTTGAGAGTTTTAGAAAATCCATTCGGCACATATTTTATGCGTTTCCGTAAACAGCTCAATCTCAGTTTGAGACAAATAATTCCAAAAACTAATTTTATGAATTTGAAGGCAATACGCCTTAAACCTCACTTTTTTGTAATCGACTTCTGAACTAAAAGTCGAAGAGAACGGTATATCTGCTGAGATACAGAACTTTACCGAAAGAAAGAAAGATTAGAAGCTGCGAAAAGCCAAATATTTAGAAATGTTCAGGCCTACGAAGCTATCCGCGTGAAATACAGTATATTCTGTGGAAAATAATAATTGACATTTATTTTTTCAGTATACTATAATTACAGAATGAATAGCTAAGGGTAGGATGCAACAATAGGATAATAGGTCTCCATCTCGTACTTCAATAAATACGCATTATTATTATAATTCGCCAAAATGCATTATTTATTTATAAATAGGGGTTAAATGGGAGATGGATCTCTAGTCCCAATTTCACCCAATAAAGACGTTTGTATTGTATTGTAAAGAGGTGTATAGACTTCGGTTGCGTGTACTAGGAAAGGGAGCAAAACTAATATTGCAACAGTATGGTATGAGTTGCGTAATAGGTAATTTTCTTAGCACCTCCAGAAACTCTTTTGTTTCCCTCTTATGAAGGTAATAGTTTCTCTATTTCAGTTAATACATTCATGTTTAAACGAAAATAACAATTTGTTCCTTAAAGCTGGCGAAAAATACCGTAAAGTTGGATACATTAAAATAGCTTTACAATAGTTCATTTCATCTACAAGTTTTGCATTATTGAAAACCTTTATATTCCTTCAAACTCCAATGAGTACACCGAAAATATAATAAAATATAATGCACCATGTCCTTTTCCCAAGCCAGAGTTCAATTTAACTTTAGTCCCTACAAAGAGTTTAGAAAAATCTTTTTACATGGAAATTGAGGAAAAAGGAATTGGTGAGAGTAAAAGTCGCAACGAAGTTAATTAGCTGAACTGCAGGGATAACGAAGAAGATTATAAGGAATAAAATAGAGAGTTTGAGATTGATTGGAAAGAGAATTTTAAGGAGAAATGGAAACGATGCAAAGTAAAGAGAAGGTAGAGGAATATAAGGAAAGCATGTTTAGAATGTAATGAAGGAAGAAAGGCTAAAGGGAATGTTTTATATGGAGAAGGAGAACGTCATTATTAGAGTTTAATTACGAAAGAGGAGTAATTGAGAGAGTTTTGATGAAATACAAAGATTATTGCCCACAGGAAGGGAAGAGAGAGAGCATAAAAATAGAAAAGATTGCAAGGCGAGCATAGAAAAGTCTCTAAGGAAGCAAGGAAGAGGAGAAAATACAGATATGCAACAGAAAATAGGAAAGAAGGATAAACGGCTATAAATAATCATGGAAATAAACGCAATTTATCGGAGAAATTTTAGCATAAGAAGTTCATTCATAAAATAAACTCTAAACAAGACGACCAAGCCCTGACCGGGATTCGAACCAAGGATCTCAGTGCCTCTAGTTAAACTCCTACTCCCCCAGTAATTGGGTAGATCGAAAGTGACAGTCTAAGGAAGGAAAACATCAAAAATAATGAAAGATAAGATAAAATGGCTTGTCACTAGAAAAGAATTAGTAACGTTCATTTTCCGTTGAATTTCCACTATCGTTTATTTTCTGGTAAATAACGCGCACCTTGTAGATAATGTGCATGGGAAAAATACTGTTACTGTGAAGCTAGTAAATATACGTGTATTTCAAGCATTATTATTTTAATTTCATAAATTGTGCAATAAAAAAGTACTCTCTTGCTCATGTAAGACGTGCTGCCGAATTTACGTTGACATTACCGCAATAATTTGCTGATAAGAAGCGAACGAGGAAGGAAACCATTTCCCCGAGTTATTACAGCTGTTTTGATAGTGGTTTCATAGGATTATAACAGGAAATACTGTAATTCGAACAAAATAAAACAAGAGAAAGATAGATAAGACACCTCTGGATTTTCTGAGTTATTTAGAATGTAGTTTATTGAGACAACACGTGTTCCCAGATGCTGTATTTGGTTAATTGTGAACACAAAAATGGTCACTTTTTGTAATATCTGAGTTTTTATGGGGCAACAAATTAGCTTGTAGATAAATCATCCCACATCTAGCGTTAGCATTGATTGCTACGGATCCTTCAGATAGGTGTAGTATTTCTGTATCAGAAAAGTCAAAGTTTAGGAAAGTACACTTTCGTACCTTTCGTTAACTAGGATAAATCGGTAAGTGTTACCAAAATGCGTGACTTTGGATGGGAATTTTTTGAGGGAAGATTCAACCGTTAAGTAAATTAGCTCAATATATTGAGGTATAATAACCCATGAGAAGAGATATTAAATATCATACATCAACCATACTAGATAAACTGTTCAAGTAGTATGAGGCAAATCAGGAAAACAGATGCTAGGATCTGTGGTTTCAAAAATACATCTTGTTTTGGAGAACAATCTTCATATCGTTTGGCAATAAACTAAATTAATGTAAAAATTAAACGCTCATTAAATTATGCTCCATCCCTGCCACATACAGGGGAAAATGTTGCAAGAAAAATTAGTGAATTAGATGCTAGAGCTAGCGGAATCAGTGATCCATTTTGGAACGAACGATACACCACAGAAACCTACTGGAAAACAGAGCTCAAGCTCTTCCGACTCGCAGGGTGCAAATGTAGATGTAGTAGAGGGCGATGAAAAACGGGCAACGAAGGAAAACAGGCTATATTCGAACAAGATGAAAACTCCAAATTCTCAATGTTAGTCTTTAATTTTTCAGAGGACGAAGGAAAGGGCAGGTGGAAGAGGTGGAGGAAGGGAGTGAGAAATGAAGAAGGGAAGAGGAAGGATGGATAATAAGACTTGGAAGTAAAGCAACAGTTAAGGGACGCAGAGAGTTACGGAAGTGGTTAAGGAGAACAGTTGAAAGGGGAGTAAGAGGAAGGGGAATCGGTATAGGAAGAGAAAGAAAGGATCAAAAAGAAATGGGCAGAATGACGAAAGGGAATTGCATAAATAACTTACGAGTTGAAAATTGCCAAAGGAAAAGGAAATGATACATTTTTTCAAGGCGCCCCGCGCAGTAAATCTATATAAAGGTCTTGTTTCTTTAACCATCACGGCGGAGAAAACTCGGGTTTTACGCCATTAAAATTTGTCTTCGGTCCTTACGTCTAGCAAAGTGCTGCTGGAAACGGGATGAGTCGTCTGAGGGAGAGATTTACTATTTCTTTGCCTTTAAAACGAGACGGCAATGAGAAACGGTTTGCATTCCGCTTCCACTTTCTTTTACTTTTTATCTCCATGGTTGATAATAAAACGCTGAAATCAATTTTATTGTTGTTACATACACATTAAAATACAGTAAAACTGAATTTATACCACAGTATTCATAAACAGTGCCGGATGCAAGTGGGTACAATTAGCACAAACCCCCCGTGGGAAAAGTCAAACATTCCGCTAGTATCTGATTTTCATCTTGAGAGTCATCACAAGTAATTTAGATCGCCAAAAATTAAACGCATCATTACTTATTTTTATACTACTTCGAAATGGAGCGAAGATGATTTATTGCAGCAGACCAATGATCTTGCCTAACATTATCGGTTTTACCAAAAATAATTTAATTTATCAGTAAAACAGCATTCTCTTTTGTGGATACTTTATGTATATCAAGCCAGAGGTGAAAAATCAAAAAAAGTATGCAATTCGTTTCGTGATTCGTTCTGAAAAAAAATCTAAGATGAGTGTACTATTAAACGCGGTGCACGAAAATAAGCAAATAAAGCAAAGTCGCCCAAGATGATTTCATCCTATGAAACTATCTACAATTAAAAGCATCGTCGATATCTTATCATTCGTAATTTAACTAAAAACGTGCCGACCTCATTAGTGGGATCGTTAGATCGATAGCTTTCTGAGGTCCTGGGTTCGGGTCCCGGCTAACAGGGTTTTTCCGGAATAGAGCATGTGTGTTAGTGTGCGTCTTTCGCGTCAGCGATATTCCAAATTATTAAAACAGATGTAAATGGGGGCTCCTGTTTCCGCCAATGAAATAATAATAACTCAAAATGTGAAAATTCTGGACGTTGCATTTTTCAACTTATTAATCCATATTCGAAAAAAGACATTTATTTATAACTCATTTATAATTCTTATGGTGCCTAATTAGAAGATATTTTTTGAAAGCGATAGGTAAAATCGCCAAAGAACTTCGCATAGGAAACATTGTCAACCACTTTAAATAAACAAGGGTAAATTTTCCTTGCAATCGTTACATTTCTCCGTTTTTGTTAGATCTCCTGGAGCATGCTGTCAATGAATGGTGTACTGCCGTTGATTGTTGTATTGGTGAATTCGAAAAGGTACTGCTAAAAGCGATGCGCTGTTTCAGGAATTGTCGCGATAAATTAGTGGGCATTATCTAAATGGTAAAGAACGTTGGCAATCTTTGAAAGAAGGAAAATTTAAACAAAATCTTAATTTACTAAATAAATTCGGAGAATGTGCTTTCTTGAAAAATATTGCACTTATTATGTGTCAATCAGAACATCTGACCTAAAACCGACTAAAAAATGTATTTCTACCAGAGTGACAATCGAACTGAAAAATAAAAATTCTCGAATCTGGATTGAAACTGGTAATTTTTAAATTCCGCTCAACGGTTCGTATTCTTATTTAATGTAGCAGTAGTTATATTTAATAAATATGTGCAAAGATGAATTGTAACTCAACTAATTAATCACCGATGCGAAAAATAGCGACATTCTTCCATTCCGAGCAGGTATTCTAAACACTGAACTACCATGCCGCGTCTCTACCACACTGTTACGGGAATGATTTTTATTAGCAAGTCGAAAAGCCTCCGTGTAATTGCACAAACTAACGCCAGATGGTTCTCATTGAGACACTCAACTCACAAAAGCGGTCTTATTAGGTAAACCCCCCGAATGAAATCACAAGGATTAAGGAAAGGAAAGTGGGAGACATGGGTTCGCGTCCCAGTCTGTCCTTATTTTTCACACCTCTTAACCGATGGCATTCAGCCACACGGCTTTTTTCGCGTTTGTCAATCACCTTTCCTTAACCCCTGTGATCAACTAATTAACATTTAAATTTTAGAAACTGAATTCAAAATGGGGGAGTCACCCGGGATTGAGGAGACCCGGGGATTCTTACAAAAGGTCTGTTGTCTCCATCGGCAAGGCGCTCTGGCCCACCTCGAAACGTCGCAGAATGAGTTAGCATTCTGCGATATGGGTCGCATCAAGTAAAGAAAAGAAGGATAAAGAGAAGAGACTTAGAATACAGCATGGGTGGCAAGTCACCTAGGCCTCCCCACATCAAAGATATGGGGCCAATCAGGAGAGGAAGAAACTGAATTAATTGTTTAATAATTTCTGTCACATCAACATTTTATTGTAAATTTTATTAAAACAACTATATTTAAGGTCTGCTTGTATTATTAACCGTAAACATGGGATATTTTATTGGAGCGAAAAAAGCTGTTGGAACCGGTTCGACGGTTACTGCGGGATCGAAATCGGAACCGAACCAAAATTTGGTGTTTATCGAATCGGAGCGATAAATGGAAGAAAATTAATTACGATTCGAAGCCCCGATGTACACCGTTTCATAGGCCGATCAGATGTTAGGAAAATAAAGTCGAAAAATTAGATGCTACGAGTAGTCGCTTCAAAGATTAATTTTTCCGCGAACGATACGCGGCAACTATTCGAAAATGTATTTAAAGTAAATGGTGTGTATATTCACTGCTTTACGTCGAAGGATAGCTATTTGCATACGTCTCTGTTTGCAGATGATTTTCAGTTTTAATGACGCTAACTTTTAGTGAATGAAGAATTTACCATCCAAATTGTGGTATTTAGAGTATAAAGGTATTTCTACGTTTTGTATGATATGGGTGTATGGTTCCCCGTAATATTAATTAATTTACTAATTATTTATGTAATCTATTTAATTATTTCTGGATGAAGCTTATTCTGGAGCAAAAAATAGCGTTCCGAACCAATTGGTTGAGTGTTTCCGGAGCGAAACGGGACCGAATGTTAGCATTTTCATTGAATCAGAGCAAAAACAGAAAACAAAATAATTATGGATCGGATCTTTGATATTCACCCGTTAATTTGACTAAGTATACAATTATTTATAGATTTCTGGATTACAATTACTTTGATTGTCTGTCAGGATTTTTAGACGTCATAACAATCATTATTTGTTTTGATGATACAATAGAAAGTAATGTTAATCGAACAGTGGGATGATAATGTCTTCCCATAGAAAACGTAATCTGTCGTTAACTTAGATGGTATAATAAAAAAATTCACACCTAACCACTCAATATAAATCTGAGACGTAAAATGTTTTACCAGAAGCCACCTTTTCTCTTTAGGAAACGCGGTCTGAAAATGTTTAATGAAATTCTACTCGAGTTTTCCTTTCCGTCGACGAATACCTTTTCTGTTGCCATCGAAGAACAGAAACTCGAGAGAAAGAAAAAGCTCGCCCAAAAGCAGCATTTACTTAGCATAATGTTCCCTTTCCGTAAAAAAAGGAGCATTATCCATCCAATTTCTTCTCTCTATTGACCTCCACTCGGGATCGAGAGGAGAAGAAAGCATTAAAGAAAAAAAAATTGGAATTATATTACGCATCTGCGGAGGGTCAGGGAAGGAAAAGTCCAAGATGGCGAGGTGATCCCTTATAAAAAGAATCAGGAGCATAGGAAATGACTTGGAGGGTCCTGACAAGTGAAAAGTGGGGCCTTAATGGAATGAAGACATTTTATGGAAAGTGAAGTAAAATATGAAGGGGAGCAATATCCGTGGGAAATTTGATATTATTAAAGAGGTAAGAGAGATGAAAATAACGAGTCGTGAATGTTCTTTACGTTTCCATCCTTCAGATCGAAGATGATGTAAAAGGATTACTTGTAGAGCAGTGCTTCCCAACCGGTGTACCGCGGAACACTGTGCTAAAATTAACTCTTAGTATGGCGCATCATACCTATAGTTCGTGATTACTCATTAGAATTGGGCTAATTTTACGAGATACTTCATCGTTTGATGGAAATTCGCGAAGAAGGCTAAAGTTTTTCATTTTTAACTGTTTTCTCCTCAGGCAATTTAACGTTAGAGACGGTTTATTGTAAGAAATTAAAGTTTATCATCCTTTATTTTCCTAATAAAATGTATTGAAGGTTAGAATGATATGTTTAATATGCCTCGAACTCTTTTCAAAATTAATCTTGCTCATTTTTATCTTGTCGTGAGCCAACTCATAGATAAGATGAGACGATTCGATACGATTGCGTAGGCAACAATATATATAGTACCTAATTTGCTATCCATTATAAGCTATAGCCTAGTGATAGCTGTACTTTCATTCTCAAACTACATGTACATCAACTGTTTCATCTAATGTGACAGAGGTTGGGAAAACACTGCTCTTAGGCAATAGAACATTTTGCTAATTACTTTATTAAATTTTTACCACGGAAGTTCTCTGCTATACAGAGACAATGACTTGGAAATAAAGAGTGTTGATAAAAAAATCCGCAGTAAGAGTAACACAGTAACGGGCCTTTTATACAGTCCTAAAGGTGTTTAAAGCCTAAAGGTTTAGTATCAAGTTTTAATTAGGGAGGAGGGTTGCTTTAATTTATGATGGATAGAAGTTGAAGTTTTTGGAATGGATAAAGAAACAAGATAAATTTAAGGCGAGTCGGAGCCAAAATGAAAATACGAGAAATGGGAGGAGTCGTAAGAAAAACATGCCAAGGCACAATCCAATATTGGAGATTCAGGGGCGTGAAAGGGTATTTATTTAAATTTCCATCCACCTTCCTCATTTTACAAAGAATTTGTAAGAGTAAATAGTAGAAAAAGTTTAGTCATTATGCATTAATATTATCAAAGATTCTCTACCGATACCTAATAATGATTAACTGACGTAATTATAAAATATCGATTTAACCTGATAGTTTTCCGAAAAGATGACATAGTAGCAGGGATATGTGAGGTGAATATTAACAAAAATCCTCTTAGAGATGATCGTGCCGTAAGCAAATTCAAAATTAAAGCTTTTACAAAAAATGACGATCCTGAATTCCTTATTCCTATCATCTGTAGTATTGGTAATATAGAAACGAAATACGGCCAAAGTTCCTCGCACAAAGGCTAAATTTCGCATTTCAATCATTATTCTTCACTGTACTTCTTACTTAAGTGCTCTACCTTTCGGTAGGTCCATGTGCCCTAATATTCCCTATTCAAAGCCTTTTCTTTCGTTACCTGGTAACTCATCCCACCCTTTATATCATCTTTTGCCTCTGCCTTCCCCTCTGTCTTTTCCCTTGCATTCTACCGTTAGCACTTCTGTATTTATTGTTTCATCTTAAAGTCTCAATATACAAATGGGTAAACGATTTAACCTAATTCAAAAGCTTATCATACAATTTTTTTCGGTATTTAAGATATAGATATTGGATGATAATCGATAATAATTCTTTAACTAAATGCTGTAAATTAATTTAGAATTTTGGAACAGTATAGGTTTCCGCTCTCGCGGGCTGACAAAAATGATTTCTTAGTGAACTTTAGTCTCGTTGAAAAGTTTTACATACAATTTTACTTGTTAATTCTGACTCAATGATTAAAGACATAGAACCGAAATAACTCGACGACATTGGAGCGTTGGCTTTGAAAGCTAAGTCAATTTTATTTTCTCAAATTCTGCTGTTTGCGTCACTTGATTCTGCGCATTAAACGCACGGCTATTTATCGCTGCCCGTATTAAAGGTGGATTACGTTTGAATTTAAAATCGCTTCAGAGAATCTTCTTTAATTTTAATTAAATTCAAATTAAATTCTGCAACGCTTTAGCGAGTGCGTTAAAGGAACTAATTCTTGTGAATTCGGAACTGAGGAACTTTTGATGTCATAGTAACTGCACACTGCATATCTAGCTATCAAAATTAGAGACATATTGGTTACAAATTACACTACATTAGAGAAAGGTTTAACTGCATCAATATTTAACAAGAAAATATGTGCCTTTACCCATTCCCTTAATTTGTATTCGCAAGCTAAGCTTACAGATCTATCATCTTTCTTCCCGAGTGGTAGAGTGAATGTAAACACCGATTTGCCTATTTCATATATTAATTACCGTGGAGACTAAAGTGTAGAATAGAACACTCCTTAGCGAAAAAGATTTACCAGATATTTCTGTCAAATGAAGTTTGAATTAGGTTTACCGATATGTAGTAGGTCATAGCACGGTTATAAAACAAAAGTAAGTAGGAGGCTTGCGTTACATTAGGGGAATGAGAAACAAAACAGAATTTTCTCCAAATCCAACTCATATTTTTTGATCCCCAATGAAGTAAAATTTTTACTCCATTCGCAAGAAGCAGAGCGACGTTGACAGTGACAACCAGTTGTATCCAGAAGAGACGGTTTTCAAATTTGCTCTATTCTGAAGTTATCGCACAAGAACGATACTTTTCCCCGAACGACACTTTACCCAAAACTTAAATTATCACGTCTTGGAGCTACCTGTCTTTATTGTGTCTGTAAAGTCTCATAACTGCGAAAGGTTTTCTCTCAAATGGAACGAGTTACCCCTTGCAAGCTAACTTGGTCGGATAGCATTGCGACTTCAGGAGGGATAAAATGTTAGGTTTCTCAGCTGTCTTGTAAAAAACGATTTTTTCATAAATTTGACTGTAACCTCAACGATCATTACAGTATCACTTCGACAGTAAGTTTTACGCACCATCATATTGATTTCGCGGATAGAAAATTCGAAAAAAATGCTATAATCGAGAACTTGTATAGTATTTAAGACAAACTTTAAGCTCTTCTGTGTGTAAAACTATGCTCCTTATTGTAAGGGAGATATACTTATAACTCGAAGAAGTATTAATGAGATCATTTGGATTGTACATTGTGCCTTATGAACTTATGGAATTATTATCTAGTCCAAACTGGACCACATAAAACTTCCATAATATTGGTTTCAAAGTATTAGTTTTTGGTCCTCAGCTGCAATTTGACAGAATTAAAAGCCACTCGATTCAAAAGTGATCCATTCCCACTACTGACACTGATGTCGTTATTAATTACTCGAAAAATGTGTTATACTTGCCAATTAAAAGGAATCCGTACTGATTTCGCCTTTCAATCGTGCTCTGTTAGGTTCGAATGCTGCACTCTAAAGTACGGCAACTGGTGTTTGGAATAATATACTATATATGAACCCTGCAAGCCGCCCTTCGGCGTGTGACAAGGTGTGCATGCACCATGACTTTACTTCCCTAATCGATTACTTTCGCGTATGGTTCGCGGAAAAAATGAATTTTTGAATCGATTCGTTCTAGCGTCTATCTCTCTGATTTTTCTCTCAGCATCAGAAAGGCCTACGTAACAGGGAGGGAGCATATTATCGGCTACATCTTCTACGAAAGTACCATCTCTGACTTTTACTTTGCTCCTACCGACTAATCTCTTGACGATTCCGAGTTTCTTAAGAGCTCGCGCAGATACGTATATTACGAATGGGGGTAGTTCATGTTAAGTTATCTGCGAGGGTTACAGCGAGATATTCCACTGATTCTACTTTTGATAAAGTTTTCTCACGGAGGCTGTACGAATAATCATCGGCATATTTCTTTTCGAAGAAATTAATTACTGAATATTTGTCTACATTGAGCTCTAATTGTCAACTACTCGTATTCGGTCGTTGTTTACCAGAATTATCTTTGTTGAATACATCAAAAATCTATGAATTGATAGAATTTTCGAATCTTCTGTCGATAATTTGATCTTCTGACTTGATTTGTTACTTTAAGGCTCTAAGGAAAGAACTACTAGAAGCAACTATCTGCTTTACAAATGTATTCCTTTTAACGCTTTGTCAATGTCTCTCGGAGATTCCGCTCGTTGTTTACCAGAATTAACTTTGTTGAATACATCAAAAATTTCTGAACTGATTATGAAACTAAATTTTTCGAATCGCCTGACGATAATTTGATCTTCTGACTTGGAGTGAATCTCACCCGGGGGACTGTAACATAGCTGTAACACTTCTGATGAACCTGAAATCTCCACTTAAGAAACAGGCTGCACTACGTTGGACCATCTCTAAACCTGAGACTAAACCTACGTCATGTGGATCCTAGATTAAGCAACAGTAATCGAGACTACGTCGAATGAGGGAGATATAAGCAATTTCATCGACTCTCGATGGACATCTCCTCAGGGTTCTACGTGTTAATTTTTGCATTCTATTCGTCTTATTGCATTCCTATTACATATTCATGGAATCCTATCGCATATTAAATACTATTATATTAATGAGTCAAAAGGTGTTTTGTTAAGTAACTGTAGCGGAAGAGATGTGAGTTAACTACAACTAATGTTAATAAGTTCCGCTCTACTCAATTGAAAGGTTTCTTTAAAGTCAACTCCATTCTATTTAAGACGTAACAAAAACAAATCAAAATGCTGGTCATAGTCACCTCTGTACAGTTGGGCACGCTCACTTCGTGAATCGTACATCAGTTCGGGCACAATGAATGAAAAGTTATATCTGTTTTTGCAATCACGAATGGACGCAAGAGGCTTCGGACCAGCTAAACGGGGGTATTGTATCTGAGCGTTATATACCGCCGCAATCCTGGACTGCGCGCACACGAAGAGTAAAATTTATTCGAACATAATCAATAACTCTCACTAATAATAACTAATTTGTATATGTAAATTGTTTACTGTAAACTATCCTCCTTCAAACTGTCATAAAAACTATAAGGAATTTGTTTATTTATTTCACCCTCACGCGAGGTTAGGCCCAATGGGCCTCTCTTACACCTAACCTCTGAGTCATAGATATAAAAAATTACTCAAACTAAGTCAACTTATAACTAACATCTATGGTAAATTAATGCAAATCTAAAAGTCCTAATATTATATAATGCTAAACCTAAATTAATACAAACATTAAAAAAATAAAGAAAGAAAGTAAAAAAAAGTAAAGTACACAAAGTAACAGATAAATCCAAATAAAAAGATTTGGGTTGTGGGAAAAAAAAACTCCTCAACTGAAGGTTTACAGAGAAAAACCCACGATGCGGGAAAACGCCCACTTAAGAAGGGGAGCGAAAGAAACTCATCTTAATTTACTCACTTGCAACTACGAGTGGCAGGCGTCGGAGGTACCAATGAGCTTACGAAGTTCGTGTATAATGTGTCACATTACTTCTGAAGTTCGATTCCCTTTCAATCACAACCTCTTCAGCACTTATAAAAATACACAGCACTGTACACAAGAATCGCTTGATTAGAATATCTTGGAAGATTTGGTAGAATCACGGAAACGTGACTCAACGTATCACATGGTCAGCCACCGGACATTGAACTAAAGTGGCGGCTTCACTAACAATCCATTCATGCAACACGTACGGCGTCAAATCAAAGCAATATATTTCGTATAATGCACCTTTACAGATTAGAGGTGACTTCACTTAATAACACAAAACCATAATTCCAAACTTTTGGAAATTATAACTGAGATATTCTACTCGGAAAGTCATCCACTCGCGAGGAAGTCAGAAATAAAACTGCCTTTATGAGACATTCTCCAATTTTTCATCCGACCACGGTCTTCCATAGCCTCACATTGGGGGCTTGACTTCGGCCCAGACGGCTCTCCGATGCCTCTCCCCAGGCTTTCGAGAGAACCTTTTATGTTGTTCGCACACCAAGGTCAAGTTACATGCCACGAGATAACTGGCCGTCAACGTTCTCGTATACTCGAAAAACCACATAAAAGGAGAGCATTGCTTGCCTGCATGTTCATGGAATATTTTGAGGAAAAGCATAACGAAATTTTTAGACACCAGACGTACCACGAACGACCAATGCCCCCATTATTTTGTTGGGAAACATTCTCAAAAATTATTCCGATGGAACTTTATCTTTATCTATCTCTATAGAAATACCCTAAAAGTCGCTTTTCGGCGTGTGGAAGGGGGTGTAAACATCATGATTGCCTAATATTGCAGGAGGCTCGCATGCTGCTGCTTTTCCGCATAAGTATTGCGCCGTTCGCAAATGTACCTTCTTTGAATTTATCAAAAGGCTAAGGAACTTTAAAATTAAGTGATGAATTTCAAACTGAGGAAGTTCTTATAAGCTCAGAACTTACTCTTATCGCCGAGCAAAGCGAGATATTGCACGAGCATCGAAAATTCTGCGATGGCAAAGCTTAATGATAAAAATTTGCGTGCATAACTCTTTGAGGACTTATTTCCATTCGAAGTAAAACTATTCCTTCATCAAGTTCATCAGAGATATTCTGCTATACCTCAGTATTTGTTTAGAGTAGGGAGACCTAAAGTTTTCAAATAAAAGAACGGAGAAGTAAATGGAAACGGCTATGCGGGCCAAGTCAAATACAGAAGTAGTAATCTTTTTAGAAGTGCCTCGTGCGCTTATTTCATTTTGCACGTGGGCCCCATCGGAGATCAATACCAGAACTGCTATAATCGATGTCGAACGCGTGTATGGCAACCCGGAGGCCCTAAATCAAAACTATTATTCTTACAATTCCGTGTTTTTACTTAAATAATGTAAATGTAAAAGGAATGCTCTTTAAGGAATAATAATTATCTATATTTTATTCTGTCTGTACAGTCGCTAGTATGAGGGCTGGTTTGAACCTCATCCCTCCACCAAAAACAACGGAAAGCTTTGGAGAGGGGGTTGAGGCGACTAGGCAAAATGAGGAGTGAGGTTGTTTGTCGTTGCTTTTCTCACTGAGACAGAACTGATAAGTGGAACAAATCCTCGTAATTGAAACACAATGACTCTTCAAGTTATACTTTTTATAGCATTGAAAAAGGAGTGGCTTCAACCAATGCCATTACTCAGCTTAAATCATATCTCAGTTGCATTCATATTATCATAGCTTACAAAACTTAGATAAAAGTTAATTAAAGATACATTTTCTCTATCCTGTATCAAAAGACAAATGAAAAATATTCCATTCATCAGGACGTAGTTGCAGAACCAGTATTTTATTCATATAATAAAAAAAATCATTTGGTGGATAAGATAGACATAGCAAAACTATTTTACACCCAGATCCATACCAAGCTGATTTAGAAGTGTGGGCAAGATTTCATGTAGAACCTGATTTCTCTATCAAACCTGTTCCGGAGTAACTTTGTAATATTAATTCTGAAAAAGCTCAATGGGGAATTAAGTAAATTGCGCTTATTTCGTAGGCCGTGGTTTTGAAATGCCCTTTTTCGAGGATGGATTTAGGGAATTCATTTCATAATAACTTAGTACGAATTTTGATTAATCATTCGTTGGAAATCGGATGGGAGTAAAGTTTCTTCGATTTCGGAACAAAAAAGTAGTCGTTATAAAAAATACTAAATACTAAACCTTTTAACCGTTTTTTAAAAGTGTGCTGTCAAATATTCCTCAACATTTCCTGGTAAAGTTTTAAATCTACTGGTACTTTTATCTATCACTTTTATTTCTCCTGCATAATCTTATGGATCTAAAGGGCTTAACTAATTTAACAAATTAGTTATGCCCTTTAGATAAACAAACAAATTTCCGCATCAAATTGTCTTTCAAATATTTTATAACTAACGAATACAATGCTTGTCTACGGGTATCCTACATACATTTCAGTTTTCTAATCCTTGGTTGGTGCACGAGGCCAAACCAATAATTAACTCCCTTTGTTTCATATTTTAATAACTATATTCTCTCTCTTTTTATCATTCAACGTCTTTTCTCTAAGCTTCTCCATTTAGCTCTATTATAGGTTTCCCTTAATCTCACATGCTTTAAATTATATTCTTCAGTAGTTCATTCTCTCTCTATATTTGTCTCACTTTTTCACCTCCGTTTTCATGCTCGCTACTCGCTACACTACTCAAATGTTCATGACTGCGTCTTCGTAAAAAAGAAAAGTGTCGTTAACAGACTTTTTCGTCGCTAAAGAAATAACGAAGGTGATATAAATCAATGACTCCGGCTTTCACTTCGTGGAACAACATTTTAACACAAGATTAAAACAAACTGTCTTTATTCCACAAAAGTTAAAACTGACACAACCGGTTTCAATGTAGCAACCTGACGATTTTAATTTTTGTGAAATGAAGACATAGCTTGTTTTCATCTTGTGTTAAGGTGGTATAAGACTGACAGACCATACGTCCCGTTTTCGCTAGGACAGTCCCGTTCCTGACCCTTCCGTCTTTCTCATATCTTAAAAAAATATTCAAGGTGCGTTCAAGGTCTAAGGTCTTTATATTTTCCTGAAGAAGTACTTGCCACAGAGAGTTGAAACTTCTCTTACTTCTCTACGTAATCTCCGTAAAAATTTTACAAATTTTTCACGACGTGGATTGAAATCGAAAGAATCTCTGGCCAAATGTTTTTCGATTTCAATCCAAACAATTTTCAATTTACAAAAAAAAATTAGAGTGAGGAACTTAAAACTTCGCATATTGAGCGAACCTCTTACTTTGTCTCGTTAAAGCCTTCGCCAAAAACTGCAAATTTTTATGAAAGTCAATAGGGAAACACAAAGATTTAAACTTTTCGGCTTCTCTAGTGTTTAACGATGTAGCAAACTCAAAACTATAAAATAATCGAAGATTTTTCCGGTAAGCTGTCGATTTATGACCGTGAGAATTATTAAAGCCACAAGGATCATGTTGAGGATGCGGAGAAAAACGTCTCTTGCCAAAAAATGACACTATCTCACTGCTAAACTTTATTAATACCTTATATTTATAGGTAATATAGGTATAGAATTTCTATCAAAAGAATCGAAAAATCCTTTCAAATAACATCTGCATGGAATTAATGTCAACATCTCCCGAAAAAAAATAAAAAATGTCCTCTCTCTTTCCTGTTTTACTGATGGGAGTTTATTAGTACTGATAACAGTGAGATAGCTGAGATCATATGGCACATATTCCTACCGGGTTTCGAAACAGGGACCGCTTTCACCAAAGGCGAACGAGGTGTTAGCTATCTGAAAACCGTACTGATAGAAAAAATTGGATCAACCTAGTAAAAGAGGAGATTGGGAATTAAACACACAGCGGAAACTAAGATAAAGAGATATGAATGTATGATAGGGACGTCGGAGAGAAAGAATATAAGATTGTATGTATAAGAGAAACTATAGAGAAAATGAGATCGTGGCGGAAAAGAATTAATGAAAGGGAAAAGCGAAGTGGGAAGAAGAATGAATTAAGGAAGAAGAATAGAGGGAGGATAAGGGGCAAAGAATGTTAAGGGGAAAATAAATTAGGGAGGTAAAAGTATAAGAGTTGGAAGACAAGACGAAGTTGGGAAGAAGGAAGCAAAATTATAAGCAGGAAAGAGAAAATTAAGTCTGGATGGGGAGGAAAGGGTGAGTGTGTGGGAGAGATAAGCAAGATAAGGGGAAAGAAATGGAGTGAGAGGGAGAGAGCATGGAAAAGGGCGAGAAGGTTTTTGATGTTACGAGCGAGCCTTCTTAAGGATACTAGTGGCAGTCTTCCCTCCAACTTAAATGGAGTTCTCATAAGGGTCGGAATGGAAGGGTGCCAAATGGCTCGGGAAAGGATAAAAAACAAGAAAAGAAAGAACTTCCTCTTTTCATTTCGCGCATGGGAATCCATTCTTCGGTGGTTTGTAGTTTGTTCGTCGCGATAAAGTGGATGTATGTGAGTGGACGGGGAAAGCTGACCGTCGCACAACTCGCGATATTGCTCACATGTGAGGTAAATTACAAGGACAGTACTTATATGTGCACTTATTATTATTATCAACAAACTGCGGGTAGACTGTAAGCCTGTCGGCAGTTTTGTACCTACATATTCACAAATATTTGCAGAATAAATATTCAATGGACGTATGACATACACAAAATACCGACAGGATTATTATTTCGTTACACTCATAAATAATATTTATCTGAAACATAAGTAATGTTCACATGATATACAGTGAAAATTGCTTTTACTGGATTTTTCGGGGTTCGTGACGCCTTCTCGGCTACCGTAGCGGTCACGGGGTAAAACTCCACCGTACGTCACCCTGTCAAGCAATTCCTCACTTCCCCAAGAAGTCTCTACACTACTAAACAGCTTTGCTACTACAATACCCTTTTTACTAGAATTGAGTGAAACATTTCCTTCTGGAGGATGTTGCATTTTCAGGCAATGGGCTTGAGTGATCGGAAAGAGTGATCCAGGTTACTTATTCTATTCAGAAATACCTCTATTGAGAAAAGAATACTTTGCCATATTCGTTCCTCGCCGCCGAGGCTTGGTTTTAAATTCATGACTATCTTTCCCGAGGTATTCTTTATAGCTCTGAACTTTTTGTCTTTCGGTACAAGATGGATTAAAATGTGTTTCACTCACTATTATCTCCGCGATCTTCATTGATTAAATTATGTGAAAGCACCTGAGGTATGATCAAGGTTGCCAACTCCCGAAGAGTAGCATAAACTGTGATTATGAATTTGTTATATTATTAAAACGACACTCGCCTTGACTTCGGGGGCTGCGCATAATAAGTTGAATAGAGGGATCCGGCCAGCAGGCCGCCCGTTTGACACCCCAGTTGCATCCAAATTTGACCACGTCTATCCTTATTGAATGCTGTAAGTGTAAATTATAGGGCGTTTGCATACGTGGTCTAATTCCACTTACGTATTGCATTTTTACTCGGAGAGGAAAGCTAGGTCAAACAACCTCTCTCGTCACCTTGTATAGTAAGCCTCATTCCCTTCCCAAAGATATAGTAGTTAATGGCGAAGGGGATGAGAATGAAACTAGCCTTTGGGTGGAATACTTTAACAAGGCTATGACATTATTATTCATAAGCAATGATGTTAATTTATAATGTTCCGGAAATGAGTCTCTTCGCTATCTGATCAGGACAAACTTATTAGGGACTAAATAAGTATGTATTTTACACAAACATTTTTTTCCAACAAAATTTTATATGAAGGTCAACTTCGGTGTAGAGTTTGCAAGGATAAAATTCTCTCACATTATGTATTTCATATAAAGTGTCTTAAAGCCCAATCATACTTTACAGAGTTAATTAGCGACTTCATAATTGATAATTTCCATCGTGTAATTCCGGTTCGATAAAAATTTGCGAGGATTTAAGAATTGTATATGTGAAAATAACGTCTACTGTAACTTTTTCATGTTTCTGTGTGAACGCTATCTTATCCTTTAAGCAATTTGTGTTCCTAGTTGGGATCTATCTATCTTCCATTCTTATTCCTATGCTTTTCTTAGGCATACATAACGAATTTCTCTATTAAAAATTTCGAAACTATGTTATCATTCATCAAATTATTTAACTCTTGCTCTGTTTCACTACAATTCGTCCATTTTTAATATTTTGGAACTTTGCCCTAATGTGACGCTTTAGTTTCTACTGCAAAGTTACTCTTACATAATCAAGTATCACTATTTGATATTATTAGTGGTTTTGAATGAATGACACATTTTTAGCTATCCGTAGAAAGGTATATTCCTTTGTACTTAAAGACCTAAATTGTTACTTAGCAACATTAGGCGCGTGGAAAGGGTGCGCACCGCACGACTTGCTCATTAATCTAACAATAATAGAGTACTTTTTGCGGAGAGGAACTTTAAAAGAATTCCTCTAATCATCTATTTCTTCGGAGCTGAGAAGAATGTTTCCTGTATCACCTCTTTAGAGAGTACATTCTACCGAAATAGGTTTAAAAAGTTCAACCTAGATTTCGGTATATTTCCACTAAAATTCCCAGCTGTTGTCCGTGAGCGTTTTGGTAAAACTCGCTGTTTTATCGCGGCAGTTTTCAGCGGAACGCCTGGCCTTACGCTGGACCTTTTCCAGTCCACGAGTACAGTTTTTATCGGCTGGATCACAGATGCTTGCCGCATACTCTTAAAGAGGCTTTTCTAAAGTGAAGTTGTATCGTTTTCTATCTCTCTCAGCTTTCCTGCCGAAAATTACTTTGATTATCTCAAGCTTTTGATGGCTCAACGGCAAGTGTTAGTTGGCAACTTAGTTGGCCAGAAAATCCAAACAAAATTAAAGATACTCTGAAGTGGCCATTTCAAAACTTCTGTAATCTACTGCTGTCAAACTTAACGTCTAAGTTTAAAACGTGATATATGTATACACAAACAATCCCGTAAGTTGGAATTCTGAGTAATTTGTACTGACGCAATAGGATATAGCATATATCCTATTGCGTCATTATATCCCTATTATATCCTTTTAGTATAACGATAACAGTAATAGGTGATGTGGTTACCCTTTATTTAATTTATTCTTATAACTATAATGATCCAAATGCAAGGATATTTTGAGATTTAGCGATATGTCCAGAGACGCTAATAAAATAAATATGCAATTGTAAAGAACAAGGGAAAAGAACACTTCTATCGTTAACACAATATTTAAAGTTATTAGATTGTATGCAATTGTTCGGAACGCAATCCTTGACAAGTTATCGGTGACGTAAACGTCCCGGACTCTGTGAACGGACAGCTGCGTCCGTTCGTAGGGTGAAGAGTCTTCAAAATACCCGTATAGTTTTTTGATTATATGGATTTAGTCTCAAGATGGAACAGAAAAGTCCAATACTATAAAATAATATTCTTTTCCTAATTGAAAGATACTTCATGCTGGTCAGAACCAGCTGTTAAAATCTCGTAAGAAAGGGACCTTAGGGTCCAAAATTAAGTTAGAGAAATAACTTCGTATTTAAAGTGATAGTATTTGAGTCGAGTATTCACATACGAATCTTCATTAATTTGATTTATGAAGAACTTGTACCTTTCGCAGCACGTTTGGGTATTAACTTGAATTATATGGAATTTAAATGTATATAAATTGGGAATGAGTACTATAATCTGGGTTTATGATGGACCTGCTTCCTATACGCTATAAATTAATGGGCCCTCGGATTCACTATTAGTTCAGAACTCATACCTAAAGATACTTTATTATAACTACTCTTGTTTTCTTGACTTTTAATCACCGATGGGGACCACTTCAGCACTACAATTGTAAAGTAGTGTCGTAGTTTCATTTAGTATCTTTTACATTAACCTTTGAAATAAGTAATTATCATCGCCAGGGCCAGCCAAAATGGGGGTTCCTTAGATGTCTAGCATTCGGGCCATCAGTTTGAAGGGACCCAATTTACAAGGGGTAATTTTTTTATTTTGCTGTTAGAAAACGATGTAGTACCTGTAACAAGGGCTACCGGATAGCCAAGTGGGCAACGCATTCGACTTTGGTGAATGCGGCCCCGGGTTCGACTCCAATTGGGAGCCTACGTGCGAAATCACTGCCGAAGATATTTTTTAATAATACTACTACTGTAACAGTAATACTTCTAATGTCCAGGAAGACATTTGATCCCATAGCCCTTTTGTTAGACCGTCTGCCCTTATCATCACCATTCGGTATTAATCCGAGATTCGTTTTTGCTTTTCTTAATTGTATCCTTTTAATAGCTACAATCTAATTTAGCGTTAGTCGTTTATTTCATGTTCCTTTCTTATCCATAAACGCCTCTCGCTATACTCCTACAGGGTCTTCCTCCGTAGTTATTCTCAGTTACTCTTTCTTCCACACTTTTTGAAAGATGCTCTGTCACAAAGTATTCTGCGTCAATACTGCAATATATTCCGTAATCCTCGACTTTCACATTCAATAATTTCTTTCGTAATTCTCACTGTACCTTCAATTATAGTCTCATTATAGTATTACAACGGTTGTGGGCAATATGATGATATGCGCTGGAGGCAATGGATATACTATAATTATATACTTTGCTTGCTGTTCAACATCTCAGTTTTATCATTATAGAAACCTGCCCGCTACAGTGAGACTATTATTACACTTCCTTCTTTATCATTACTTAAGCAAAATGTATGTATAAATCATTTTTTACCTAAATTACAAATATCCTGGTGATTTCCTGATTGTAAACACTTGTTGCAGTTCGTGGATATTGACCTATTTTTCCATACTTTTTATTTTTTGAATTAACTTGCCTTTAGAAAAGTTTATTTCTTTAATATTACGTATACGTTTATTCAGCACTATTAACAAAGATGTCGTCGGCACCTAATTTACCTTTGGAGTCGCATAGCAGGAAAGGTCGACCATCGCAGATGTCCCACTGTAAGAGACCCAATAAAATCTAGTTCAAGAGCAATTCTCCATTAAAGACGTCGAATGGACGATTTGCTATCATAAAACCCTGCGTAATAAACCTCGACATAAAAGAAAGAGGTCCAATTTTCATTCCCGCTTTCGAATCGAAAAAAGCTTTTAACCCCGTCACACCTTTTCCCACCATTTTTATCGCGCTCTTTTGTTTTTTGTCGGCGCCACCATTTATCATTGCGGAACACAAAGGCTTTTGCAGAGTCCTCCTCAAGTTCCTAACAACGAATGTCAAATCCACTCGTCCGTCCTCCCACGTTCCCAAAAACGTCCATGGCAGATCTCTTTATATTCCCGAGTGATTATTCGGGATTCGCCCAATTCGCCAATTTTCTGCCCAAAGAGAGACTAAATACGTTCGCGCCCGATATGCCCCTTGTACAGTTAACCAATCAGACGATCACAATGCGTCCATTTGCGGAAAGGCAACAATGACGGTGCGTCACCCTTGTCCACGACACATATCTGGGCTACGCTTGATTGGTGGACAATGGACGATTCGCTGAACGCCCAGAATGTGGCAATGAATGTCTTGTGATTATTCTCTCCCCATCCATTTCGAAATCAGTATTGAAAGAGAGAAGAATAAAGAATGAACATGACAGAAATCTTTGTGTATATGGACTACAATTTATATAAACCAAAGGATTTCTTTAATATCCGACGGTTATTACCATTGTATCATGATAATTTATTATTAAACCTTCTGGTTAGCTCACATATAAATTTGGCAGTAAGGAAAAAAAGTTGCGAAAACTTGGAAGAATACAGCTGCGAATGTTGAAATTTAAGGACTGATATGTTCCTACTAGAAGCAACGAAAATGTGGATACGGAGGAGAATACTAATATTGGTTGGAAATAGAAGAATATCGCTATTATTCACACCTTTAGTTCCTTGGGATTCAGCCGCACGGCTCTTCCGTGCTAAGTAATGAACCTTTCCCTAATCCTTCTTCTTTTTCGTTGCTCTGAATTATAGCATGACTTATCCGTAATATGGGGGTCTTTTTACTGATTATATGATGTATAGAATGTATCTAGGAGTAAATATGTCGATGTGACGAATACAACACACAACAATTTTCTTTGGATACAGATATTACGTACACATGATTGCGTATACACATATTCATTTCGTAAGTGAGTCAGAACAAAAATAGCAAATTTTTTAAATAAGTGAGAGAGTAAAAATAACGTAAGTAACATAATGATAGTAAATGGAAGCGAGACAGAACGAAAATAACATAAATACACCACGAAAATATTCTAACCAATTCTCACCTCTTTTTTTTTACTGTTGCAACGGAAAAAACATCCGTTATTGCTCACCCATCACGTGTCGAAACCTCGTCAATGTATCATAAACGGCGAAATACACAGAAAATCTCTCTCAGACCGATCCTTTAGATCGTAAACTCGGCTTTGTTTATTGTGGTTGATGGCATTTAAATTACTCCGAAGAAGCGCCATTATTCAAACCTCAGTCGTAGCCTATATTAGCGACTGGTGTAAACAAATTTTCGATCTTCCAATCAAAATCATGTTAGGCACCCGATAACATTAATTCGAAATAAAATAACGGATCAAATACTGGCAGAACTTCCGATTTCAATCATCGCTCTCAAACATCGAGTAGTGTTAAAGGTTATCCATTTAATTTCATCGGGGAACATTCATTTCACAAGCGAAGTCATTAACAAAGGTAATGGATTCCTGGTGGGCTGGGTGAATATTATTTTCGTGATATATGCATTGCGAGAGAAAGAGTGTCTCTCTAGAGCGCTAATTGATGGACGCAGCTTTGCTCTATCGATCAAAACTCACTCTGCACAGCTGCGTTATGACTATCAATGACTTTCCAGCGGAGCATAAAGACTTTCGAATTAAAACAATACTCATTTCCCCTGTAAATTTGCCTTTGCGGCATGGGAATGATTGTGTGTCTTTGTGGACGTTCAGATTTAGCTTAATTGGGAATTTAATAGCTGCTAGGTTTTCAAACGGTTGGTAAATGTCTGTTGGTAGGTCCGGTGGTCATACATTTAGATCTGTGGAGATGGCGAAGCTCGGGTTTTATATTGAACAATAATTTCATGAGTAGGTGTACATTTTGTAAAAATACGAGGGGAGAAGATAAATATGATTCGATTTGCAGTGGCGACAGAAAGTGAGGGGGGTCTTAAGACCCTGTTAAAATGATGGAGGAAATCATAGGGAAGGAATATATTATGAAGCCCAATAATATTAATATTAAACTGTTAGTATGTGACAGATAAGAAAATGCAAAAGTTGCGGTAGTAATGAATGAGGAAATTTGGAGAAGATCAATGAATTTACGGATCTAGGAAGCAGAATATCTAAAGATAGAGGAAGCAAAAAAGAAATAAGGATGAGGATGGGTCAATCAAAGATGGCTTTTAATTAAACGTAACGCCTTTTTGTGACAAACAAAAAAAGCCTGTCAATTAGGAAGATTTCAATAGAAACGTTTGTATGAAGTGTTGTCTTCAATGGATGTGAAACGTGAACGATACCAAAGAAAAAGGAGGAACAATTCCTTTGAACGGCGATGCTATAGAACTGCTGAATCTTAGTTAAAAGGATGAAGTGACGAGTGAAGGAGTTTATCGCAGGGTGGTGGATGTCATCTTGATAAGTATAAGAAGCGAGTAGAAAAAACTAAAAGGGCATATTTTTTATAATTATAGTTTCATTCAGACAATATTAGAGGAAAAGAGATTTAAAGGAAGATCAAATACATTCAAGAGACGATGGGCGATGTTGATTGCACCAACTACACAAATGGAATTGAAAAGAAAAGCAGGAAATAGATGCGACGGGAAGACAACTGCTGATCCCACTAAAGACTGAGCTCTGAAGAGAGGTATACAGAACTCTTTAACCAACCTTTCTTATTACAATTGTTTTCTTACTACTAGTTATCTACTTTTGAAGGTAAAGGATGCATGCAAAGATGCATTATTAAATATATTCGATTTACCAACGTTTCGTTTCTCTAAACGGTTGTAAGATTACAATTACTTATATTTTATAGTTAAAAGTTATTCTAATTTTAGTTATTTAATTACTTACCAGCTAAGTTATTGATTACCTTTTCATCTGTTCACCTTTACGTCCAAGTTAATCATATAATTAGACACATTTCTGTCGAAACAGATAACATATCTGTGGAAACAATGCTTAAGTACTTAATTTATAAACTTTTAGCAACCAATACATTTTTATACTACGGCACAACGAGAAATCTACTACTTTCCAAAAACATGCGAAACAAATTGCACAAAATGTTATGTTCTTTCATTATGGATAACTTTCACTGAGTAACGACTACTTGCAAAGTCCATATTCTTTAACTTCAACCATATAAATTTCTATTATGCACATTTACATCAGATTAATACTCTTTTCATCTCTTAAATATAAAGAAATCCATAATTACGAAGTAATGAATGAAAAAATGTCTAAGGAAGCCTCATAAAAGTCGGCTTTTTAGTAAGTATGTAAAAGAAGTAATTAAAGTCGAAGAAACATAAATAAAGAATGATGCCTTCTAAGGCAACTTCTTACGTCTTTTAAAGACCTGTTCCTGTTGTGGAATACTTCAAAGTTCTTTTTTTTTCAATTTTTTAAAAGTAGGCTTGAGAAGGCAACCATTTTATATTTATGAAGACGAATTCCTCACAATCACACGTAAAGCACTCAAGATTGAAGAAAATTGCAACGATCATTAACGACCTATAACATTCTAGCGGATGAAAATTACTAAATGTTCATTTGCATTAAATCTTTCATTTAGATATCATTACAAGTACTATCATTGTAACGATAATACTATCCATTTGTAGATTGAATTTTCTTTGTATTGCCTTCAGTCGCTTTAGAGCAAGTCTTTTTCGATGTAATTGAAATTAATTAACATAGAACGTTATTGCTTGCGCCAGTACAATCATTTTTACGATCTTAAATTAAGGTTAAAACCTCCTTTTGTTCAAAACAATTCTCTCCAAATCTTCCATTTAAAACGATACGGAGAAAGAGAAGGTACATTTTGAAGAGATTTTTTTGGAGGTTACATTTTTTAGGAATACAAATGGCCTCATTTACTGCCTAATACACCGCATTTGGATTGAATCCTCACTATTCTTTTTCCTATATTTTTTCTATGAAATCCCTCTTATCCAACTCAAGAATGTTGTGCCTTATTTTCTCGGGAAATGTAATCTTCACCCATTTCAGTGATGTATATTGTAATTGCTTCCAATATTAGGAATAATACAATTACGCTGTGGATAAGATTGATTCCTCGGCATTATTATGCATCTCCGAAATGTACCCCTTAAAATATTCCTACTGAGCTTATGAGAAACAATCTTCCATTGGAGAAGTACACTTATTCCAATTTTCAAGAAATGTATCTGTCGTATAATGAGGTGGAATGAGGTTTTGGCTCATTATAACAATGCATATCTACATCTACATTACTTTACGTACATACATATCTACCCTGCAAGTCGCCTTTCGGCATGTGGCCCAGTGTGGGTACATAATTAATTTATAGTACTGTATACGTGGCCATAATTGCTGGAGATTGTTATAACATCTACTAGTCTCCCTTGCAGAGAGTGCTTCGTAAACTATCGTTGACCAGGAAACGATTAACTAAGCATTCTAAGAATTAATTATTAATTAAATCTACTGAAAATTATAGATTAAAGAAGCACCGGACACAACTCCACGCAAACTTGAATCTAGGTTTCATAACGGAAATTTAGCACCATTCTGTTGGCCAAAGTTCTTATCCTTTGTTGTGTTCAAACAATGTAGTTACTAAGTAAGCAACTTCCCACCTCTTCCGTGTGTCCTCAACTCCTCACTTAGTGTCCCACTTTCAAATAAAAGGGGCTATTACGCAGATGGACGGCCATTACGGAAGTTACCTCAGTAATAACGCGTGGAATCTCACAGTGAGCTAAGCCTTGCATTGTTCAACGTTAAAGCGCCAACTCCGATAGAATAATGAAAAGAAAATAGGTCCGCAAGGGAAAATGCACAAAAAAATATATTCGATAATGAATTCGTTCGGCCCCTCATATTTTATTCTTCTAAGAAAGTGAGCAAACACTTTTACGGTCTCCGTTGAGGATTTTTTCCCTCAGTCCTTGCGATGTTTAGGTTTGAAAAACTGTGTAAGGCTTTAAAGTTTTCGATTTGATTTTCTTTTGATATATAGGAAAATGTTATAAATTAACTTGACTCCAATTTATTTCTATGTTAAAAAGCATGAAGTCGTCTTCCACTTTTGAGATAACATGACATTAAAAGAGTATATGCGATATATATAATCTGTTTTGACCTTAATACCCTCATGTGCTTAAATTTTGTCATAGACCCGATGCTCGTAGAGGATTATTTTTTATATTATTGGTGAATACGGACCTTGATTAATTATTAGCAAATACGGAATCCTTCGTGCAAAAAGAATTCATCGTCAAATAAGTACGTCGAGTTAAGGGAAATGACATGTCGGTCCCGATATCTACTATGATAAACTGACAAAATGGGTACCCTGGCTTCGAGTCACGAAATGGTAATGAATAGATGCAATAGTCAAAAGTGTATGACAATTTCCGTTATCATCTCAGTATTTTGATGGAAGTGTTACTGAAAACTTTGATAGATAGGATTCAGATATTAAAGAGGAGAGACTGAGACAACGTCACCACAGATTGGATCAGCAGTAAAATTAAAAGATTCGATCCGAGATTGTATTTAACAAAAAAGGAGCTACAGAAGCCATGCATTGGCATAAGGTTTCCTTAGATTTTATATTTTTCACCACGTTACCCTTTGAATTGAATACCTCAGTATTATCCGAACCTGCATCACTCCATACCTGGCAAAGGGTTAAATGTAAGAAGGGACTAAGAAGTCTCGGGGGCTGGGAAATATTCACCTATCCCAACTGCATAACACCAAAGGAATTAGGCTTATCTATTGTTTTTAATAGTCATTTAAAATATTCTTATTATGGAGTAATTACTAACTATAGTTGTTTTTGTAGTCGAACGATAGTTTGATCTTCTATGCCAATTGTTTCGAGGGTTTTACGTAAATTTTTAGGCAGTACAGCAGTTACTGAAATTATTATTGAAACAATTTTGACAGATTTTAGTTTTCAAATTTCTCTTATCTTCGGCCAGGGATATACATTTCTGTATTTTTTCTTTATTTTTTGTGTATATACTTCCTGTGTTGTTAAAGGAGATGTCTCTTAGATATGTCAGTTTTTAGTTGGAATGAAACAATATGTCTGCATCCACAAATTTAATACTGTACTTTCTCAGTTCGAAATATACTTGTTCGCATATGTTATCATGCCTTTGTGTGTATTTTACACCTTCTAGTTCATTGCATCCACTTGTGATCCGTTCTATTGTTTTTGAGTGATATAACTTTCGACATTGGTCATTATTATTATTTTATCAGGGATACCTACTAGAAAGTGGCGCCTGGTCCACAGAGGACTTAATAGTATTCTATTTATAATATGCGTTCTATTAATAAAAAACTCTCTATTCTAAAAAAGCATACAATAAAAGGCCCAGCATTCAGGCGACTTGTTATTAAAATGAATTTAAATAGCTTTAGTTGGTTTAAAATTACGTGAGATCTTCCGCGATGTCTGAAATTAAAATATTTAAAAACCGCGGCGGTCAGAAAAAGATTAAATTTACGTTGTCTAGGATAAAGTAAATTTATATAAATAATTTAAAAGTGAATAGAACATGACCAGAAATAATTGAATAGATTATCGGTCGCGATATTCATCTCCGCGCGCGCAGAAATAAAAACAAGAGAATACGGAATGTGAAAATGCGGAGGACTATATTTAAGCAAATCCTCGGAGAGGACAAAATTTGCAATGCTAATTGAATTGAATACCTTTTTCGGGAATTATTGACCAACTCGATACCCTATTTTACGGCAACTAGCCGCCCGTGCTGTGAAGTAAAGGTAATAAAAAAACACTCTGCCGAAAACTATTGATTGATGTTCTGATATTCTTTGCTTTGCAAAGAGTG
This sequence comes from Ladona fulva, assembly GCA_000376725.2. Lineage (NCBI taxonomy): Eukaryota > Metazoa > Arthropoda > Insecta > Odonata > Libellulidae > Ladona > Ladona fulva. Next base: position 548,463 of record KZ308313.1, read on the forward strand.
AGGCCCCAGGGAGAAACCATCGTAGTGGCAAGTACCTATGCACGGCATTGTACCACTGAGAGCTGATTTAATAATCAGAACGCAGCATTCATTTATCAAAATGTTTTTATTAATTGGGTGTATCGCCGCCCCTAGAATGACTGCTCTTCTTTTCACTTTTCCTTGGAGTGCGCCATGTATTGCAAATCAGTGTGTTTAGGCTGACGTGGCTTCGAACCCATGTTTATAAGTATCCGTCACATAAGATCATTTGCAATATTTTCACTGTGAAAGCTTTAATTATGTCATTCATTATAGACGTAGATAGGAACAAATTTACATCGCTATCGGTTTATGTTGAAATTGATTAAAACGCCGATTTATCTTATTCTCGCAATATTTTGCATTTTAGAGTCGATTTTGGAGTTGAATTTCGTTAATTTGGCATTTATTTCGAAGTTTGACGGATATTTCTTACCTTTCTCGGTAATTACTGAGACTACCACCATTGCATCCACACGATGATGTAAATTACAGTCGTAAATAAATTAGTAAAGTTTATGACTAGGAACTACTGTTAAGGCTCCAATATAGTATTGGTAGGTATGTAAAAGTTTACTAAACTAGCTTGGTATATTTCACGAAAAATAGATGTTTTATGAGTCACTCCATTTTACCAAACTAGAAAAAAATTATCATTTTTAAATATAAACTGCTATAAAGCTTAACGGTGTCACCCATTTAGGTACATAATAAAGATATTTTATATTGACATATTAAAGTAATATAGAATAACTAATAGAAAATTAGAAAATACATCGTCAGTGCATTCCATACATATCAGTAACTTCGTTCTAGATTTTTCGGATTTCATCACAGGAACTCATGGCTACCGTAGCAGTCCATATTTTTATTATTCTCGATCTGGATTTCTAGCTTTTTCTAATACGGGAAAACTAGGGAATGTTTATTCGCAAGAAGTATGTTAATATTTTGTTTTAAATCATCTCTTCTACAGAAAAGCATCTTAAGTTCAAATCTGTAGGCGTACTATCCTAGAAGGTTATTTAAGTCACTCCTCCCTCTGAAGGCAGGGTTTAATACACAGCCAATGATGACATTCTCACCTTTTATGCACTATTAGAAACATTCGAGGAATGCGAATACCGCGATTTCAATCGGAAAAAGAAACGGTCTTTTCTCATTGTTCGCATAAAAGATGGGTCAGCGGTAGCGGTGGAAAGCGGCTCAACGCGACCGATTTCTCCTAGAGGGTATTTTATGCATCCGAGCGCACCTCGGAATAACGGGGACCCTTTAAAATGTCATCACTCGACCCCCTGAGGGGTGTGCCTGACCCCAGAGGCTGAATGGCATCGCGAACAAAGGGAATATCTCCAGGAATTCCTCATCCTCTTCATACTCGGCTCAATCTTCTCCTTTATCCTCTAGGATATATGCTCTTCACTCCTCCCTCACTTTCTCTCCTAAAGCATCGCTCTGCTCCTTCCTTTTACCTTTCTGTCTGCTATCCCTTTCACTCCTTTTCGATATTCACTAAAGGGACGAATTCTAAACTGCTGGTTGGATAATTTTCTTTAATATCGGGAGATGACCCAATTAAAAATACAGGAAGGATGTAATTACCAAAATTACTAAAATGCCTCAGGACGCTAGATGATAATCTGTGTAAGATTGAAAATTAGAACAGTCTTAATTTACTTAATACGTTCAGTGATGGTACATCCTTAGAATGTTTCCTCCATTATTATGCGTCCTCACTGTTACATAGGCCGTTCTGATACCGAGAAAAATGTCAAAGAAATAAATGCTAGAACAAGTATTTTCAAAAATTAATTTTTGCCGCGAACTATACGCTAAAGTAATCGATTAGGGAATTAAAGTCATGGTTCGTGCACCTCCTGCCACACGCCGATAGGCGGCTAACATGGTTAACATGTAGATATAGATGTAGAAGACATTTAGAGAAATATCCATAGCAATTCATATTTCGAAGATTGCTTTACGGGGCCTCTAGAAACCCATGTGGGCGACGCGTCCGATTTCGCTGAAAGCGGTCCCGGGTTCGATTCCCGATGGGGCCTACGTGCAAAATTACCTCAGCTGTTGAAGAACTTAATATGGCTACTACTACGATTGCTTCACTAATCCCTAAATGAGATATCTGCTATCCTCAACGTACCTTTATACGAATCACTTCATAGTCACGCGTTTCGAACTTTGCATAAAGAATTAACACCTTATATTTGAAATAATTTTATTTTAAGTATAAATGATGTTATAAAATCAATGTTCTAATATTTCTACGATCAGATATGTAACTGATGGGCTTAAATTGATATCAGGGCTTGCAACAATTGTCTATTGAATATTATACCTTTTTAATCGGATGACATCTCTTTTTAGGTCATACTTTTCATGACTTATTTTATACTTCTGAAGTCTATTATTCCATATTCCTATTTAAATAGTTTAATTTTATGATATTTTACTTTTCGCGCTACAAGATTTGATCTAGGTTGGAAACCTACTAATCTAATTTTCAGTAATCTGTTACAGCGTTTGGCGTAATTTTTATTTATAAACGATTTTCTCATTAATTTCCAAAGTATTCTTATAATTTTATATTTTACTTTATATTTTGATTTTGTAATCTAATTTTATAATTTAATCTTATATTTCAATTTTAAATTTCTATCCTTAATGTTACTGACGGATTATTCACATGTTCTATTCACTGCTGTAACTTTCGCTTTAGCTTGGAAATGCGTGTGTTTATCAATCGGCTTTCGAAACAGAACGATTAAAAGCCTTGGGTACACCACCATCATAACCCTTTAAACGAAAATTAAGGCATTCTGATTCCCATTAGAAATTATTTATATTTTTTACCTCCTTTAACCTTTCCGTTACCTCCTTCATATTTTATTTCTTTTCACTCTGACATCCCCCCTCTCACTCTCTCTCTCTCTACCATACTCGCTCCAATGTTCTCTCTCTCCGAGATCTCTTGAGTATTCCACCGTTTTTCCCTTTCTCAATAAGAGCAGAAGCGTCGCTTTATGCCCCACTTATTCCCCTTTACTCTCTCCATTTCTCCTGTCTTTTTCACCGTCCACGTAACTCGGCTGCACGATCTCATTACTGTTCCCTATAGACGCAAATTCCTATTTATTTTATGTGAGCTTGAGCTTACTGAGTCGTAGCCGCCCAACCAAGGGAAGAGGACTCGAAAGATTTGTGGGATACGTGAGCGTAGCTTTTTGTTGAGAACATTTCTAGAGTGTAGGCGAGCTCATGCAGTCTTCATGGTGAGGGCTCATATTTTGCCACTGGTTGAATTTACTCTAGTTTCTACATATGAAGTATATCTGCGGCTACCTCTTACCCTGAAATATTTGTCTCGGGATATCGCGTAGAGGGACTTTCTAGATAGAAGTCCGGGAACTATCATTGCCAAATTTTAGGTATGGGTGTCGTTAAAGGTCTAAAATTGTTCAGTGGAATGAAATGTATTAAAACAAATATATTACGTACCACTTACTACGAGGGACAGTACTGAATCTGCACATAAAGATGCACTATGTAAGCCGCCTTTCAGGGTGTTTCAGGTGGTGCATGCACCATTAGTCTGTTTCTCTAATCCATTACCGTCCCGCACTCTAACAAGTAAGTGTTAGTGAAAAATATAAATCTTTGAAGAGGCAAGTTTTAGCTATTATTTATTATATATCTATATCTATTTCTATTTAATTTGTTTTCTCAGTATCTGTTAACACTACGTAGCAGAGTGGAAGCACAAAATCTTCTAGTTCCTCGCAGAACGCATATATTTGAAATCGTCGATCAAGATTTGTGTAAATTTAAACTTATATTTTCTAACTACTCCCAACCTTAATAATATTAGTAATACGACTTTAGGTCTAAAGGTCTTTATTAAGGCGAGATTGAGACCAAAAGTCTCTTTTTCAATACAACCTGTCCTCAGTGTTATTAGTAAAACACGAATAAAATTTGTAAATGGAAATAGAGAGGAAAATTTAAGAAGAAGAATTTAAGACTCTCCACAAGAAATTGTGGAGAGTCGAAACAAAAAGAAATCAATTTTTATAAAACATAAATAGTTAAGAACGCTATGAATTACAAATAATTATGTTACAAAACAGGTGAGCAAAAAAAATCAGTATTTCTTTAGTTATGAAACATCATTGAAAAGTTCACAGTTTTTAGTCGCGATTCTTAACCGAAAATTTGAATGAATTTACGCTGGACATTTCCTCATTCACGAATAGGAAGGGTGAATTTTGATGGTGCATTAATTACAAATATGCAATTGTAAAAAAATGCCATTATTGCATTATTATCACTAGGTTTTAATTTTTATCATATTGTTCAATTATATCATGGCATGGTTGTACAGACCATAACATTTATCTGTAAAATTAAAGAATACCCTGAAAGATGTATCAGGAAAATAATGGAAAAGTCTTTAAAATATTTTGTTGCGCGGAAGTGATACATGGACATTAAGAAAAAATAGTATCAAAGCAATAGTTGATGTGGTGATGTAGACTGGAAAATGTAAGTCGGCTGGAAGGCTGAAAAATGTGGAAGTACGAACAGATATGGAATACAATAGGAAATGTAACGGAGGCATAAGAGATTAGTCGGTCAAATATCAGGAGGGAGATGGGTTAATCAAGGAAGTGATTTAATGTTACTGGTCACTAAGGGCTGTCAATACAAGGCCTGAATACCCATTTGCAGGCTGTTGGCAATAAAATCGCCATGATTGCATGCATATCGATAAAAATTTTCAGTTTCCGCTACGCGATGCATGAAAGGTGTTGCTTCGCTTGTACAGATTCTCCGTCAGGATCATGCAAACCATAATGCAGAAAATAATTAGAAAACATACATAAAAATCGATGCCTTTCGTTGTAAGGCACTCGGCAACAAGAAGTGCTACGAAAATCTTCTTGTACAGAATTTTCTTAAGCTTAAGGAAGGGTTTAGCCAAGAAAAGAAAATTTAAAAAGTAAGGATATTTAGGCCACATAAAATTTCCTATGGGTGCGATACTCATAGTGAACGTTATGATGCTCCTATGCTCACAAAGACTGCAAATTATTTCAGTGGATCGCTTAAGAGATATAATTATTTAGGCTAAAATTAATTTTATTGCCAGAGAGTTCATGATCCAGTTTCAGAATTTTACTGTTTACTTTTTTAACATTAGTGAAATTAATTATAAAATGTCCATATAATTAACAAGATTTCTTATGATATTTTGGCAGTTTAACTAATATTTTAAATTTTATTATTAGAAACTTATAAGTATTAGGCAGCTGTAAAACCAACATGAGCCAGAGGGAAAACCAGAAGGAAAAATATCACTATTTGATGACCTGCTCACTTTTGGTTTAAGAAAAATGGTCTTAAACAGATATAGAAACTGCAACTAAATTAAAGAATATAAAACGTAACTTTAAATAACACCTGCAGGGCTTTAACTACATTAGACGAGAAGAAATCGGAAACAAGACGGCAACTACCGTCTGAAACGCATCCTCGAAAGGAAAGATTCGAGAAGGTCGTACATGAGAGCAGTATGCGACTTACTCGTATAATTTCCTAACATACCAACGTGTTAAAGATGACTTCAAGAGCTTCCGAAGGAAACATGAGGGGGATCCAAATATGAGTCGTGCTCGGGTTATTTTACGTCTGTCCTCATAACCTATTCGCCGTGCGAAGACCTCTAAAGAGGAGTTAGGAATGAGCTTTTGGATTTGGGAAGAGGAATCATTTCCTGAGGACGGACCGAGGATCCGTCGGAGATTGAGGTTCTTACGAATGCTTCAGCTCGGAATGCAAGCGAAGGAAATGATGTCATCGGGTAAAATGAGAGTATGGCTTGTCCTGCAGAGGAATGCTTTTGATTGGACGCAAAATCCTCGATCAGGGGACGGAACTATTGGGAATATTCCAGAAATATGTTCAGCGTAAATATGCTGTAAAAACCGCAAATCAAGCAAAACCGTGTGCTCATTATTCGCGCGCTGGTCTAACGTAAGCGAGAACGTTGTAAGAAAAAAAGGTCTATTAATATATGGTTAGAATAGAATGTGTTTAATAGAGTCAAACCTAATTTTCTCCCTAAGAAATATTACGTTCCAAAGATTTTGAGCAGTTCTTACGTCAAAACAGACGAAGTGTCATTTGTAATGAAAGCATAGATATAGAAAGATTATCCGACATCAATAATTGTCAATACCTCATCATTATTTATTTTTACGTTACAATTTGCTTTTATGGTCAAGTGGAAACGCTTGAGGGGAGTCTAGCAAACTTAATATTTTTTTTATTACATGGCTTTCGCTTAAAGACGAGAGGGAAAAGCCTACAAAAATCTCCCGTTCATTGTAGAAGTAGGTCTTTAATGTGGATATATCTGGTGGATGAATGAGGCATACTTATGGGATGCAAATTTACGGGTGTTCACATGCATCGCCAACAGTTAAGAGAGTTTAGGGTTCCTCAGTATTGGATCGGAAACCCTATTCTCTAAGATTCTATAATTTTTGGAGTAAACACTTCTGAAAACTCTCCGTAATTTTTTGGTACAGTCAACAACTCTCTACTCTTAGTTTCTCCAACTATAATAAAGGAAAGCTATTGCAAATTAAGTCGAAATTTAAAGAAGGTAGAACGATTTAGCAAACAATACATTTTTATACTACGGCACAACGAGAAATCTACTACTTTCCAAAAATTTGCGAAACAAATTGCACAAAATGTTATGTTCTTTCATTATGGATAACTTTCAGAGAGTAACGACTACTTGCAAAGTCCATATTCTTTAACTTCAACCATATAAATTTCTATTATGCACATTTACATCAGATTAATACTCTTTTCATCTCTTAAATATAAAGAAATCCATAATTACGAAGTAATGCATGAAAAAATGTCTAAGGAAGCCTCATAAAAGTCGGCTATTATAAGTAAGTTCCTTACTTATTTAAAGTCGAAGAAACATAAGTAAGTTCCTTACTTATGTTTCTTCGACTTTAACTACGTCTTTTAAAGACCTGTTCCTGTTGTGAAATACTTAAAAGTTCTTATGCACATTTACATCAGATTAATACTCTTTTCATCTCTTAAATATAAAGAAATCCATAATTACGAAGTAATGAATGAAAAAATGTCTAAGGAAGCCTCATAAAAGTCGGCTTTTTAGTAAGTATGTAAAAGAAGTAATTAAAGTCGAAGAAACATAAATAAGGAATGATGCCTTCTAAGGCAACTTCTTACGTCTTTTAAAGACCTGTTCCTGTTGTGGAATACTTCAAAGTTCTTTTTTTTTCAATTTTTTAAAAGTAGGCTTGAGAAGGCAACCATTTTATATTTATGAAGACGAATTCCTCACAATCACACGTAAAGCACTCAAGATTGAAGAAAATTGCAACGATCATTAACGACCTATAACATTCTAGCGGATGAAAATTACTAAATGTTCATTTGCATTAAATCTTTCATTTAGATATCATTACAAGTACTATCATTGTAACGATAATACTATCCATTTGTAGATTGAATTTTCTTTGTATTGCCTTCAGTCGCTTTAGAGCAAGTCTNATTATAAAAAAATAATCCAACTTTCATCTAGTTTTGATAGTTTTTATCAATAAATTTCAGATTGAAATAAGATGGTAGAACTAATACTTTAATTTATACAGTAACGCAATAAATACACAAACGATCTAGCTATCATTGCTTAGCTACTTCATCAGGTGAACATGTCAAAAGTTTTATAGTATATATAGATACAAAAAAGGAGGAAGGGGAAAAAGGGGCAAGGGTAAAAGATTGGAGGGAAAAGTTCGGGAGAGGAAACCTGTAAGGACGGGGGAAGGTGGGGGTGGTAGACCAGCAATGGGCAGGGCGAAGGAAGAACAACGGGAGTTGATGGTTGAAAGGGAAGAGAAAAAATATGGGGGCAGTGGGAGGATCAGTGGAAAGGGATATTAGGTGGAGGAGGGGGTAACGTAACATCATTGAGAATCGGAGAATAACCCTCTCACTCAAGTTCGTTAACAATGTTAAATTGCTATTTTTTTAAATTGAATATTTATGGACGCCCTAAAACGACAAGATATCTCACTTCCGATGCAAAACGACATGGGAGAATATGAAAGTCACCATGGTGTCCATTTTTAATCAGGTGATTGGCGAAGTTCGATTTCGGGCTGGTTGTATATAACGGCTCGGAGATATTCTTCCCTCCGGTCTACGTATTTCCTTCCTGTCTGTCCAATGTAAACACTATTACAATCATTACAACATAATTTATAAACCCCACTTCTCTTTATCTTATCCATTGGGTATTTACATTTCACCAAAGAATCCCTGAGTTTGTGATGAGATCTGATGGCGGTTCTAAGGTTTTTATATCTATCTATAATCTAAGGTGTGAAAAACTGCCCTTGCCCCTTTTTCCCCCCATCCCTTCTTTTTTGTGACCATGTATACTGTGGACCTTTTGACATTTTCACCTGAAGATGTCGCTAAGCAATGAATCCTAGGTCGTGAGTGTGTATTTATTGTGGTACTGTATAAATTAAAGTTTTAGTTTTACCATCTTAATTAATTTCTCATGGCATACCACCAAGTAAAGGTCTAAACAATTAACCTTATTAAGACATTTTAGTTTAATCTATTGTTACTTTCATTGGAGTTTAACGGACCTTAACTTTTCCAGCCTTGAATTTTTTTGATGCTTCTCGAACGCTCTGCAATTTTCGACCATTTTCATCATACGATTTTTTATCATATCAATACATTTTTCTCTATCTCATTTCAAACTGCATTTGTCCTCTTAATTTTTTCCATTCACCTCCAGAACTCTACCTATAAGCTTTTTGAAGCTAGAAACTTTTCCGTCGCAAAAACTTACGTTGCATACTACAGTTGATCAGTTTAATGTGATATTTTGAATCACATAGAACATTTCATCAGCCTACCTAGCAGATTCTTCTCTATGGCTCTCCTCGGTGTAAACGTCTTTTTATCGGAAGGCTATTTTATCTTTTCCAATTCCATCCAACTGGCGAAATCAAACCGTGAACAAATATATAGCATCCTAAGTAAGACATTTTTTGTTCGTTTGCTATTTTTTTGATATCCTAAGTACAGATTTTTGGCCAAATTTATCATAGGCTTACGAGTAATGCCTCAATTAGATTACTCGTTACTGTAGTAAAATAATATTCTAATTACTTGAATCTTTTAGACGATGTGATGATGAAGATTCAATTTTTGAGAGATAGAGTATATATAACGAGAACAAATTTATGATCGGATGAAATAAAAGTTAAGTTTTCTTTAATCATGGATGGTAATTGCAAGAAAATGAAGAATTAGAGGTTTCTTTAGAGATAGAAACGGAAAGAAACCTTTCAACTTTTGAACTGTATCACGACTTTAAAGATTAAATAAATCCCCTATCATGTAACATCAGCTTTTATATCAAAACGATCCCGTTATGTTCTTGTACGCCTATTCTGGAAAATATTTGAGATATACGATAAAATCAGGATAAAGTACCCTTTTAAGCATGAGTTGAATTCAGTTTAGAATAACATTTTAGCTAAAAAATATTCTCAATCCATGATTTTGTATTAGTTGTATTTATTTCAATGATAATAACGTTTTCGATGTAGGACATTGGGAAAGGAAATTTCATGGTCCGACGGAAAAACAATTGTGTTTTTAATGCTGTACACGTTTTAAACACAGAAGATCTTGAACTCCTTTGATCCTCTCAGGTATTCTAGGAATTAATGCCAAATAGAGGCCAAGTACATTAACATAGCAGCATACATTTAGCCTGGACTTGAGATCATAAACTGTATCCAGCAAACGTGCTTTTGTTATCGGAACTTACAAAGAACAATCAGAGATTATATCGAGCGGCAAAACTAAAATTTGCTGCTGGGAATTCCCGTGGGTTCGACCATTTGAAGTCCCAGAATTTATAATCCTACCTAAATTTAGGTCGAACGTTAACTACTGAATTAAATCAACTTAAATATATGGTATATACTATAGTACTAACTATAATTTAGTGAAAAATTCCAAGAATATTTTCTGAAATATTTTAACGTGTGGAGACACTGAAAATTATATTTCAGCTATGGTAATTATTATTTTCTTGTAGCAGTATTCTTTTTCAGTGGTCACACTAGAATGCAGTAAAAATTCTAAGAAAGGAAGACGATGTAAAAGTATCTAAATCTATCTCAATATCTATTTAAATGTACATCTATGTCTCTATAATCGTACTAAAATTCCAAAAGTATACTAAAAAAAGTAATACTCGGAAAGTATTATAATCCGCCACATATTTGTAGCAGGCAATATCCAGCAATAATCTCCTAGATACTTCAAAAACAAGTAATGACAACGGGTGAAATCACTAAATCTTGTTTTAGTTTTTAACAAGCTTTAATGATTTCATCACAATACAGATATTATTCGATAAGTTATTTTTATTCTACCTGGAAAATTTTATACTTATTTGTTAATTACACTTAGATATTCAATTCAAATTTATAATATCAACAATCGTTTTAGTATTTGAGCTGATTTAACAATTTAAGGACCTTACTAGAAGTGAGACAAAAAAACCTTATTTCTTCTGGATTTTTTTCCTTGGGCCAACCTATCAGGCCAACTGAATCCTCAACAAAACATCAGGTACTTTCGTAGATA